>CM075813.1:27339008-27740669 GCA_037975025.1 Excoecaria agallocha | reverse complement strand
TTCTATTTCTTATATTAGGATTTAGTGGTGATTTGGAGTGGATTGAAAGAAAATGAGAGAGAGAAGAAAGAGAAGCCATATTCAGCCACTTCAAGAAGAGAAGGGAGAGCTGGAAATTTCTGGGTTATTCTCAGATTTTTCTACTTATTTATACTCTCTTAATAGGCCCAAAATTGGGCTTAATTAATGGGCTTAGCCACATTTAAAATTAAGGCCCATTTTAGGCCATTTAAGGCCCAATTAAAATTCTCTCTCTTTCCACCTTTAAATCACTCCAATAATGATTATATTATTCTTATCACCTCAAAAATAGATAGTATATAAATTTTTGGCTCAATCAGAGTTCATTATCGATTTGATTCAAACTTATTGGCATGATTCGAGAACTGCTGGTATCATCAAAAAATTCAATTCTCATCACTAAAATATTATAAATAAAAATTCATGAAACCGGAAAAATCTAGTAATTTTTAGAGTTTATTTACTATTTTTAATAATTTGTGCAAAACAAAGTCTCATTCCCTATCAAGAAAATTGACTAGCTACCACTTTCATATTTTTGACTTTTAGAGGTCATTTGACCTCAATTTCACTTCAAATTTCAACCCCGGACTCACCATGACCAATACTTTCTGATGGTCCAATAAAATATTTTTGACTTTTGAATGTACTTTTTGACCCGAAAAATACTATTCACTGTCGAAAAAATACTATGCACTTAGTTGAGTCCAACACAAAGAACTCGACATTTTCTTACAGACAATGTCTCGATAAGAGTTAGATTCTCATTGAACTAATAATCTTTATCACATGCAGACTTTACTAAAGATAAGTACTTTTCACAATCATTACCAAATTCACATACATTTCATCACAACCATTATTTCAATATTTGAATTATCCACTCTGACTGATCATCAGTACAAGGGTGGATCACTATGCTAATGTTGAGATTATCACTAATCTCCTATATACCATCTTTTATCTTTAAAACACAAACAATCTGATAACAGAATCTCTGATTACATTGTACCATTTCCAATCAGATATCATTATAAGTCCAAGCAATCTCGAAGGAATCTAATGCTTCGCTTTCATTTGCTGACACATCAAACATTCACTTATGATATTTGTCACCTTACACTTTTCAACCTGACTTTTAATACTAAGCTTGTAATCCTGGTGTAGCTGATGATTTTCAGGATATAAAGTATTACCATCTTAGTGGGTTTCAGTAAACATCCTTTAATTTACTCACAATGACTATCACATAAACTTTCTCTCTCTGAACCATTTTTCTTTTCTCACCCAATGTACAATATCGGCTTCACTTATAATTCAACTAAGAAAGCCCCATCTAGAGTCAAAAATAATTTGACATTCACGGCTCAAAGAACTAAATACATTTTCATTAATCATTCTTACTTATTATTCAATCATACGTATTCATTTAAGTGCATTCACTCTATCAAATATGAATTCCTATGCTAAGGGTTTTAATTACATCATTAACCTTTCTATAGTACCCGGCTAAATCCAAGAACTCCACATTTAACCAGAAGTAACATTCACTAAACAGAGCAGATAGTTACTTTTTTTCAATATCTGCAAAACAAAACTCAAATACTTATCATATTCTTTCTAAGTCTCAGAACAGACTAGAAGGTTATCACTCAAATCCTTTAACATGGATCTAAGTAAAGGTGGAAGACCCTTTCTATCCATTCACAAAGGCGGTCAATGCGTTAGCGAATCTAATTGACATGACCAATAACTTATAAGTGTCATATCAGATACAAAAAACAATCTTGAGCAAACTATTTCTCGTCTCATTCTCAGGTCATCCCTATGCTCACATATCCCATGTCAGTTTCATCTTATCAAATGGGGCCTATGCATATGGTATGATGCAGATCAAATGACGTCAAACAATATGAAATGCTATGCAATTGATGTATGATTTCATGTATGCAGTAGAATACTGTTACGAATTCTCATATAATGCAGAGGTTATAGCCCATCCCAATACTATGAAATATACAATCAAATCCCCACACCTGTAAAGAGATCGCCAACAGGTATATAAAACATCTTAAATAACCTCAACTTATAATCGTAACAATTTGCTCAATAGCATTCTTAAACCATGACAATCCAGTCAAGGTATTACTGCGTCCTGTACAATTTATCTGAACTCAATATACAATTCATTTTTAACTTTCTTACACATTCTTTATTTTGTCCTTCTTTGGCTGTTTCTCATCCACATAGATGTTTAGACACTCAAACTTATGCTCAGTTTTAGTCAACATTTCATTTCCCTCCTTTGACCTCCAAGAGATCTCAAGCAGCAATACTTCCATTCTCACTCACTACCGTTTTTATTGTACAAAATCAATCCTTTCACACTTGACAATCTTAGTCAAATGCCAACTTTTCACTTTAAATTAGATAGGGGAGCAAGTACACGTCAGACTTTTTAACACTTATTCACTTATAATTGGCGTGTATATATAGACAAACCTATCACTTAACCTTATCCTACTCCGATCTTAGAACCGCTTAAACTTTTGCTCTGATACCAATAAATATAACACCCTTAACTGAACAGTTACTTTTAATACAGAGTAAAACGGTTAAACAATAATTTTTTTATATTCACTGTGGAACGATTTCAATATACTTTACTACCTTTACTATTTGATGAAACATTTAAATTACCATTCCTTTAAAAAAAAATTGATAGTTCAACGGCTAGAACTTACTAGCCTCCTAAAAATCAAACAATCATAACAGATAACAATATTTATCATTCTGCAATTCACTGGCTGACAATCATATTTATACATACATAACCACATTAATCAAAGTACAAATCAAAATCTTTACCTTAATTTACTATGTATATACGTGCCATAATACAACTTAATTAAAGACTATTCCTTCTTTTAAGATCTTGCTCCACTATGTATAAAACTCCCGCAATATTTCAGAACCTACATGCAGTAAACACTACGTGTTGAGCACTAGACATGCTTAGTGGTGACTACTAATCCTAGAATTTTCCAATTTAAGTATAATTACATA
Organism: Excoecaria agallocha; assembly: GCA_037975025.1. NCBI lineage: Eukaryota > Viridiplantae > Streptophyta > Magnoliopsida > Malpighiales > Euphorbiaceae > Excoecaria > Excoecaria agallocha. The sequence goes on along the minus strand of CM075813.1, from coordinate 27,737,582 downwards.
GATTTTGCAACTTTTATCATTATTTCATCAAAAATTTGCCTTTAATTTTGTTAACATTAATTTCATTATTTACCAACATTTTGGTAATCTTTTTGCTTTGATTTTAAATCTTTCAATTTGCTTTACACTACCTTCACTATGTGAATCGATTTCAGATTGACTTTTATTTTTACACTTCTTACTTTTACTTTTACTTAACTTTTGTCATCTACTTTTAATCACTTTGATGCAGTTATCATTTCATTTAACAAGTTACCTTGCTACTCGTATCTTTAATGAAAATTTTTCTGTTCATTGCTCCATTATATAATACATATACAAATTTTATTCTTTATTCTTTTAATTCACTTTGATCATTTGATTAATTATCCCATTGCAAATTCCAAGGCTTTCACTCTTTAATGCAAGGTGATGTAATTATTCTGGAACACTTTGCATACAAATCTTTATTTCTTCTCTTTTTAGGGATGGGTCTTTTTTCGTAATTATTTCATAATTATTATCTTTTTCATTTTTAACTAAGCAGTTATTTTTTTTGTTGATCATTCTACTTTTCTTTTAACTTTTACTTTCATAATTCCATTACTTGGTTTTAATTTTACATTTATTTACAATATTGTCATTTTGACTTTAAATACAACATTAGTACTATTTTTTGAACTTTTTATTTTTCAAAATAATAATTGGTACACAAAATACCAATTACTTTTTATTTATCTTTTTCATGTTAAAATTCATTTTAAGCCCTTTTTTTCTTTACAAAGGCTCATTTTAATCTTTATTTATCATTTTACTTTTATAAAATATTTTTTTTCATTTTTTCTAATTAATTACATTTTTTTGGAAAAATTACAGTTTTATCCCAAACGTTTCCTTTTTTTCAATCAAATCATTTTTTATTTATAAATGTAACATTCAATTTATTTTGAAAATTTTGATTTATTTATTTCAATGTGCCCCTAGTGCAATATGACAGAACTCTCAAAAAAGATATGCAAAACATGGACCCTGAAGCCCCACTGATAGAGAAATGATCCCTAAGGGACCATTTCTCAAAAAGCACATCACTAACACTTTCACTTTCACTTTAATACTGAAGCTATAGAGATCAGAGATCCTACCTATAGCAAAGTAAGTCGCCATAACTTGCACTGCGGTATGGAATGTCCCTATGGCTAGCCAATTATATCCTGAACAAGAATATCATTACCTGACTGTTGCTAATGGAAAAAAAATTAATTATATTCGAAATTATTTTTAAATATTTAAAAATCTTTAATTTCTTTCTTTTTTTTTATACAGTACATTTTTGTCATTAGCACTCTTTTTAGTGCTATTGATTATATAGTAACTTTTTCTTTTCTTTTACTTTCTCTTTGCAATCACTTTATCTTTTTTATCATTTTTTGTGAATTATTCTACAATAATTTACTTTGAATATTTAATACTTTTCAGACTTTTAGCTTTTACAATTACTTTCTTTTTAGCCAATTATTCTTTTCATACTTTTATTCACTTGGAGAATTATATGGTTATAATTCACTATTTCTTCTTTTTCTTTAAAATTTTATGAATTATTTCTTAATAATTAAATAATTGGCTTTTTTATAAGCTTCCTCACTTTTTCTGTCCGAAAAATTTAGTTGTTCGAATATATCCCTTTTATTCGTTTGGTGAATTATTTTATAATAATTCACTCCTTTAATATTTTTTATGGAGTAATTTATTTTGATAAATTAGCTAATTGTTTATTTTACAACTTTTTGAATAATTATGAATTATATTGATATAATTTATTATTTTATTTTCAGGAAATTAATTAATTGGCTTTTTCATTTTTTTTTATACGGAAGTAATTTACTTAACATAAATTTATCATCTTGTACTTGTTCATTGAATTATTTTTCAATAATTCAACATTTTTAATTAAACATATTTAATGTCTTATTTCATAAATATTCTAGAAATTCATATAAATTCTACAAAAATTCATATGCACATTATTTTATAATTTCTATCAATTTTACTTATTTTATGAATTATTTCATTATAATTCATTACTTTTTAGTTACATAATTCAATAATTATTTTCAAAATATTCAAATAATTCTCATAAATGCTCTAAAAATTTATGGACAATTCATTTTAGGCTTATTATCATTTTATGACGTAATTAACAAAATTTCACTATTTTTATTAATTACATCATTCAACAAATATTCTAAAAATATTCATATAATTTTTATAAATTTCATAAAAATTCATGGATGCATTATTTCATATTTACTACCATTTTTCACTTACTTTATGAATTATTTCACAATAATTCATCAATTTCCTTCCTTGCATACACAATTACTAAACTTTAAAATTCCCAAATTAATTTCATAAATCCTTTAAAAATTTATGGATATTAATTATAACTTTTATGGTTAATTTGGGCTAATATATATTAATTTCATGCATAAATCAATTTATTTTCCTTGAACAAAAATTCGGCCACTACACTTAATCATCCTTAAAAAAAATTCCTTTGTTCTAAGCATTCAATTAACATCCAACATAGTTCAATTTCATTTTTCTCACATTAAATTCAATAATTTAATTAATTTAACTAATTTCTCCTTAATTAAATAAAGGAAATTAATTCAAATAAATAAAAAAATAAAAGAATTTTGTAGCCACTTACAATTTTTCTATGCTTAACCTTCCTAGAGTTTCCTTTTCTTTGCCTTAAACCACATAATTTCATCCAACTTCAACTTCTTCATTAAGGGATCAAAATCTTCACCAAGGAAAACATTTAGATAACAACATTTTTAGCCCCATTTGACCTCAAAAATGATCTCTAGACACTTAAATATACCTATAGGCATCTTATCAATCAAATTTAAAACCATAAAAATTTCTTACCTTTATCCCTTAATTTTCTTTGCTTTCTTTGCTTTAATCAAATGTTAGAGGCCATAAACATATACTATAGGGATGGAATTCTATTTCTTATATTGGGATTTAGTGGTGATTTGGTGGATTGAAAGGAAATGAGAGAGAGAAGAAAAGGAAGCCATATTCGGCCACTTCAATAGGAGAAATGAGAGCTAGAAATTTCTAGGTTATTCTTAGATTTTCCCAACTATTTATACTCCCTTAATGGGCCTAAAATTGGGTGTAATTAATGGGCTTAGCCCAATTTAAAATTAAGGCCCATTTTAGGCCATTTAAGCCCCAATTAAAATTCTCTCTCTTTTCACCTTAAAATTACTCCAATAATGATTCCATCATTCTTATCATCTCAAAAATAAATAGTACACAAATTTTTGGTTCAATCAGAGTCCATTATTGGTTCGATTTAAACTTATTGGTCTAATTCGATAACTGTCGGTATCACCAAAAATTTAATTCTATCAACTAAATATTCTATATAAAAATTCATGAAAAATTGCAAAATATGATAATTTTTAGAGTTTATTTACTATTTTTAATAATTTATACAAAACTAAAATGTCTTCCCTATCAGGAAAATTAACTAGCTATCTTTTCGTATTTTTTATTTTTGGGTAGGTCTATTGACCTCAGTTTCACTTTAAATTTCAATCCTGAAACCATGACCAATACTTTTCGATAGTCCAATAAAATTTTGACTTCTAGATGTACTTTCCGACCTGAAAAATAATATTCACTGTTGGAAAAAATACTGTTCATGGCTAGCCCGGTGTTGAGGCTATTACAATTATTTTCAAAAATAGCTTCCTTTTTTATGGCATTTTTGTGAAAGTTCATTAAATATATTTCCTATACATTTAAATCAAAATTATATGGAGAAATGCAAGACTTTTCAGAAAGAATTTGGTATACATTTTACCAAATGCATAAAAGGAATTGTAAAACTGAAATATGATATACCGGTGGGTATACAAATATCGAAAAAGAAATTTAAATCTGGAAGGGCAATGGTGAGATTTTTTTTCCTTGAACCATTTTAAAGGGGATGATTTTATCCCTCAACTTTTTGAGCCATTATTAATGCTTTTGAACTTAATTTTATAGTGCAATTTTACCCAATTGGCTAGAAGGCATATGTATAATAGATTTAACGGTGCTTGATAAAATAAGGGCAGGCATCGATACACATATGGCAACCATTTCAATGAAATGGTAACATTGCAATGAAGTGGCTAAAAAATGCAAGTGCAATAAATCTTCCTCTCTCTTTCTCTCCTCCTTTTGGATTTTCCAAGTTCTTCATGAAATTGCATCTCCATTTCAACTATGAAAGATTTAACTTTTTTGTGAATAAATAAAAGAGACAACCTGGCACAAAAAATGGTTGAATCATAGACAACTAAATAAATAAGAGAATGAGTGAATTCGAAGATGTAACTTCTGAAGAAATTACAAGAACTAGGTTAATCAAGGTTATATTATCCAAATTCAATCTCCACCATTCAAATCAGTTAAAGAACAGAATTTTTTACCATACTCATAAAAAAATTAGCCTGATCTAATGCAAATGACTCTATCCAATTGTTAAAAAAAAATGAAACTAATCACTTATAGGATACCTAAAAAAGTCTACTTTTTGTAATAAAACCTCAACTTTCAAACCTTCAAAAATGATCTACATCATTCAAAATTAAGAAATATGTACCTTCTAATTGTCCATCAAATTTAGCTTGATTAGAGTTCCAACAAATGTTCAATTGTCAAAATAGGTAGGCTAGCTCAACTCTGGAAAATCTATAAAGAGAAAGAGGAGAGAGGAAAGAGGAGAAAAGAGAGAGATTTTTTTCTAACTGGATGGATGAGTAGGAGAGAGAGAGGACATATTATAATATGATTCACCACTATTTTTACTGTTAAACATTATATTTACCATCTATTTGATAGGTAAAATCGTATAATAAAACTGAGTTGAAGGGTAAAATTGCACTATAAAATAAGTTTAGGGGCATAACAGGCTCAAAAAGTTAAGGGAGAAAATGATCACATTTTCAATAGTTTAGGGGCAAAATCATACCTTTACCCAATCTGGAATTGGTACACCAATGGATATACCTTTGTATAGTATACCAAGTATATCAAAACCTATAGGAGTTTCAAATCTAGAATTTGGTATACTAGTGGGTATAAGAAAAAGAATTTTAATTATGAAATTTGATATACCGATAGATATAACTTGGTATACCTAGTTATTCCAAAATCCATAGAAAAAGCTTAAAAACTGGAATTTGGTATACCTGTGGGTATATCTTAGTAAAAAAGTATACCAACATCTAAAAAAAGAATTTGAATGCTTAAGTTTGGTATACCAATAGATATATCTAAATATATCAAAATCCAAAAAATGAATTTTAAGACTAAAATTTAGGAAAATTGGATCTCATTCCTATTGGAAATTAACTTCAAGTTCATATCATAAAATGGATTACATACAGTGAGAATATTAGTTGGTAGGTGGATATCAAATGATCCTACAATTCTAAAGTTTTATGTTGGCAATTCCTTCAAATTTTAGATAATGTTTTCTCATGAGTAAAATTTGCAAAAAACAAATGAAGGTCCAAAATTTGAGTGGTTGGAACAAATAATTTCGATGATAACATATCACAAATCTTAATCATAACTGCAAATTTTAACAAAATAGTGTATTACAATTATGATGAAACACAATTTTCAAATCAAAATAACTTTTCTTTTATGTTGATTATAATCAATATATTTTCTTTTATATCTTTTTAGAGGTATTTCGGATTCATTGTCACACCTTCACGGAACAGTCTTTTCCGATGCGAACTTAGCCGAAAACAATAAAAAAAATTTTTCATCACCGATCAATTTTGATACACTTAAATACCTTTACATCAAATTCATAATCAATCGATAACCTTATAAACAATTAAAACATACACTAAATAACTTTATGCAAAATCTTACATCGAACACTCACTCATCAATAATTATAATAACAATCAAAATACAATTCATTCTTTTACCTTAATTGTCTATGTACATACATGCCATAATACAACTCGATTTAGCACTATCTCTTCTTTACAGATCTTGCTCCACTGTGCAATATGCTCCCGCAACACTTCATAACTTGCACGCAGTAAACACTACGTGCTGAACACTAGATATGCTCAGTGGTGACTACTAATCCTAGAATTTTCCAAATAAAGCATAATTATATAGATTATGCTACTTTTATTCTTATTTCCTTAAACGTTTCCTTTTACTTCAGCCAACATTAGTTTCATTATTAACTCATATTTTAGTAATTATTGTTCTTTGATTTTCAATCTTTCAAAGTTACTTTACACTACTTTCTTAGAAGAATCAATCTCAGATTTACTTTTACTTCACTTTTTTTTTTCTATAGCTTTTACTTTTACTTAAATTTCGTCTTATCTTTTTAGTCACAGTGATATAATTATCATTTTGTTTAACAGTGTATGTTGATACTCATGTCTTTAATGGTACCAAATTAATAGATTATTTTATTCCTCGATTTATTGTTTAGTTACCCAATATGTGCTATAATTACACTTGCTATTTATTCTTTTATTTTACTTTAACCTTTAAACTAATAAACACATTACTATTTAAAGGCTTTTAAGCTTTATTGCGAAGTGATACAGCTATTTTGGAACACTTTGCATTTCAATCTTTATTTCCTTCTTTATACATTTAACCCTGTTCAAGTACTTGTTTAGGATTTATATTTTTTGCTTTTTCCCAATTGAACAATTATGTGCTTTCTTATCGTTTTACTTTTCATTTAACTTTTCTTTCAGAAACACATTACTTAAGCTTAATATTTCACTTAATGTCATTGTCGTCACTTTTTGACTTTAAATAGGAAATTAATATTATTTTTCAAACTTGTTACTTTTCAAAATAATAATTGGTACATGGAATACCAACTAATTTAATTTATTTTTTTTCTATAAAAATACATTTTAAATCATTTTTCTTTATAAAAGCTTAACTTAATCTTCATTTATTATTTTATTCTTATAAAATATTTCTTTTTCTTTTACTTATTAATCTCACTTTTTGGAAACCTTACAGTTTTGTTCCGGCTTTTTATTTTCTTCCAAACGAATCATTTTTCATTTATAACTTTTTTTAGATTCAATTCATTTAAACAATACTGATTTATTCATTGCAATACACCCCTAGTGCAATATAACAGGATTCTCAAAAATGATACTCAGGACTGGATCCAAAGGTCCCACTGAGAGAGAAGTGATCCCCAAGGGACCATTTCTAAAAAAAACATTTTACTTTCATTTTCACCGAAAACACTGAAGCTATAAAGATCAAAGATCCTACCTATAGCAAAGCAAGTTGCCATGACTTGCACCGCGGTATAGGGTGTCCCTATGGCTAGCCAATTATATCCTAAATAAGAATATCATTACCTGTTTATCGTTAAGGGCAAAACAATCAATTATACTTGCAATAATTTGTAAACATTTAAAAATCTTTAATTTCTTTCTTTTATTTATTGATACAATACATTTCTGATCAAACGCACTATTTTAGTACTTTTGACTATTCAATAACTTTTTTCTTTCTTTTCTTTTCTTTCACTTTATCTCTTTTAAGTCACTTTTGTGAATTATTCTTCAATAATTCTCTTGGACACTTGAGGCTTTTCAGTCTTTTATACACTTTATGAATTATAGTATTATAATTCACAATTTTTTTTTATTCTTATTGTGTAATTCTGTATAAATTATTTACCAATAATTCAATAATTGACTTTTTACGATTTATCCCTTTTCTTTTTCTGTCCAAAATTTTAATCATTCGGTATGCCAACTTTTATTCGGTCGGTGAATTATTTTATAATAATTCATTCTTTTAATACTTTTTATTGACTAATTTATTTTGATAAATTAGTCACACATTTATTTTACAACTTTTTAAACAATTATGGATTATATTGATATAATTCATTATTTTATTTTCTGAAAATGCATAATTTGACTTTTTCATTTCTTTTTATACTAAAGTAACTTACTTCACGTTCGTTTATCATCACGTACTTATTTATTGAATTAGTTCTTAATAATTTAATATTTTTAATTAAACATAATCAATATTTTATGTCAAAAATATTCTAGTAAAACATATAAATTCTACAAAAATTCGTATACACATTATTTTATAATTTTCATCATTTTCACTCAGTTTATGCATTATTTACCAATAATTTATTATTTTTATTATTTTCATAGATTAATAATTGTTCTGAAAAATTCATCGGTTGACTTTTTATTTCGTTTTCATTGACTATAATTTAATTTCATATAAATTCACTTTTTTCAATATTTTTGCACAATTATTCACTAATAATTCAATTAATTTCAATACACATAGTCACATTAGAAGTTCAATAAAATTCTAATAACTTCAATAAATCCGAATAAAATTTATTTATGCATTATTTATTATTTACTATCATTTTTCACTAAAATAATTAATTATTTCACACTTTTCACTATGAACATGAACATAATTGTTACATAATCTTTAAAATTCTAAAATAATTTCCAATAATCAATAAAAATTCATGGACACTATACATTAATTCTATGATTGATTTAGGCTAATATATTTTATTTTTATGCAAAGTACCTTCATTTTTCTTTAGAGGAAAATTTGGCCATCTATATAAAACCATCCTAAAAATTTTAGTTCTTCAATTTAAGCTTCCCTTTCATCTTCTTACATGTCCAATTTCATTTTTCCTAAACCAATTCAATCAATTAACAACTTTAATAATTTTTAACCTAATTACATAATTGGAATTAATTCACAATAAAAGGGAAATCAAAGGATTTTGTAGTCACTTACCCTTTTTTCATGTTTAACCTTCCTTAAGCTTCATTTTTCTTCACTTAACACAAAACAAAACTTTGTTCTTCAACACCATCACCCTTGGCCGAATTCTTCCTTCAACAAAACATCATGATTATATTTTATTTTGCTCAAAATAACATCAAATCTAAACTCTATGCACCTAAAACTATGAGAAAACACTTAAAATTCAATTCAAATCAATTGAATTTTCAAACTTTACCTTGATAACTTTACTTTCCAACCTTGGATTTTCTTGCTTCCTTTGCTTTAATTAAAGGTTAGAGGCCATAAATATGATCTAGAGAGATGGAACTACAACTCTCAAGTCATGATTTATGGGAGATTTTAAGTGGTTATGAAGCAAGAAAGAAAGAGAGAAGAGAGATGGTGGATTCGGCCAACACAAGGAGAGGGAGGTGAAGCTGGCGCAATCTGAAAAATTCTCTAGATTTTTACCCTTTTATATGCCTCCTATTGGGCCTAAAATTGGGCTTATTCAATGGGCTTAGCCCAATCAAAATTAAAGCCCATTTTTAGGCAAATAAAGGCCTAAACCAATTTCGCAATCTTCCTCACTTCAATTCACTTTATAAATTATTCCATAACTTTTATCATGTCAAAAATAGCTAGTACATAAATATTTAATTCAATCGGAGTCCGTTATCGATCCGATTCAATAACTGCTGGTATCCCCGAAAAATTTAATTCTCATCACCAAAATATTCTACATAAAAATTCATGTAGGCATACAAAATTTGACGATTTTCGGAGTTCATTTACTATTTTTAATTATTTATGCAAAATCAAGTCTCATTCCCTACCAGGAAAATTGACTCGCTACCATTTTCGTATTTTTGACCTTTGGAGGCCCGTTTGACCTCAATTTCACTTCAAATTTCAACCCCGGTCTCACCATGAACAATACTTTCCAATGGTCAAATAAAATATTTTTGACTTTCAGGTGTCCTTTCGAGCCCGAAAAATACTATTCACTATCGGAAAGTACTGTTCACGGCTGACCCGGTGTTGAGGCTATTACATTCATTGATTCTCAAACTTTTGTAGAGAAAATGAGGTAACTAGAATGATATGTGACTGATTTTATTGATTCTCAAACTTAAATTTATAATAATGTAAATAACAAAAAAAATCTGAAAATGATGCCAACAAACTAATTTAGTAAATAGAAATCCACTAAAACTTGAATTCAAAAGAGATCTAAAAACATGCAATAAAATAAGACAAGATATTTTTAAAGTAATTTTGAATCATTCTCTCATAAGGGATAGGGGTTGTAGTTGGACTTAAATCGGCAACAGTAAGCTTAGAGAAGTGATGGCTAGTCGGAGAAGGGGGCGTGGAATTAGATCAATAGAAAGAGATGAAAGGTTAAGGGATTTGCAAAAAAAAAAAATATAATTAGCAAAGTGGCAATGGCTATAAGAGAAACTAAAGTTTAAAAACAAAAAATTGAAAAAAGAAAATATCTTTAAAATATTAAAAATGATGAATGCATTTAAAAAAATAAAGTAAAAATGTATTTTATGTAAATTCCTTTATAGTTTTTGCAAATACCTTTTTCTAATTAGATGTCATGTATTTCTAATTGTTAGTTCATCTAACTTTGGATATGGCATGCATTTTTTGAAGTGGCCGATTTGACTAACGACATCAATTAAATTAGTCGCCAGTATTTGATGAAGTGTTAAAAGGTTGCAGTCCACATGTTAATTACATTATGGATGACAATAATTATAATATAGGGTATTATTTAACAAATGACATCTATATTGAATGGGCAATATTTGTCATAATAATCTTCTAACCTCAGAAAGATAAGAACAAGTTGTTTGAAAAAATATCAAGAAGGTTAATGAAGGGATGTGGAGCGAGCATTCGAAGTGTTGCATAGGCTTACTTTGCAATTATATGTGGATTTGCATGATTTTGGTGTAAGAAAGATATTGGAAAACTAATGTGATTTTATATCATATTGCGTAATATTATAGTTGAAGATGAGAGCTACTCATACACTATAAACTTTGATCAATTTCCTTATAACATGACTAACAACTTATTACAAGGCATAAAAATGGATCCAACAAATGGAACTAGTCCACCATTAGACATGCCCTAAAATCTCCAATTTATGAAGGACTTAATGTTCATGTTCAAGCTTTACAAATCTCCTCGAATACTTTGAAGAATTTATAAATCCATTACATCACTAGTTTTAATTTAAGTTATATTTATTTTTTTCCTTTAATTTTTTGGCTGACTGAAAGTAGGAGTTAGGATAAGTTCAATTATCTATTCATGCATGAAAGTGAGATTTTATGTTGGCGTTTAGTCCATGCTTGGTTTAAAGAAAAAGGGGCCAATCTCAAATACTTGCCATCATACCCTAGTCTTAATTCGATTATCGCATTTGTTGGTTGCAATAGTATAATAAATAAACTCAATATATCATAATTCATTATGATACATAAATTTTAATAATAATAAATATATGTTATTATTAATTTTAAAAATAATAAATATTAATATTAAACTTGGTAAAATGCATCCATTGCACTAAAAAAGCATGTAAATACATCCCAAATATACTATTCATAGTGTGGAATCCTAAGGCTAATGAACCTAAAACTCTATAAATACACACTTCGATAAGAATATGAGCAAGAATAAATCTCCAACTCTAATGAACCCCCGATTAATAACATGAATGTAAACATATATGATAAGGTCGATTTAAAAACAAAAATAGAATTCACCATAAGTGATTACTTTGATAAGAATTCAATTCTTGATGCAATAGAAAAAGACAAGCAATCCTCCCTATGAATTTGGCTAAGCCAAGAAGCTAAGTAAAAACTCAATTTTTCATTCAACAAAAATCTGCCCTTACAAGGTTAATATGATGTATTTATATCCCTTGAAAAGTAAGAAACCCTAGATATAAAAAAGGCTTTTAAACATGGACCTCTTGTAAAAATAACTAAAGTCCAAATCGATAATTAAAAAAAAAGGCCATTAAGCCCATGGATTTAATTTAAATGTGCTTTAAGCTAATAAAAGCCCGTCACACCAAAACAAGCCTAAAAAGATAAGTTAAGGCTTAATAAAACAAAAACACCTCAATAGATTAAATGCCGAAAGTGAAAATCATCCTTTAAAGTTTGGCAAAAAGTATAATTCAACACCTAAAATTTAATTTGGTATAATATCACCCATAATATTTTAAAATTGAGGCAATTTAATCCCTAAAATAACATGTGTGTCCAATTCTTGAGTGCCAGCCATCATTTTAGGGGGCCAAATTGGCTCAATTTTAAAATATTAAGAGTGATATTGTACCAAATTAAACTTTAATAGTTGAATTGTACTTTTGCAAATTTTAGAAGGTAATTTTCACCTTTAGCCTGGATTAAAAAAAGCCCACATGCAAAATACAAGTATTGGCTGCCCAAAGTTGTGCTTCTAACTTAAAATAATTAATTAAATGAGAATTAGAGTCGTCTTGCAAGTTCGGCCCCATTTGATGAGATATGATGTCATTAATCTTCAATGTCTCTAAAGATTCCATGCCATCTAAAATTTTGCCTATATTAAGCTTGTAATGTTCATTGATCTTTTCATGATGAATCGTTCACACATTATTTCCTCCATCTTTAGAAAAAATTTGTGTGAGGCCTCAAAGAATACCTTAGTAGGATTAGTATATACTTGAAAGAGTTTCAGTGAGAAAGAATTAGTAATCATGCAATCGGAACGTAATCAATATTAATGTAAAAGTACAAGGTAATTTCATAAATTGTCAAATTAAGGCGTACATATGCTTTGTTAGGAAAGAAATGAGGATTAATGTATTAAAAATAGTTAGTGTGGTGTGTAATTGGTAATTAAGAATAATTTGAGAGAGGCAAAGTGCAAATTGCTTTAGGATGACAAGTGAGCCAATTAGGTTATGGCATGTGTTTTCTTTAAAAAAAGTGAAAAGATAGCTGAAAAAAAGGAAAGCAATCTGCCTTATTATGAGTGTTGGCCAGCCAATTTATGGATAAAATCTCTAAAAAATTTTCTTCTTCTCCATACCATTCTTTGGTTCATAGTTTTACTTAAAAAGAGCTTATGTATATTGACTAATTTAAGATGAGTTTTTATGGGATTTTGGCTCAAATTTGATTGTTTATTTGTTCTAAAATATGAGGAGCTGGAGTTATAGATGGGATTGAATATTGATGTATATTTATGATGTATTTTAGCTAGAGAAAATAACAAGAATATAGGGAAGGAGAAGGAGGAGCTCTAAAGGAGCTAATTTGGATATATTTTGAGGTACGGGATTTCCTATTTTATTTGCATGTGTTTAGCTAGATCTAGGGTTGTGAATGCATTTTTAAGGAACTATATTTGATGTTAGAGTTCATAAATGATGAATAAATGCATGGAAAGAGTGATTAGTGTTTTAATGAATGACTTAGTGAAAATTTGCTCGAGGATCATTTGAACCAACTTTAGTGTAAAGGCCATAAGTATTTATGTAGGTGTCTAAATGAGGTGATTCTAACTAGAAATGAACTATAAGACATAAATCTCTAATTTTTTTTGGAAGACATAGAGCTCAAATTTACCTTTAAATTCTTTGAAATATAGGTTGAATTTGAATAACCTATTGTCCTACCATTTAGAATAGTTCTCACTATTTTATCAATATCTTGATATTTAGAAGTCATAGTAGAGTGATTTTTAATATTCTAAAAACTAGAGACATAGAAGAACAATTTTACAGAAGAAAACTTTGTTTGAAAATGTTATTTGGTAGGTCTAAAGTGATGTGAAATTTGCTTAAGAAAAATTATCTACAAAATTTGCGGGCCAGAATGGTGCACACAACTGAGATCAATTTGTCTCAATTGTGTGGACCCTTCTATATTGATTAAGACCATTGTACACGAATGAGACCAATTTGTCTTAGTCTTGTGCCTCCCTTGTTATAGCTCGTACTTGATTTTTAGACCCATATGATCATCGAAACTGATCCAAACTTTCTCGAACACATTTAAAATATTTTTAAACATAAAAATAAGGATAATATGTGACACGAAATGTATGTAGTGCATAAGGAATTATTAAAATAAAGTTATAGGTTAAACCTAACATAATAAGAACACAAGCACATGAATATGTACAAGTAATAAATGAAAATGAACATTATTAATGATATGCATAGTGTTACATGTTACAAGACAAATGATAACTACATTGAAATGTATATTATGTATAATTGAGTATTGATTGTTTTATGATCTTGTACATGCTCTGTTGGGTATATTAACTCTAGGATCCTAAAAGCATCAAATATGATATTCTTGAGTGACCATAATCATATTGTGCACCTGAATTTTGCATTGTAATGGATAGATAAGTATGCTTATAAGGGATAATAATTATAGCTGCTAGTGTTGGCACTGAATGGTGTCTAGTATTGATATCTTTTGGTATCTAGTGACCCGAAACTTATATCTTCAGTGTCTAATACTGCTCACCAGTATACAGTGTTTATCCCATTATTCACCATTCATGGGAATTCAGACTATGAAATAATAATGACGTGATGAGTAAATGATAGTAAACGAACAATTGTTTGAAAGTGTTAGTACCTCGGCGTAGGGTTAGTGTTTCTTTTTGACATTGTTAGTGTGATTAATTGTGACAATGACATTGAAATATTACTAAATGCATGGAATTATTACCTTGAGTGTGTGTGTGCAATATAATATAACAAAGTGTGCTATACATCAAGAGTTATTATACAATGATAAATGGAATATTGTGTTATTTGTGTGAGACTTCTTCTATTGCATTATTTTCACTCTCCACTGAGCCATTACTCAGTACATATATTCTTCCCGTGTAGGTACACAGGTGTAGAGTAAAAGTACCGATTTTCAAGTCATTATCTGCAGGCCACAAGGAATAGAGCTTGAAGACTAATTTTAATATATGGTCAATTTTGTAATGTATAAAGCAAAGATTATGTAATTCATGTGGAGCACCAATAATTGTAAATATATTTTAAGTATTTTGAGTTAATATATGTGTTTGTATATATTACGAAATGGAAATTGTATGCAATTGGGTAAGCAGATTCTACATAAGAAAAGCATGATTAAAAAGATATAACAAACTTTTAATTGAAAGATTATTTAACATTATGGATTTATTAGGATGTGTAGCGCTCTTATATCCCTTCTAGGGGTATATGGGTGTCACAATTTGTCCTTAAATCTTTATCTTGTTCAATTTAGGAATTAAAGCTTGTGGAATAAATTCATCTTCATAGATGATCTTTTGAATAAGTGAGAATAATATGAATGCTTCTTTAAAAAAACAACTCATCATGTTCCTACAAGTTAACAAAAAACAGGCCAAATATGGTTAGTCCTTAATATAAATTTTTAACTATGATTATAATTTCCTTCATTTTTCATGTGCAATTCAACCTCCTTAAATAATAAAGGAGCAATAGTAACATGCTGATCTTTCATCACAATTAAACAAGTTTTTCCCTTTTCAATTAAATAATCAACAATATTTTTAATTTTAATTATTTCTTCATCAATCATAACCTCACGATCAAATAAATATATAGTGTCCCTTTCAGCTTCACAAATAATTTCAATGTTAACTTCCTCTTCCTTTCTTTTCTCTTTTCTCTTATACTTTCTATTTAGTTGTTTAAACCGAAATTTTGCATTGTCAAGGTCTTTCATCAAAAAATTAATACTCTCCTTTAACCCATTCCATTTTTCTTGATTTGTATGTTGCTTTGACTTGCAATAGGATATTCTGACGATCACTCGTGTTTCACTCAAATATGATTTTTATCCTTTTTTTAACTCTCACACTCCAGCCTTTTTCCACTCAAGCTCAATGTGTTCAATTGAACTCTAAAATTCAATTTTCGATCAAGATAATTCACAAACACAAATTTAAAATTAGTAATATACAATGAAAACACCTAACAAAGAAGATAGGCACAAAACTAAAATAAAAAATATCAAAATGAAGAATGACAAAATAAAAGCACAAGAGGAAGATATGTATGCTGCCCAAAATACAAATTTAAAATTAAAAAGAATCAAATTGTTAATTATGGTGTAAATGGAAGCAAATTGATGAAGAAAAATTACAAAACTATGCATAGATGCAGAAATTGATATTTCTCTAATGGAAAAGTCAATTTTGATGCAATAGATGGAAATAAGCTAAAAATAAAGTAAGAAAATCAAAAAAAGTTTTTTCTAGAATCACACTAACCCACAAATTATTTTGGCTTAGCTATTGACCAAATGAAGGAAATCAAAAAGGTTTTTTTTTAGAATGACATTAACCCACAAATCATGTTTGACTTTGTTATTGACCACATCTTAATTTAATCGTTACCATCTAAATGCAATGTATAAATTCTGTCCAAATATGTACAGATTCTACCAATCTAGTTAAATGTAATGTATAAATTTTATCCAAAACTGTATAGATTCTACTAACCCAGTTAAACCTTTATTTATTTATTTATTTATTTATTTATTTTTGCTTTCTTCTTCTAGCCAACTCTTAAATTCAGTTTCTCCTTTCTCTTTTTTTTTTTAAAAAAAAAAACTCTAGCAACTGATCTTTTTTTAATACTCTAGCAACTAATATATCTTCTTCTTCTTCTTCTTTTAAACTTTATATGATAAATAGAACAACCAATAACTCAAAGAACAAATATGAAAAAAAAAAGGAAGAAACAAGAAAATACAAAGACAAGATGAACTATAATTTCAGAATCTAATGGAAAGAACAATAATAACAACAAATAAATACAAGATAAATACGAATTTATTCCAATCCAAGCTATGATACCAAATGATGCGGAACTTTAAGGCTAAAGCATCCAAAATCCCTTAAACACACACTTTGATAAGAACATGAACAAAAAGAAATATCCTTTCCTAATAAACTCCTAATCAATAACATGAATGAAAATACATATGATAATATTGATTTGAAAACAAGAATAGAATTCGCCACAAGTAATTATCTTAATAAGAATTCGATTCTCGATGCAATAGAAGAAGACAAGCAATCCTCCCTATGAAATTTGTAAGCTAAGAAGATGAGAAAAAAAAAACTCTATTTTTCATTCAACAAAAATCTACTCTTACAAGGTTAATATGATGTTTTTATACTCTTGAAAAGTAAGAAACCCTAGATATAAAAAAGGCATTTAAACATGAGCCACTTACAAAAATATTTAAACTCCAAATCTAATTTTTTTTTTTAAAAAAAAAGGCCCATTAAGTCTATATACTTAATTTAAATATGTTTTAAGCTAATAAAAGCCCATCACAACAAAACAAAATCCAAAATATCATAATAGGTTAAAAATAAGCGCATATGCAAAATAGTGGGCAGCCCAAAACTATGCATCTAACTTAAAATAATTAATTAAATAAGAATTAGAGTTTTTTTTTTGCAAGTTCAATCCTATTTGATTAGATATGATGCCATTGGTTTTCAGTATTTTTAAATATTTCATGCCATCTAAAATTATGTTCATATTAAACTTGTAATATTCATTGATCTTTTCACGATAATCCATGCACACATCAGTTCATAACAACAAAAAGTCTTTTTTTTTTATAAATCATTTTACTATTATTTTTCTTGCAAGGCCTTGAACTCGTGCCTTGTAACCCTTTAAGATGACTTGCATGATATCATAAATTTTACATACTTGTGAAATACGTATTTTTATTGCAACAATTTGCATTGAGTCATAAACCCCAATTTTTGAAAGATATTATAAATTTATATTCATTATTTGCAATATTAATAAATTTAAATACTCAATAAATCATTATTAAAAATTAAGTATTCAAATGAATTATTAAGTCAAATTTAAGTGTCTTTTTGCATGTAGTATGCCATATTTTATATACCTTGGCTACTAGATTTGATTAGTTTTCAAAAAGGTTTGTTATCATCCAATGAGTGAATTCAGTTAATTGAATACGAATAGTAGAAATCAATGTTATTAAAACCGGATCGACCGGTTGAACAGGTTAAACCACGAACCGTCATGCTAACTGATTGGTTTAACTATAAAAATGGATTGGTAAAAAATCAGATTGAACCGAAAATAATCGGGTTAAACTGAATAATCGAATTTTTGGCTAAAATGAGTAAAAAATCATATTTTTTTGTATATTTTCACACACACACACATATATATTTGTAAATTTTCATTATTTTATTTATTTGAAAAATTAGTATTTTAAATTCGAAAAATGTCGCATAATAATTTAATTTATTTATTATCTATTTGGGTTCATTGTAATTAAATATAATTATACTCATATATATAAGGTCGATGTTCTCTATGCTTGTTTCATTAGTACTCTATCTAAATAAAAAAAAAATTTTCATGATATGATTATATTTTTATATTTCTAACATATGATATTTAAAAATTCATAATTAAGTACTTGTAGTAATAAAATTGAAATTATATTTTGTAACTTATTATTAGGATATTTGTGATATATATTTAATGTTATATATATGTAAATTTTCATTATTTATTTATTTAAAAAATTAGTATTTTAAATTATAAAGATGTCACATAATAATTTAATATACTTATTATCTATTTAAATTCATTGTAATTAAATATAATTATACTCATATATGCAAGATTAATGTTTTTTTGTATTTGCTCATTAGTACTCCATCTAAACAAGAAATATTTTTCATGATATAATTATATTTTTATATTTCTAACATATGATATTTAAAAATTTATAATTAAGCACATATAATAAAATTAAAATTATATTTTGTAACTTATTATTGAAATATTTGTGACATATATTTAATGTTTAATGAATATTTTTTTTAATTTTTATATAATAATATTTATAAAATTATATTAAATAATAATTTAAAAATATAAAAAATCCGGTCGAACCTGATTAAACCGATCGAACCACGAACCTCAAGTCTCGCTGGTTCTTTATCCGACCCAATTTTAATAACATTGGTAGAAATAACGAAGAATAGAACCACTCCATTTGAAGGTAATATTCCCATGATTTTTTCTCAAATATAACATGACTGATATAACATTATAAATTTAACAGTTATCCATTCATTCATCTATGATATAAGCTAAAAAAAACAGAAAATTGTAGGCAATTTCTAAAAGGTTGCCTGCTAATAATTTCAATAGAAAAATTTAGGCAAAATAACGAACTAAAAATGGAAGGTTTACTCACAGAAAGATTGTACAATTGTTTCACTATATGGATTTTCATGACTATCTTACATTCCCGACAACTATCTTGCAATTATTACTGTTTAATGAACAAACAATAAATGGATATAGCTCTACAATGGCTGACTGATAGAAAATTACAGACCAAAAAAAATTTAAAAAAAAAAAAAAAGGAATAAAGACTATTCTATGCTCTCTGAACTTGCACCAGTGCACAGAACAATAAAAATAAAAATGAAACTTATCTACCACGCCAACACGGGAACTTCAAGATCTATATAATACCATATATGGTAATGAACCTGCATTTCTCTACTCCTTATCTTGTACTGAAAGGCCATTAGTCTCTTTTTGCTTAGAGCTTGGACTCTCAACCTCGTTGGCTGACTTGCCATCATTTGCCTCCTCAGTATTTGTCGGCTTTGCCTGCTGCTGCATTTAGATTACAAGTTTCAATCAAAAACAATGAGCAATTTCTAATTTACAGCAAATAAATGTGCTGCTTTTATAGAGCTTATAGTAATCATAAAAATGCAAATACTAGCATAATATTTTGACTAAAATGCCATTGCCTATGTCTTTTGATAATTGCATAGTATTGCTGTTGAGACATTCTAGCTGTTGCCAACAAAAGAACTAAGGGACTGACGTCGAAAAACCAACCTTGTTTCGATCACACCAGCCAAGCCCAAATGGTCGAGCAAGCAAACTAATCTTCCTAGAGGGCACATCTTGTGAAAGCTCTTGATTGTTATGTGGTGAATCTGGATGAGAAGATCTACACAGGAAAATAAACATTTCTTACAGACGGTGCATTAAATTATTAATATTTAAGAGGTGAGACAAACATATAAAATGACTTGTCCATTGTCAGAGTTCGGATGTATCCTCTCTTATTTAGATAATATGCCGCATTCGTCTAATATCAACAACTCAATTCTTGTCAAGAAAAAAAAAATCAATTTAAACAAAAATGGTTGACCAAACATTAACCATCAATTTTCAATTTTTTGGGGAGCAGATGAGCATTTATTTATTAACTAAATACTCATTTTGCATCGATAAAATAAACTATATACCGTGGCGAAGGCTGTGCCTTTAGCTGTCCAGATTGGTATTGCAGAGTTGCCTCCAACATTGATTCTGCCATAACTGCCCTTTTCTCCATTTCAGCAAGGGATGCCATTGCTTCTTCATATTTTTCCTGCATATACATAAATCAGAAATTCAAAATTGAGATTCAAATAAAACCTCTGCACTACCCAATATTGGGATTCAAACTACATTTTTGAAGGGAAAAGGATTTGCCAGATACAGCATTCCTAAGAGCTTTACAGCTGTTCATTTAGTACTAGTGTATGTAAATTGTTTAAATTATTAAAAACTTTATTTGCACAAAAAATTTGCAAAACATTTGAAATAATAACAGAAAGTATAATTTGAATAATATAACAGACATAAATATTAAAAACCTGAAGCACTTGAGCAGCATATCTCTGTGAAGCCACATCTTGCTCAGCATATCTACGAGCATCTTCAGTTACTTTCTGCTCTTGCTCCACTCGCATTAAGACCTACATATGAAGTAAGTGGTCTTAGGATGCTATTGAAAAAAAAAAAAAAGAAAAAGTGAGAGAAAAGGGCAATCTTTCCCAAGTGAATTAACATCGAATAACATAAAACCTGAAGCATAGCACTTTCTTGTTCCTGCTTATCAGCAAGGGCCCTCCGCAGCTCACTAACCTCTTGATCTAACTGTTCAACCTATAAATCACAAATGAATACTTAGTACACATGCATTTTATTGAAGATTAGGCAGCTGGCAGGTAAGGATGAGGACAAATATCCTCCTCCTCTAATAGATAAATATGTTAAGAAATGAAAAAACAAAATTAACACTCTCCACATTGAAAGTCAGCTACATGATATCTTTACGGCTCCTGATGCAGAAAACTAAGAAAAACTTAAAAGAAGAATGTCCCTACAATCTCTACAAAGGAAAATATACCATTTCTCAGCAATGAACTCTAAAACACTAACAAGTTCATTTCATGTCAAATCCTTTCTGCTAGTTCTTTCTTCCTGCCAGAGCTTCTAAATTTGGGTTCCAAAATTCTTGCAATAAATCTGCAGAGATTCAATCTCCTCCAAAAAAAAAAAAGACAGGAGCAAGAAGAAAGGAAGGCATTTCACATGAACCAGCAAGTGGTTTGGTGAAGAGATAAGAATCTAACTTCACTTTCTAGTTGGCTTCCACTTTTAAATGAGAGAACATTGCACATATATTAACCATGGAAAGCATTTGATATAAGCTGCACAATGTTCCCCATATTTGCTTCTTTATTACTTTTTTAACCTTATGAGGGAACTCATTTTTGCACAGTGATGACCTCCTGGCAGTGAGACTAGTTTGCAGTAATTTTTTTGAGAGACAATTCTTAGCCCAAACCATCTTGTTGAGCTTCCCATATGATTACCTACTCATCAATCTTAAAACTTGACCCTAACTCATCAGTCTCAACACTTGACCTCAAGCACTGGAAATAAACATTATCACTTCAATGGACAAGAAGGAAAAGGAGGGCGTTTTTGATATACCCTGGCACTCAATTGCCGCCGATTATCTTGCTTCACCATCTCCATCAAAGCAGTCTCCAACTCCTCCGCCCTGACAATATATAATAATAGCAAAATATCAATACTAGCAAGGGAAAAAAAAGAATATGAAATACAAACATAATGGTAATCCCAAAGTTTCCACATATAGGGAAAGGGATGACAGATCACTGTGACTATTCCAAATAAACCATCAGCCAGATATATATGACTGTTGGCATATACGCTCCATTTTCATTCCTGCCTTTAGATTACCAAAGCAAAACATAAGTCCAAATGCTTCACATTCTTACTAGGGATATATATACATATATACACACATCCCAGTCCCATAAATTATCAGCCATCAAAAACTCCAAACCAGAACTCTTTCAATTGCATTAATAACTCCACACACAAGTAGTGAACTACTTTAAAGATTCTTGTGCTTCTCTCCGCCCAGACATACCAAACCACTTAAACATAGGATATCTCCAGATAATCTCTTTCAATCTGACAGAACCCTTGAAATGAATCAACAACTGCTCAGTGCACATGAATCACAGGTTTAGTGGTGTGTTAACTGTCGTAACTGTATAAAAGAGAACATTTTTGGACTAGAGAAGTCCAATAATTCAAAAAATGCTATATTTTGAACCTAAGCTACTGAATATAGCCCCTCAGACTACTTGACACTCTCTTGTCCTCACTCAGGCAAACTGGCATTATCCAAAGCACCATATGAACAATCATGATTTAACAAATTGTATTCCCCAATATGAGTAGTCTGAGAGGCTACATGTTGATCTTAATTTTGTACTCGCCATCCTTGGTTCTGAATGGTATTTTGTGATCAAAGGTGAAGAATCCAAACCATGTGGTGGTGGAGAAAACCTGTTCAAAAACCCTTTTTCTTTCCCCCAAAACAATACTGCTTAACCATTTGTAACAGTCTCAGCATAATTTAAAACTATCAAGCACTATTACAAACCAACTGCAGTTAGTTACATAATTCTTATTCCCCAAGCCCACTGTGACCTCCTCTCTATTGAATGCTACATCCTTCAAATTTCAAATTGGCAATTAAAAGCAATGGTTATTTTCATATCTTAGACAAAATAGCTAGAAGCCTAGAAGCTTAGAGAAGAGGAAATCCGTAGAGGATTAAACACAAAAAAAAAAAATGGTGAAGGAATTTAAGTTCACAAAAAATAAAGACAAACTCTTAGAGCTCCAAGGCAACCGCTAGAGCACAAAGAATAATAACCAGTGAGCTTAAAAAATATAAAAGTTAGCCATAGCAGTGTATCTGAGTGTTGGCAAAACAACCAAAATCTCCACTCAACAACATCTTCAAAAATACAACCTCAATTTCTATGTTCCAAGCCAGTTCCTAGATTAATAAGGATGCACTAGTGCTTGCAACATATTGAAGCCTTAAGTTTATTAAAAAGTAAAATAATCAATCATAATGAAAAATGTTAACCTGAGTACAGCAGATCTTTTCTCCTCCAGCAATTTGCACAATTCAACCTTCAACCATACCACCTGCACATAATAACATTAGAGAAACTAGGAATATGAAATCCAAAGAATAAAAAATGCATTTTACAATAGAATCAAAATAAATGTGGAATCAAGCACACATGCATTAACAGATACAAAACACATCATTCGATATTGGACCAAGTCAAACAGAATATTTGGCTTAAAAATAGAGAAGAAAATTAATAATAAGCTACCTGATCCTGAAGATCTGGCACAGAATCTATCTCCACATCCCCCGTCAAGCTTATAAGAACTTTGTCTAGATTAGTAGATCCAGACTCTGAACGAGATAAATCACCGCTCGATTGTTTTTTTGTCTCTGCCAGCATTGACTTGGGATCATGTTTGAAATTATATAGCTTTGATGCCAGACCCTTTGAATCCCTCCAAGCTTGAAGCCCTTTTGTCCTTTCCTCAACCGCAGCTATAACAGCAGCTCGATGTTTATTTCTTAACTGCTGAAGTCTAGCTTCATTCACATTTTGATAACCCATGCAAGCTGTCAATACAAGTTGACTGCTATCAAATGTTGAGCCTGCCAGAGACTGTAGCAAAGTGACTGCATCTCCAGCATCCTTAGTGGTGACTAATGCAGGGCCTACAGAAAACTGAACTCAATTAAGTCTCACAAGGAAAAAAGCCTGATATGAAGATTGAGAAAGACTAACAAGAAATTGCCACAAAATAAAAAGAACTTTAAAGAATGTTTAACCGGTACCGTATAACTCCATTAGAGCAAGTGCTGTCCGAAATAACATGACACGATTTCCTTCAAAAAGAAGCACATCCCAAACGCGAAGAACTAAAAACAGGAGAAGCTGTCAGATTACAGGAGAACTTGTGACCAGAGCACTAAGAGTAGCATAAAATACTAAAAATTTACCAAATTTGCTCTTTTTGTGTGTGTGTGTGTGTGGGGGGGGGGGGGGCGCACAGTTTACCTTGTCTTTTTCATATGCATACATGCCATCAATTTCACATCAAAACCAGTACACAGACAGAATCTACCACTAAAGATGACATGGCTTACTGGAATGAAAAAGAAAGTAACTAAAATTTAAAAAGTAACTAAAATTCAACAGAAACACCGAACAATCCTAGCCGGAAAAGAGAGCCTCAATTTTCATGACTTTTTGAAGTAATTCTTGAATTTTAGCAATTATTTTCTTTGTTCCAAGGCACCATATCAGTATAAGTAGGCCAGAGTCGGACAGTAGCTAATTTTCCAAATGAAACTTTTAAGAATATTATACGCCTTAAAAGAAATTGGATTGTGCCGCAAGCACAAAATGCTAGAAAGATTGGGATTCTTTAGATGATTAGCCCAAATAGATTTGCAAGAAACCAGACAAAAAGCAATAATTTACTAGCAAACTTATCACACAATGTTAGATAAGTTTAAAGTCGCATCTTAAAAGTGTAAAACCTGACCACTTTCCCATGGAAGCATGTTCATGAAAATAGAAAGGAACCATGGTCCAGTAACCCATGCAACCTGCACTCCCAGGTAATCCAGATGATTTACTGCACCAGAAGTGATCCAAACTTAGCATTACCAGAACATATTCGATTAGAAAACAATGAAGAAACAACCAAAACCACTGAATTATTTTTTAAGAGAAAAAAAAAAAAAAAAAAAAAAAAACAAACCTAATTTAGGAAATCTTTCACGCACCAACTCCTCAAAAACAAGTTGGTCAACCTGACAAAATGGAAAAATTAATCAGAACATCAAGTATTTCAACTTCGTCATGTTTCAAACAAAGAACTGAAATGAGATTGAAAAGCAAAGCTATAATAAGCAGTACCTGAGACTCTATCATTTCCTCTGAATAATAACCATCAAAATAGTCATCAATAATGCCCATCAATGCCCTGTATATGCACCCAAAGTAGTAAGCACTTAACAGACAAGGAATCTGGCTTTGAGAATATAAAGCTAAACATGAACTAGAAATCTTGGACAGCTGCTACATTAATCCATTGTTCCTCCTGATGACAGAAGAACCAATGGGAGAGAAATAGTTGTATCAAATAAGTTTCTGAACCTACCAGAAAGCATTTTCCTCAGGCATCAGAAGTAGTAATAAGGCAGCAAAGAAATTCATTGCCTGTATAAGAATAATATAAGAATAAGTCATCAAGATAAGAAGAAATAATTTCATCCAGCATTTGAAACAGTACAAAGGTCAAGTACTTGACAGTATCCAACAGAGGGATTGTGCCTAGCATATGCTGTAAGCAACCGTCTCAAAGCATTTCTACCATCATCATCCAATGCAGGATGACCTGGAAATGTCCGTGGCAAATCCTGCACTAAAACCAATCAGTTGAGAAACTGCATCAATAATGCCATTCATATCGAAAAAGGACCTGCACCAAAATTGAAAGAAACAACCTTCTCAATCTGCCCTTTCCATTTCTCAGGTAAACATGTAGGATCTGTAGTTGATCCCTTAGCATCACTCTCTGACTGTTCTACATGATTTCCTGAATTAGTTTCTGCAGCAAGCAGGTCCTGGTAATACGTATCCACTCGACGAGTCTTCACCCCCACGAATGCTTGCCATAGCTAGAAACGAGCACAAAATGCAATGTAAAACTCATATCAAAAGAAATGAAGCAACAAATCATAAAAATAAAAAGAGTGCAAAGCATACCTCTCCCCTGAGTGCCATTGGAACGCCCCCACGTACAAGGACTTCTAGCTCTTCTTTCCAAGGGAAGAGAGATTCCAGAGGAGCTGAATCAGCAGCAGTGGCAGACGCAGCTGCCCCAGAGGCACTAACACTGTCATTGGAAAGGGTCTCTTGAACTGGATCTGATCTTTCCACATCATAAAACTCATCCTCGGAGTCCTCTTCAGATACTCCTTTAGCTGATTTAGCATCTTCAATTGGAAGTTCTTTTGTGGTCTCTTGCCGATTGTTTACTTGATTACCCTTCTTTTTAACACGAATGCTCATCATATCTTCAATGGCACGAAGAGATGGTCTAATCTCAGTCCATATTTGGATCCTATGGATTCTTTTGGATGTGGACTGTTTTTCTCCATTTTCTGTGAGATCTTCAGGTAAAACATCAGAGCCAGACTTCTCACTGCCAAAATCATCTCCTCCTTCAGCACCTTCTTCCAAACCATTTCTCGTCTCCTGCTCTGTTGTACTGGTATGCACTGCCTTGTTATCTTCCTCCAAAGATAAACTGTTTACAGGCAATTGAGCAGACTCTGCTTGCCTTGCCAAGAAACTGTTCCACCTATCTGATCTTTCCTCTTCTTCCTCCTAATGAGAGAACATCACAACAGTATATCATTTTTCTCCTCGTTGGCTGGAATACTTCTTAAGTAATTATTTAATTTCCAACGTAAAAAGCAAAAATAAATTAAATATATAAGTTCATCAAAAATCAGTCAATAAGAATCCAATGAAACAAGAAAGTTCATGCAAACAGCAGGATCTAGCTAATGGCCCCATAGAATCTATCTATTTTTCATTCACTGCTTTAAATCTAATGGATATAAACGAGAAGAATTTCCTTTTCAACATATATCAGCATATTCGAAATGATGGATAAAAGGGTCCAAACTTCCCAATTAACCAGATAGACTATCAACAATTAAAAGAAAAACAGAGTAAGGAAATAAAACCTTGTAAATGTTGGCATATTCTCGGTATCTTTGGATGTGCTGAGGTCTCACTGCAAATCCGTATGCATCCCTGCGCACATCAACATCCATTAACACCTCAACTTAAGAATTTTCTTATTCATAAAATAAGAGCTTCAGCAGAAAGCTTCAAACAAGCTCACTAAAACAGACAAAACAGTAAAACGCACAAACCATTTTTCTTCTCAACACCATACCATTCATGTTCTTACTATCGCATAAATCATCAGTGAAATGATTAGAAAACAAAAGGTAGACACGTGAAAATCATTATAACCCCTATATTTTTATTATTAGAAAAAAAAAGTACCCTGTAATTAAGTCAGCATTTACCTGCAATCCGTATTCGAAGATCTGCCACTAAAACAAGACAACATCAAATGCCAGGGAAAACACAGATTCCACTTCCATATCGTTCAACATTGCCTCAACTCAACTCAAATTCACTAAAAACACTATAACACATTTGAAACTCAGTTCCAAAACTAAACCCAATATCACATACATTAGCCATTAAAGCCCAATCAAAATTGAAACATGATCTTCAAAATCACAAATCAATCAATTAAAAAAAACAGAGAGCGCGAGACAAAAACCTCACAGCTAAAAATGACGACGCGAACACGATCAAACAAACTAATATCCAATTTCCAAACAATGCTGCCAAATGTAGGGACAGCACGAAGCCAAAACTTGACAGATCAAAGGAAAAAAAAAAACGAAAAAACGTGACGCGTGGCGAGAAAAGAGAAGAAGGAAAAACCTCTTGTGCTCAAAAGCGAGAAGTGGATTGGCGGGCTTATCGACTTTGGTGTGAGCCTTCATTGGTGGATCGATTTGACAGGGCAGTGAAGGAGAGATCGTAGGGGAAAATTCTCCTTGATTCTCTCTACGTCTCTGCAACTAAATTTAGACAGAGAGAGAAAATAGGTGTTTGGATTTGGGCTTAAATTGTTAAGTGTATTAGTGAGGGGGGGAGAGAAAGAGAGAGAGAGAGCACATGCACGAAGGCAAGAATAGCGTCACATTATAGTTACATGGGGGTGATTTCTTAGCACGGAGTTCTAAGATCGAAAATGTGAGTGTGGGTTCAGGATTGAGGAGGATGAGTCCTTTTTGGTAATTTCACCTTATTCTATTTTTTATTTTTCTGATTTTCTAATTCTCCGTTTGGATTATTCTGATTCAGAGTATAGTCGTAACCGGCGACCGAGCAAGGGAATAATTAAAGCAAATTATAGCCCTTTAATATATTATTTTTTTCCTTTAAAAAAATATTTTTTAAAAATTAATATAATTTTAATTTTGCCTGATAGGTGGTAAACTATGAAGATGTTACTAAAATTATACGTGTAGTGCGTAAACAATAATAAAAAAATAACTTATTTTTTAATAAATTTAGAAAATAATATGAAATTTTTAATAATATACTGTTATTATTTATATTTTTGACAAGTTGATAGTAGTATTATGACATTCGATTAATAGATTTGGAAGAAAATAATTTTTTATGTTTTGTCGACAAATGGGTAAATATGGGCAATACTAATTTCATGTTTTTTTTATTCTCATTTGAGAAAATTATAAAAAAATAAATGTACGATATTAATATAGATGATTTTTAGAATTAAATGTATGATATTAATTCATACATGATGAGTTTAGGAGCCATTTTGATTCAAAATTTAGAGTAGCTGATGGGGATTTCTTAACAATCAACTGCTTTATATCTATTTAATAAACTATTTTTAATCATCATTTCACACCCATATAAGTCATAAGGTATGAATGGACATTTATCGTATTCATTTGATTTTATGGATTTGTTTACTGGGCAGGATTTAAAAAAAAATCAATTGAAATTAATTTAAATATTTATCTACCTATTAACTACTCACTAAGTCACTGGGGGAATCTTCTAGGGCGAGAGCATTTCACATGCTATTATTA
Organism: Excoecaria agallocha; assembly: GCA_037975025.1. Lineage (NCBI taxonomy): Eukaryota > Viridiplantae > Streptophyta > Magnoliopsida > Malpighiales > Euphorbiaceae > Excoecaria > Excoecaria agallocha. The sequence continues at coordinate 27,708,627 of CM075813.1, read as the reverse complement.
AATTTCGTACAATTAAAAAAGTTAGTACTAATATTAATTCATTCAAATGACTGAAATGTGCTCCTGTAAATAAAATTTCAGTTTCAAATATTTGGGATAACTAAAATAAATATTAGAAAAATTTTATTTTTATAATAAGTGAACCGACTCGAATTGAATAATGTTAATAATTAAAAAAAATTGGGTGGATGTAATATTTTAAAAATGTAAAGATATTTCGTGTAAAATATTATTATTGATAACTAGCTCTAATATATTAAAAAGTCTCCGATTGAATTAGTTTTTATTTGGATTAGTAATCCGATGTATATGCACATTTAAACCGTTGATTTCACGGAATACATACAGTGTGACAGTCCAAATCACTGTCTCCATTATATATATAAAACTTAGTAAATTATGGGAAAGTAAGCAATTTCTAAATATATAAGTTCAAAACATGAATGTGAAAGCTACCGGTATCCCTCAGCTCACTTTAATCTGCATTGTGAACGGTAGCTCGATGATGATTGTGTCGGCAATCAGTCAAATTTCCATTTTCATCAACTCAATCAACACCTTCTCTGGCTCCATCACGTGCCGAGCGTCATTCACAATATTCTTAACCACTGTATTATAATTATAATTACAAATAACTATTATTATTGATTTGTTTTGCAAATTGCACATAAAATTATACAAAGTATGATATCTCGTATAGGAATAAATACGGTTCAACTTTTGCCTATAATCGAATAAAAATATCAAAAATCAAAATTTTATAAAGAATTATAAATCGAAATCTAATCAAATTTTAATAATAATTGAACTAAATCCATAGTTAAAATTCTCATATATGGTTATTAATTATTAATAATGTTTTTTAAGAAAAGTTTGGATAATATTAAAATTTTTATGTTTTTAACTATTAATTATAATCAAAATTTAAATATTTTACTAACTAAAATTAAATTAACTATCTAAATAATTAAATCAAACAAATGAAATTAGTTGGATTAGATTAAAATTTAAAACCAAACTAACCTCACACCCCTTTCATTAAAAAAGAGGGGGGTAGCCATCAAATTTTTAAGCTTATAACCAAATGATTATAATAAAATAATTTGTAACACAAAAAGTATCAGAATTCTATTTTATTTTAATTAAAGTAAAAATTATCTAAAAATCAATTTTTCATATCATCGGGGTGATAATTAAGCACATAATATATGATTACTACGTCATTTAGGACCAATAATATTTATAATTTAAACCACCGAATTATAAAAAAAATTTGTCATCATGTAAATATAAAAAAATATCATGTACAGAAAATTAAAAAAATCAAATAACTAATTATTAATTATTTATAGAGTTAATTGATGTTAAAATGACATAACAATCATATATATTTTATTTAATTGTCGCTTTTGTAATATAAAAAAATATTTTTCAGATAATTTTTACTTTAAGAATTGTGATGATTTTTTATTATAAATTATTTTATTATAATTATTTAATTATAAGTCGTAAATTCAATGATCACGGATGTAATCAACCCGGAGGGCGGGGTGACAATAATCTATTATTGGTCCTCCATTAGTATCCTAGATCAAAAAGTTGTTAAAAGCGTTGACCGATTTGACCATTACTAAAATTAAACAGGGAAAGAAAAAAGAAACAAATTTCATAATTTAATATGTGCACACTTTTGCCTCTCAATAAAATTAAAAACATAAGTATATCACATCAATAAATAAAGAGTTTGCTTAATTGATATGCAAATTTTTAAATATTTGAAAGTGAGCATTTTGCTTTCTTAAAAATCTATCCAATTCAAGTATCGAGGAGATATATTAAAAATAAAATAATTAAATTGGTAAATGAAATTTCAACTTCAAACATATGTTTCTTTACGTCATTGATGATTGAAGAGTACTAGAAGAAGTAATTAAATAATGCGGTATGTGATTTGCTTAACCCAAATTAATAATAAGTAGGCAAATGTCGTCCAAAATTAAAATTATTTTATTGATTGTATAGTGATTGGAAATTCAATTTATAAAGTAACAAAGCAAGCTTTTTAGTTTTATGCCTTTAACATCAATCTAGCTATACAACTTTATTGGCATTCTTCATAGTGAAGGTGAATTTCGCAAAAAAGCCTTTTATTGCCCACTTTTTTTAAGCATGATGCTCCCTCTAAGGCATCAATTTTGGTGTGTGTGGTAAGCAGAAAGCTGCCTCAAACTGCACGTGACTGTGGGATTTCCTTCCATTTTTCGGGTATGTCTATTTCTAATAATAATGGTAAATAAATACTGATTTGTGATCTCAATATGTTAAAAAGGTTTCAATTTAAATTTCCATTTCATTTTTTCATATATCTAACAAATAAATAAATGATATTTTCAATATTTTTTAACATTCAAATTAACATTTTTATACTTTTATTTAAATGAAGAAGTGTGCTATCTTATTTAATTTTTTATTTGTAATTTTTGAGTAAAATTTAAATTTTATTTATCTGTCATTTTTATATTTTTAATGAAATTTAATTTATTTTTATTTTTTAATAAAATTAAAACCAATTAAATTTAATAATTTAGTTTTAATTACGTAATTTAATTTTAAATTTAAATATATTTATTATTTTTTAATTTTGATGAAAATAACAAAATTGACATATAAGAAAAAGAAGGTGGTAGTATTTATTAAGTTGTCTTTTTAGGAAAAAGAGATATTTCAATTTTCAAGTTATTACTGTATTAGTAATAAAAGTATTTATTGAAACAATGGCATAAATATACAAAGTTAATTTACTTTAAAAAACACTTATTTGAAATAAAACCTTCTTGCTAAAACGACGTTTAATATTTTACAGAGTATTTCTTCTCTTTACCATCATTATTAGATGAGTCAAAATTTGACCCAATCGGTATATCCGATCTAATTTTTTTTAATATAAATTTAATCTGATTCATCAATATTATCTTTATAATCAGACCTATTTATCCCGCCAAATAATCAAATTCGATTTCAATCTGTTATATGATTTATTTGACTCGATTCGTATATATTGTGATCCAATCCAATGCACTTTTATATGACTCATTTATATTTTTAGAATTTTAAATATTTTATAAGTTATAAATACATAATTTTTTATAATGACTTTTTAAAAAATAAAAAATAATATTATAAAATTTAACCCATTTAGCATGATCCATTCCGGCAATGATCCAATATTACTCAATCAATTAATTATCCCGCAAAATTTCAATTCATTTATGATTTAACTCAAATTAACTCGAGCTGATCCATTTTCCACCTATAATTCATTAGAGTATAAATTATGTTATATTTTAAAATACATCATGAAATTAAAAACGTTACATTTAAACTATTGTCTGTAGTTTTAGATTAACAAAATAGTTTACTCGTTGTAGACATTTCAATCATAAAGTTAATTTTAATTGTAATATGCGAGAAAATTTTATATTCAAGTCTCTACTTATTTTTTTTTTTAAAAAAAATAAAATAGTTTATTCATTCAACGGGCATGGATACAAAATCTTGGAAGCATTCACATAATCTATCAACATCTCCCTTCGCTCATTCCGAAGTTGTAATGGCCAGCACCAAAAAAACTCTTCACTATTTCTTTATCTCCATATCCATCCTTGATCTCGTAACAATACGTTCAAAAATTTTCAAAGTGAGAGATGAAAAGATTTAGGACAACAAAAATTGATATTAGCAAACATTTATACTTCAGCTATATTTACACCTATGCAAAACATTGTAATTTCAATTTTAAAACCTACCTACTATTTTTGAAAAAATTACTAATGCCCCTCGATCGAACAATGCTACTTTTGCTTTATTAAAGTCACGATTAGCTGACAAATTGTTGGGTCCTTCACCGATTTATTCAATGTCTTGTTTCGAGCATGAATTATCTAAAATCATTATTAATTTCCAGTGGGGTCAAGGTGATGGACGCTATAAATAATATTATTAGTTGCCTAAAGGTAAATTAGTGCAACGAAAATGGAATGGCGGTATGGATATTTGTGATATTGAGGCTTTTAATTTAGCTCTTTTGTCAAAGCTAAGTTGGCATATCCTACACAATCCATCCTTCTTGCTAGCACATGTTTTTAAGGGTCGATATTTCTGTCATAAGGATTTTTTTACCAGTTTCTCAAGGGTATCATGCCTCTTAGGGATGGAGAAGTATTTTAAGTGGTAGCCAAGTATTGCATCGTAGACTTCGTTGGAATATTGGCAATGGCGAGCTATGTGATATATATGATCCTTGGATCCCATGTGATTACTTGTTTAAGCCAATTTTTATTGCACCTGAATTATTCCTATTTGGTAAGGTTGCTTCTGTTATTAATAGGTAGTCCTACACTTGGAAGTCAGATACCATAAATGAGTCCTTTATCGTGGAGCAAGCTACTGTCATCCTCAATCTTTCTATTTTCGATTTATGGTGGCTCAAATTTTTTAATTTGGTACTTTACTACTTTGGGTCATTACACTGTTAAATCGGGTTATCATATGCTTTGAGCATACTGTATCCTCCTATGGCTCCACCTATCTCGACGAATTTAGGTATTCATTGGCATTCTTTTTGGCATCTTAATCTTCCTCATAAACTCAAAATTTTCTTTTGAAAATTTTGTCATAATGGGCTTCCTTGTTATGTCAAACTGATAGAACGATTTGCTACAATTGTTTGGAATGTCTGTTTTGTTATGTTTTGGAAATCGTAAAGCATGTCTTTTCCACGCATTTTAGGCTAAAGGCCTTTTGGCAGCAAAGTTCTTCGCATTTGATAGATCCATCGAATTTGAAGGATATATCATGAGCCGCTTTTCCTCAATCCTTCCATGCAGCCACTTTTTACAATCACTCATTTATATTTGTCCATACTCTTTGGAAAGTTTGGAAGGCCGATAATGCTGAAATCTTTAATCATATTCCTTTTCAACCTCAAGCAGTTTGGGACAATAGCTTGGCTTTGTATCATGAATTCCAGCAAGCAAATTCGGGTACCACCTCCACATCTCATCGGTTTTCTTCTCATAAGTTATGTTGGCAACAGCCTAGCCTAGGTATTCTCAAGATAAACTGTGATGCTGCAACATCGTGGTAGCTTTGCTTTACTAGTGCAAGACTCTTAGACTATGTTTGGTAGGATAGATTGTAATGTAATGTAATTCAAAATGTAATTAATCCTTTGTTGTTAACACGAATTTTTAACAATGTAATGTAATCATGTTTACAAATGTATTTTTGAATGCATTCCAAAATCTTTTAATTTTGTTTCGTATTTTTCATTACATTGTTTTTACGGATTCAAAGATTTTGCAAATTATTTTGATATGATATTGGAGTTTTGATGCTAGTTTTTTTATTTTAATAAATTAATACATTTTTAACATGAATTAATTTATTTTAATACTAGTTTTAACATGACTGAAGGTCGTCGGAAATTGTAAAATTTTTATTATACCACTGGAAAGTATTATTCATGACGAGTATGCTGATATAATTTGAGGTAAAAATGAATTCATTTAGGCCACCAACAGTGAAAAATAAAAATAAGTAGCAAAACCGTAAAGAGTTGACCAAAACTTTGACCGGCTAAAAAATATTTTACAAATCTTAAAAAGTTATTCTGATTGTATAGAATTTTTTGAAATAATGTAAATTAATTTTTAAAAGTGAAAAATTAATTTTTAGATAAATTAAAAAAATTGACTTTCGGACAAATAATTTAATTTCGGATTTTAAAATATACCGAAATAAACTCATTTTGAGCTAAAATTTTAAAACCAACCTATATAATATTTTTGGATAATTTTGAAATAACTTTGATAAAAATTTGATAACAAAATAAATTGGACCAATCATAAGTGTATAAGTGGATTAATCATAACCATTGGATAAAAAACTTGATTATCAATTTATGATTATTGATCAAGCCATATATAAGCATTATACATTTGAAATTTTCAACTATTTTCACTCATATTTTTAACTAAATATAGAAATGTATTAGTATTTATATTACATTACTAATGTAACCAAATATAGTAATGTAATTATAATTACATTACATTATATTTCTTAATCCATTACATTACCCAATACATTACAATTCATTACATCTTATCAAACATAGCCTTAGTGTCAAATTCTAATTTGGAAGATTAAATCTTTGAGGTTTCCTCTACACCCCTTACTCTTGGAACGGGGTGATATGGTTTAATGAGCTATTTGGAGAGGTTGGCTCTTTACTGGCATAGATTTATACGGTTAATTCATGAGTTTATTTTATCCAAATTTTAAATTCACCAAATTAGTGGTTTTGCGTATTTTTTAATTTTTTTCTCTTATCGCTTTTTGTCTTTTATTTTGATAACTCCATTTATACTTTAATATAACCCTAATATTTTTATTTTTTTATTAAAATTATTTTATTTTTTAATTTTTTCAACTATCAAAAATTTATTAAATCATACGGTAGCATACCATTTTCCCAACCACGTTAGCAAAATATTACCCTTCCACCTAACTCCATCCCATCCCATCCCATCCCATCCCATGAATTATTTCATCCAGACATAATTAGGTGGTTAATTGTTTGACTATAAAAAAAAAAAAACATTTTTATCTATTACATAAATATTCAAATATACGGTCACATCCGTGTCCTAGTATTCGAGACATGTACAATAATATATTTTTATTCTTTTTTATTTTTATTTTTTTCTGGACGCCGTATAAAAACATTATTCACTTGGAAAGAATACTCTCTGCATGGAAAAGCAAAATACCATTTTAGTTTTGACAAAATTTTAGGAGCAAGATAATACTCTCTCCATGTTTCAACTAATCAATGGATTGTTCTTATTTCAAGTTATATAGAAATAATATAAATAAAGTGTAAATAAAAATATAAATAAATGGACTTGTATATATTATATATTATATAATAAATAGATGTTAAATAAATTATAAAGGGACATTTTTGTTAATAATGTGTTTTTAATAATTTTTTACACATTTGGTGCATCTCAGAAACTATTTATAATTTTGGAGTTCAGAAACGAAACCGTTGCCACATGTAGTGGTATTGTCAGATTCATGTCGATGGTGTAGAAAAATTTTGCATTAAAACCGTTGACAGGTACAATGATTTCAGAGTATGAAACCGCTGTCAGTGGTAGTGATTTTAGACTATGAAATCGTTGTACCTATTAGCGATTTCAGTGCAAAATTCCAGCACCCAATTATTCACTCGTTAAAATATTTTTTGCTCTGCCTTTATAAATACTCCCCAGTCGTTTTTATTTGCTCCTGCCCCAATCAATTTCCTTTGCTTCTGCTCTTATTAGATATTTTATATTTGTTATCTTTTGTATTTTCTTTGTAAAACAAGAAGTTAACAAAGTTGCACATTGTTAAACTCGCAAATCACTTTTGATGGATTTTGCTCTAATTTTGCAACTCAACCTAGTTTCATTTTGTGTAATGCTTTTTTTCCCCTTAATGCATTTTCTGATTGGAAAAAAATAATAAAAATAAAAAAGAGAATTAATAAACACTTCCAATTATAGTCAATGTATGTTTTTGTCGTGTATGCTAAGATAAATTAATGATCAGGTTAGGTGTCTATATCTTTAAAAAGTGATCGGTGTCTAACAAGTATACAAAATCGGCTAGTAATATAGGAAATATAATTATGATCCTAAAATATCGAACCCAAGAGAAATCTATATTTGTATACAAGAATGTTGAATTTTTTAAAATGAAAGTTTGAGTGTAAAAGAAAGAAAAAAAAATCCCAAAGTTTATGATTTTTGAAAATTTAATGAAAACTGAAAACATACAAATAAACAATTAATTAAAACAACTCACGTTGTTAAACTAGCTTTTAAATAAAACCAAGTATACAAATAGAGAAAATATCAAGATTACAACAACTTTCACTAAAGGACTATCCACCTTAATTCATATTGTAATGACTTAAATCCAATAGAAATAATAGTGATTATGAAAAAACCAGATAAAATAAAGCCTGATATCTTGAATCAAGAATACTTTTATTAAGCATCAAATTCTCAATTAAGAACAATTTAACACTTAGCATAAAAATTCTATTTATATTCCTAAATATTCATTGAATCCTGTTGCAGAAACTTCAATTTCAATTTATTCTTAGTTCCTCATCTCTTAGTCTTAATCAATATTATCAATACATAACCATCTCACAATAGAAAAATAATCATGCATAGACAATAAAAATTAACCTAAGAATATGCAAACCAATGATAGTGTCTAAACCAATTTTCAGTCATTAAATCAATAAACTAACTAGTCTTAACACTCTCAAAGATAAAAATATGTTTAAAACCAAAAAATAATCAACTACTATTAAAATTTAAGCTCAATCAAGTCATCACAATACAAATCGAAGCTTCAAGGAACCTTTAGCAAAAGTAAAGAAATTACTCACTATTCATAATGAAAACTAAAGCTAAATTAATGGAAAGAATAAAAAATAAAGAGTTACAAAAGCTCATTTAATTAATTTGTACAGAAAACCAAGGAAACTCTCCAACTTCTGAATTTTGTTACTCACAACTAAAGAAAATTTAAAAAATGTGAAACCAAATTCTAAGTGAAACAAACTGTTGCTAACTATTGATCCTCCTGGTCTTGGTGTTTTTGTCGACTATTTATAGCCAAAACAATACACGGTGGCCTTCTAAACTTCCTGAATTAGAATAGGAAAAGACTTTATGCTTAAATTGGAAGTTTCGTCAAAATATCGAACTCTTTTGCACAGCCACGTAAAACAAGGCTTTATTTGATGCACTACTGTGCATCTTTCTCCAATGGGCTTGCTTGACCATGCAAGAATTTTGGCCTTCCCATGCACTGCCGTGTATGGCAATGAATGAAGTGTATGGCCACGCATCAAGGTTCTTCTTCAGGTGCATGGCCACACATATGGTTACGGTACTCAACTTGTTTCGCTCGTCTTCCAATGTAGCCGTTTAAAACTTCAGGTAATTTTATACGTGATTGTGTAAAACTTCTCTGGACTTCACGTACGATTTTTTGTCCTCAATTTCCCAAATTTACAAATTTAACCTAGAAACTTCTCACATTTTGCAATTAAGTCCTTTTTCTTTCAATTTAACCCTGAAAAATATCAAAACTTACAATTAGTTCTTAAAACACAAATTTAAACATTTAAACTAAAATTCAACTAAATTAAAGCTAAATTAACTCACTTAAACACCTAAAATCCTACTAAAAATATTATATAATTTACAATTATCAAATACCCCACACTTGAACTTTGCTTACCCTCGAGCAAATTAGAATAATCTGACTCCTCAAAATAATCAAACTTGAATAAAGAATTATGCATTTTATAACCGAACTTATCAATTACCAAGAGCAATTATTAGAATCTCCAACTAGAATAAAATCACTCAAGACAATATAAGTTAGTTTCCTTGTGTGTGTGCAAAACCAAATTATTTTAAATCAATTTTCAAATCAAAATACCAATACACATACATAGTGAAGCTTAGAATTAATGTAAACATATGCATACAAATGGTTTTATGCTTGAAACTCTAGAAACACCATAAGCTTCTCCTTTAGCACTGGAACCCAAAGGTCATCTCCACTAAACAACTCGAGAGCACAAACTTAGAATCACTTAGGTCTTTTAAAGGTTGTAATGGGACTAAGATATTAGTTATCAAAGACTGGGCAAAAGATTAACAATAAGAATAGCCACTCTAAGATAAAATAGACTAACAATTCAAAATTTTCATCCTATTGACTTAAGCAATAAAGAACTTAACCAACTTTCTCAATTCTTTACATTCATAGTACGGATAACAATTGAAACTCTCTTACATTCATAATTCATCCCCTTTTAAGAAGTCATACTTACTTTTCCATGTAAAAATATCCCACACTTAAGATTTTTGCCATATATATATGGTAGCTTTATTGCAATAATTCTGTCTCTTTTTTCTTTTTTTTAGCTAACTTTATTATTGGCGATACAATGATAAAGGGATTTTTACAAGGTTAAATTCCACAAACTACTTGACTTTGTTCAATAAACCTTCATAATTCTCTTTCTAATTACACTTTACCTAACAAAACTAAATCATCGCCAATCCTAGAGTGGCCAATTCTTAGAAGGGAAGATAAAGTCTTTTAAGTTATATGATAAAAAAAAGTGCAATAAGAAAAACAAATATGGCATGCATTAAGCATACCTTATTCGACTCAAAATGGCTAACAAAGGATAATTATGCATATAAGGTAGGAAAAATAAGTTAAGAATATGACTTTAAAAAACATTGCCTAGATCACTTTCTAAGTTGGTTGAGTTTTTTCAACGCTTTGAAAGGTGATGAGAAATGTTCTAGTGTTCTAAAAGTCCTTACTTCACTATTTCATACATTGTTTTTCTTTAGTGAAAAAAACTGGTCTTAAGTGCTTTTAAGAAAGTACAAATTAACAGATATTTATCAATTTGAAAATTAAACTAGCTTAGAGATTTATCCAACAACATACTTGTTCTATTGCTAAGCAAAGATTTTAACTTGCATATTCTAAAATTTCAAGTTCAACCATGTTCCAAATTCTGAGGAAAAATTGGGCAAACTAAGTTTTTTGTGTAAAAGGGATGATAATCTTAAATTACATTCTGTTTCTAGTAAGACTTACAATCTTTCAAAGCAAGGGAACTAAAATACTACTACCCGAAACACAGAATGTCAAATTAAACATAAAAACAATAAAAACATCAAAATAAAACAACACAGATTCATGAATTAAAATGAAGAGGTTAGATATGTCTACTTCCTAAATACAATTGATCTTACTAAGCTCTATCCCTTTCCAAAAAATTTGTTGTTCGTAGCAAATAGAGAATGATTTAAGGAGATAGAGGTAGTGGGTAGCGTCTCCAAAACTCATGCACAAATGTCTCCAACGTATTCTTTACTTCCAAGATAGTGTTCTGTATGGTTTCAATCCTGCCCTGCATCCTATCCAAATGTATTTGCTGTGAATCCATCCGACTACTCAACTGGTTAAGATGAGCCTCGATCTCAGGTGTAACTAGATCAGCTGCTGGTGGATTCTCTGCTGGAGCGACTTCATCTGCATTTTGCTCCTTTGAATGCTCATCAAGTCGACTATTATTTTCCCTTAAGTACTCCTCCCTTATTTTCCAATGGCACCGTGGCTTAGGTAGCAGGATCTTTATTCTTTTCATCATAACATTATCAATACATGGAAAATCCCCCTTAATTGAATCTCCTATGGTGGGGTGATTAACTGCTTCTGCTAAAACCATAGCGATCCAACCAATAAAGATGTTATGAATATTCAATGGCATCTTTTGTAACTTCTTGATCCTCTGTGTTATAATCAATTCACCATTAATGAGAATACCATCAAGCATACACTGAAAAATCATACTCTACGAGGTATTCACGACACCAAGATTATTTAGACCATTATAAACACTCTTTGCTAAAAACCTATGAATGATTCTCAGTGTATGAACTTTACATCATCCTCCTCTTCATGGCTCATGGTTGAGGGGGTCACGAATTCGTTTCCAATTTTCCTTTGCAGAGGCATCAGTCAATTCTACTAAAGCATCCGATAAAAATGCTAGATGTTTTAAAAACTGCTTGAAAGTCATAGAATATCCTTTTTTCCCCAGTTTAAATGGTACTGTACCAGTATTATCACTATCACCCTTAAAATAGCACTCAAAAGAATATAAGAAATCTCAAGCAAGGTTGGGATAGACGTTAGGCTTGTGATCAATGAACTGTTTCCACCTAACATGTTGAATTAAAGGCAGTACCTCATTCTATAAATTACCAGCAGGAATATTGAGGAAGAATTGACTGAGATACGTTGGTTAAACAAAGGTACAGGTATTAAAATATTCAAACTAAGCAATCTTGGCTCTGTCAATATGAGAAAGGATGTAGATACCAGAAGAACTTGAAGCTTCAGTTTGTTTAGTCTTCTTAGGTACCACTAAAAAATAAAGATAAAGATGAGAGTGCAAAAATGGCAAGCTAGGGACAAATAAATATTGGCAAACAATGACACACAATTCATTGAGAAGGGATAGCCTAAAAAGAAAGGAATGAGCATGTAATTACATGAAGATGATATTGATAACATGACCTTCATAATCATAAGCGAGCATGCATTAATCACTATGCCTAAGGTGATGCCAAAGTGTAATGAGAGAATAAGCATTAATGAAAGAGATAGAGCCATAAATTATCATGATACAATACTCTAAATGAGCATAAAAGATAATGGCAGGTAGTTAATTTGAAGCATCGATCCAAAAAGAGAGTGATGGGTAAGCCAACACAAAGATAAAACTCATTGTGATATTTTATCGAGCATGTGGTGTGATTATGTTTGAGAGACAAATTGAAGACCAAAATGAAGTGCATTATCCATCAAAATTGACATTAAGCATCCATTACATATATATTAGGCACATAACAATCACCATTGCCAAAAGAAATAAGAGCAAAGAATAAATTGCATGTTGAAAGTGACCTAAATAATGTAATTTAATGAAAGAATAGTCAAGCAAAAAAATTGGCACTAAGCAAAATATAAATAGCAAATTAGAAAATAGACATACTTGAAATTGGAGAAGAAATCAAATGGTGCACAAAATTATGGTTATGAAGTAAATAAGTGGGTGATGTGTGGGTAAGCCAACACAAAGATAAAACTCATTGTGACATTTCATCGAGCATATGGTGTGCGCATGTTTGAGAGACAAATTGAAGACCAAAATGAAGTGCATTATCCATCAAAATTGACATTAAGCATCCATTACATATATATTTGGCACATAACAATCACCATTGCCAAAAGAAATAAGAGCAAAGAATAAATTGCATGTTGAAAGTGACCTAAATGATGTAATTTAACGAAAGAATAGTCAAGCAAAAAAAATTGGCACTAAGCAAAATATAGATAGCAAATTAGAAAATAGACATACTTGAAATTGGAGAAGCAATCAAATGGTGCACAAAATTATGGTTATGAAGTAAATGAGTAGGTGATGTGGGTGATTTAAGGAAAATTGTGAAGAAGAAGAAAATAAAATAAGAAAAAGAGAAGAAAAGAGAGAGAGAGAAAGGGTGTGGTGGTCGACGAAAATGAAGATGGCGGTGAATGGGTGGTGCACGGTGGTGCAGTAGATTTGGGCGTGGGATGCACGGGAGTGGTGAAACAAAAAGAGAAATAAGTGACGAAGCAACCAAAGAAAGAAAAACATTTAAATGGCAGGGAACCCGTACAAGGCCATGCATATAAGTGTGCTTGGACATGCATGGTCACGAAAAAGAGTCAGACATGTACGTGCCAGCGCTCACAAGGAGGGAATAAATGACGTGGCAGCACAGGGGATAAAAATTGACAACTACACTAGGTAGCACACGAGGGGCAGACCTTGCGCACGTAGGCATATAGAAGGGGTTGGTCTTGCGCACGATGGCGCGCATGGAGCCTCCGAGCTCGATTTTTTTCTAACTGTATAATACTGAAATTCAATCAATTTTACTTCAAAGTTTCCCTTTACACCTATATGACTTCCAAAATTCTAGTTTTCCCTTCAAAAATGGCTTTTCATCTTAGAGTTTAACAATACTATCACACATTTGAAAAAAACCCATTAAACCAGTGTGATTACTTCCTTTAAAAATACTTTGATCCAAGTTTGCAATTAATTCATGAATCCAAACTAACGAAACTTAAACCAACTAAAAACACACAAATAAAAAATATACTTACTTAGAAATTAAAAAGCAAAAAGGAAGAGATTTGAAGTTAAGATTTTAAGAGTCCTCAGCTAGACTATCAAACCATTTTTAGTAGTCCCAAAGCAACATAGTTGCCTCAGCAACCTCATATTGTCCCACTTTATACGGTTTGAGCCAATGACCATTCACCTTGTATTCACGTCCATCTCTAGGATTTTTTATTGTCACCACTCCACGATTATTACTTGAGATTACTTGATAAGGGCTAAGCCATCTTAATTTTAGCTTCCCTGGAAACAGTCTCAATCTATTGTTATATAATAAGACCATTATACCTGGAGCAAATTATTTTTCTTTCAATCTCTTATCGTGCCAACATTTTGCTTTCTCCTTGTATAAGGCAACATTATCGTAAGACCAATGTCGAAGTTTATCAAGTTCATTGAGCTGCAAATTCCTTTTTTCACCTGTACTTCTTAAATCAAAGTTCAGCAATTTTATAACCCAATATGTTTTATGTTCTAATTCCACTGGTAGATGACGTACTTTTCCAATGATAATTCTAAAGGGGGACATCCCTATAGGAGTCTTAAATACAGTTCTATAGGCCCATAAAGTCTCATCTAACCTAAGAGACCAATCTTTTCTAGAATTATTGATAGTTTTCTCTAAAATTGATTTCAACTCCCTATTAGACACTTTCACTTATCCATTTGCTTGAGGGTGGTATGGGGTTGTGATTTTGTGCTTCACACCAAATTTTCAAAGCAAAGTTCTAAATTGATGGTTAACAAAATATTTGCCACCATCACTTATAATAGCCCTACGTGCTCCAAATCTATTAAAAATATTTTTTCTAATGAATTCTAGTATAATTTTAGAATCATATTTCCTAGTAGCTATGGCTTCTACACATTTACTCACATAATCCACAGCTACTAAGATATACTCAAAACTAAATGAATTTGGAAATGGTCCCATGAAGTCTATTTTCCATACATAAAAAATTTCTACCTCTAGCATTTTGTTCATAGGCATCTCATCCCTTTTGGATATATTTCCTACTCATTGACATCTATCACAAATTTTTATAAAATATTTCACATCAACGAAAAGAGTAGGCCAGAAAAAACCTAATTGCAGTATTTTTTGGACTGTTCGATTGGGCCTGTGATGACCTCTGACTTCTCCTCCATGGCATTATTGCATTGTAAGGCCCCATATTACACCTTGGAGTAATTGGGTATGTTTGATGTTTATAGTGGAGATAATACGATGAGATGTGCATTGAAAATGTAGGAAAGGACACGAAAGGAATTAAATTAAAAGGATAAGGACAAAATGGTAATTTTACATTAAAACATAAGTGTATAAATTAGAGAGAATGTGAAATTGAGGGTTTAATTGAAAAGATCAAGTAAAATAATTATGGTAAAAAGAGAAATCAAAGAAGTAGAGGGAGCAAATTGCAAGGTTAGAAATGGACCAATAGAAGCAAGATATGTAGCACTCTAGAAAACTCATGAAATCTTATGAGAAATGGAGAAATCTTATGGTATAAAAGGGAACAAGATGTGGCCAGCCAAGAGGGAGTCCTTAATCTTAGAAAAATTTACTCCTTTCACTCATTTTTTTCTCTTAAGATACAAGCTTTTGGAGTCTCAAAGAAGGTAGAGAGAGAGCAAAGAAAGAGGAAGAAGAAAGGAGTAAAGCTTGTTGAGGTTTGGGAGTTCTTCACTTTTTTTGCTATATTTGTTTAATTCTATTGCTTACTATGCTATAGTGTTATGTATTTGATGATAGATATGAGTGATGATGTTGTTGGGTGAGAATAATGAATTGTATCATGAAAAGTGAATTAGTAGAAATCTGCGTAGAGTTTACATGAACCAATTTTACTAAAAAGAGTATAACTTTTTTTTGTAAAACTCTAAATTGAGTGATTCTAGTTGGATATGAAAGATAAGACATAGATATAAATCTTTATAGAGAAACTGGAATCTAAATATGTATCTAAAGTGTCCGAAAATGAGCTTGAAGTTGAAAGACCCCTACTGTTCTTCACCTATGAACAATTGGTATTGTTTTAGTGATATCTTGAGATTTAGAAGTCATAATTAAGTGATTTTTGATGTTTTAGAAAGTCGAGACATATTGAAACAACTTTGTAGAAGACCACTTTCCCTAAAAATGACTTTTTTAGGTCATAATTGAGTGGTTTGGGCCTTACGGTTACTAAGTTTTTGGTAGTAATCGTGAGGTACCCCAGTTCTCAATCCAGACCCTTAAGAAGACCTATCTCACAGTTACTAAGCTTTTCATAGCAACAGTGACCCCTTTAAAAAGTATAAACCATGGTTATTACTCATTCAGTAATGATCGTGAGGTAGTTGGCATTCAGTCTAGAGCCGAAGTACAACTTATGTCACGATTACTATGAATTGGATAGTAACCGTGACCCATATTGCATTTCTTGGCTCACGGTTACCATGATTTTGGTAGTAATTGTGACCCCTATTTCATGTTTGAGCCACGGTTACTAGGATTTTGATAGTAACCGTGACCCTACCCTGCCTTTCTTGAACTTGATTTTCTAAAGTCTCTAATTGTTATTAAAGTATGTTTAAGCCTTCCTAAATGCTTTTAGAGTATTTTAAGTGCAAAACAAGAGTAGTAAGTGATATGTAATAGGTGTAAAGCATAATGAATTAATGAAATAAAATACTAAGTTTTAATGCATAAAAATTTGTATAAGTAATAAATAAGAGTGAACATGATAAATGGTAAGTATAATGTTACTAATTGCATGACAAATAATAATTATATTAATGTTAATGTTAAGTGTATTGGAAGTTTAAGCGAATATGAATTATTTAGTGATTTTGTTATATGTTATAGTTGATTTATTATCTTTATGAATCTAAATGTATCAAGTGTGATAACTTTGAGTGATTAAAGACTATTTGTAAGCCTGAATTTCACATAATAGTGGATAGATAGGCATGCCTATAAAGGGAATAGTGATCGCAGCTGCAAGTATTGTCACCAAAATGTGACTAGTGTAGTGTTTGATACCTTTTGGTATCTAGTGAACCAAGACTTTTATGTCTTTAGTGTTTGATACTATTTTTTTAGTATCGAGTATTTGTAACCGTATCCACCTTTATAAGAATTCAAGCAATGTAAGTGATTTGATGAATGAGTAATGATAAGTGATTAACAGTGTAAATATTTTTGTAATTAATGATAATATTAATGCTTTTCATCGAATAATGAAGTGTAAGTGAAAAAATATATTGTGATTGTTATTGAGTGTATATGTAACACCCTTAACGCCTAGATTTAACGGAACAGTATAATAGGTCAGAGATTTTTTTTTGAACCAACTTTACTTTCCTATATAATTCTTTATTAAACCTTTAAATTAAACTAACCAATAACTTAACCAAATTCAAGATCACTATTCATTTCACAAAAATTTCGGCATTATGACGGCTATATTTCTAACTAGCCTCCCAAAAAACAGACAATTCGCAGCCTCTCAGAGACACAACACTTCAAATAACTACATTCCATCTATCAAACTTAAAACCAACAATCATAAACCAAACATAACTATATATCCAACAACTACAAATCAAGGCACAACCTCATACGAATATATATAGCTATTACAAAACCAGGATTATAATCGTTTACCAATTTGCAACTATACCCAATAGCTATTTATATACATGCCAAAAAAGGTATATTTAACTACTTAATACAAAAATTCTCTTCCTGATGTGCGTCAATGCTCCACTTCTTAGGTACCTGCACGCAGAAAATCTACGCACTGAGCATGAATTATGCTCAGTGGTGACTAACAATCCTAATACCTTCCTTAACAAATTTATTTTTCTATTTAATTTACGACTATGCAGTTAAATTCTCAATATAAATATAAATAAACATATTTTATTCAAAATCAAGAAAAATAAGGTTTTTACTATATTATTTACACTTATTACTTAACTTTTACACTTATCACTTATTTACACTTATTCTTATTTATTACTTAACTTTTAGCAAACTTTCAATTTAGTCCCTCAAATTTTTACCTATTTCCAAAATTGCCATTTTCACTTCAATATTTACAAATTTGCCATTATAGTCATTTATTTCAATTTTTATTATACATTTTCATCCATTATTCATCATTTATTCTTTATTTTACCATTTTCGGGTAAAATTACATTTTAATCCTTATATCATGAAAATTTTATCTTTTAACACTATTAGGACACTAAAATTACCATTTTGCCCTTGATAATTATTTCTTACTTATTTTTGCTTATTAATTATCCATTTTGGCAAAATTATCATTTTGCCCCTAAACTTTTGTTTTATTTCATTTAAGTTATTTTTTCACTTAAAACTTCATTTTTATCTTTTTTTTCACTTATTTTAACTGATTTTCACTTTCATGTCCCTAGTATAATATCGACAGAAATTCTCAGATCGGATACTAGGGACATGGACCCCATGGGCCACATACAGACTGAAAAATGATCTCAAATACCACTTTTTTCACAGAACATATATCAGATACAGACAGAAGCCATGGAGATCAGTGATCCTACCATAGCAAAGTAAGTCGCCATGACTTGCACCGCGGTACATATGTCTCTATGGCTAGCCAATTATATTCTGAGCTATACTTTTACTGTCAGACTATTTCTAAGGGCATAATTTCACAAAAATTTCAATCAAATAATTACTTTATTATTATTTCATTACTTAATTATGCTTGCTTTACTTATTAAATACTCTTTTCAATTTCTTTATATAATTTGTGAATTATTCTACCATAATCCACCAAAATTATTCACTTTCTCATCATTTTGCACATTATTACACATTAATTCATTAATTTCCTTACTTAAATAATTGGAAATTTGTCTCTAAAATATTTATTTAATTTCTATAAATTTCACAAAAATTCCTAAGCATGTTATTTCATTTTTACTATAATTTTGAAGCATAATTCTATCAAAATTCACAAAATAAGCCTTAGTTCTCTTTAAGGTTCCATTCGGCCAACAAAGGACCTACACCATTCATTCATCTTAACAATTTATTTAAGCATTTAAACACACTTATTTAAGGTCTTTTAGCACTAATCTACCATTACTTTCAATTAAACATCATTTTATCATATTTACCCTAAGTTACATAAAGATTACTTAACCAAAATCAAAGGAAATACTAAGATTTATTAGCCACTAACCTTTCCTTCTTGCTCTAGGTTGCCTAAGCTTCCTTTTCCTTGCCTTTAGCTTTGGAAGCTTGCACTTCTCCTTGAGTTCCTATTGAGGCCGAAACATGAACACATCAAAACTCTAATTTTTTGACCTCAAATGCTAACATTAACATAAAAAATGAAATCTAGGCACTCAAAAATACTAGTAGGCACCTTGAAAATAATTTTAACTCATAGGTTTCACTTACCTTAAATGAAATCCTAAATTCTCTCTCTTGATTTCCCTTGATTTTATTCCTTTTTTTTAAGGGAGGAGGATACTAGGCTAAGCTAGAGAGTTGGAATTTACTATATTAGGGCTGTTTTTAGTGTGAGATAGAGAGACCATGAAAGAAAAATTAAGGCAAACATGGTGGAGCAAGGTTCGGCCAAAGGAAAGAGGCGGAGAGGAAGAAGAAAATGATCTTCTTCTCTAGACCTTTCTCCCTATTTATATCAAGTCTTTTGAGTGTAATGGGCTTGGGTTAGGCTATTGGGCTTTATTAATTAATTCAAGCCCATTAATAACCTAATTCAAAGCCTTAAATGATTTTTCTTCTTTCCTCACTCCAAAACTCATCCAATTTGATTCCATCATACTTATAATATTAAAAATAGATAGTACACAAAATTTCGGCTCAATCGAAATTCGTTACTGGTTTGATTCAACTGAATTGGTCCGATTCCACAACTGTCGACATCATCGAAAAATTTATTTTTTTATACCAAAATAATCTACATGAAATTTCATGAAGATCTGCAAAATATGATAATTTTTGGAGTTCATTTACTATTTTTAAAAGTTTATGCAAAATTAAGTCACCTTCCCTACTACAGAATTGACTCGCTACCTTTTTTCGTATTTTTGACTTTCGGAGGCCTATTTGACCTCGATTTCACTTCAAATTTCAACTCCGGACTCACCATGACCAATACTTTTCGATGGTCAAATAAAATATTTTTCACTTTCTGGTCCGATTTACGGTCCTGGTGCACTATTTACCATCGAAATTTACTATTTACGGCCAAGCCGATGTTGAGGCCATTACAATTTTCCCCTACCAAAAGAAATTTCATCATCGAAATTTACTTGTATTAAAAAGGTGGGGATATTGTTGTCTCATAGTTGCTTCTGGTTCCTAAGTAGCTTTTTCAACGTTATGGTGATGCCACAGTACCTTCACTAGCGAAACCTACTTATTTCTGAGTTGGTGGACTTCTCTTGCTAAGATCTTCACTGGCTCCTCTTCATAGGTCATATCATCTGCCACTTGAATCTCTTCTGTTGTAATCACGTGACTAGGGTCCGACCTGTATCTACGGAGCATAGACACATGGAACACGTCATGTATCTTTTCTAATTCTGAAGGTAACTTTAATCGATAAGATACGGGGCCCACTCGCTGAAGTATCTCATACGGGCCAATAAATCTTGGACTTAACTTGTCCTTCTTTCCAAATCTCAAGATCTTCCTCCACGAAGATACTTTCAGGAAAACTCGATCACCAACCTGAAACTGTATGTCCTTCCTCTTCAAATCCGCATAGGACTTCTGACGATCCATGGCTTCTTTCAATCTACCTTTAATGACCCGAACTTTTTCTTCAGAATCACGAATCAAATCAGAACCCACTAGCTTCCTTTCACTCAGTGCGGTCCAACAAAGAGGAGTTCTGCACTTCCTACCATAAAGTGCTTCAAAAGGTGTCATTTTCAAACTGGATTGGTGACTGTTGTTGTATGCAAACTCAGCTAAAGACAAATGCTTTTCCCAGTTGGTGCCAAAGTCTAGGATACAACATTTGAGCATATCCTCCAAAATCTGGATCACTCTCTCAGACTAGCCATCTGTCTGAGGGTGAAAAGTTGTACTAAAGTGAAGCCTTGTACCCAAAGCATCTTGAAAACTATGCCAAAAATGAGAAGTAAACCTAGGATCCCTATCAGAGACGATAGAAGATGGAACTCCAT
The DNA here is from genome assembly GCA_037975025.1 of Excoecaria agallocha. Taxonomy (NCBI): domain Eukaryota; kingdom Viridiplantae; phylum Streptophyta; class Magnoliopsida; order Malpighiales; family Euphorbiaceae; genus Excoecaria; species Excoecaria agallocha. Next base: position 27,687,515 of record CM075813.1, on the reverse strand, counting down.
GTAATCTCACTATCTTATTAATGTACAATTTCGCCAGTTTTGACAAAGGATAGTCCATTCGTACTGGCAAAAAATGAGCAGACTTGGTAAGTCGATCTATGATCACCCAGATGGCATCATATTTCTTCTAAGTTACAGGCAAGCCTATTACGAAGTCCATGGTTACTCGATCCCATTTCCATTCTGGCACTAATAAAGGATGTAACAATCCCGAAGGAACCTGGTGTTCAGCTTTTACTTGCTGACGTATCAGACATTTGCTTACAAATTCTGTTACATCTCGCTTCATACCTGGCCAGCAATAGAAAGCTTTCACGTCCTAGTACATTTTATTGCCTCTAGGATGCATAGCATAGCTGCTGTGGTGTGCTTCAGTTAAAATACTTTTCTTCAACTCTTCTTGGTTTAGGACACAAAGCCTTTTCTTAAAATAGAGGCTCCCATCATCACTTAAAAAGTAATTATCTACACTACCATTCTGAAGTATGTTCTTAATACTCATCAACCGATCATCTTCTTTTTGAGCAGTCTTAACTCGATGCACAAAGTCAGGCTTGACTTGCAGTTTAGCTACTAAAGCCCCATCTGAAGCTAAACTTAAACGGACATTTATAGCTCGGAGAGCTGCAAACAAAACAATCAATTACTAAAGCATATCAATTACCTACACTAATTTACTTAAGGGTATTAACATCACCTGACATAAATTTCCTGCTAAGTGCATCGGTTACTACATTGGCTTTCCCTGGGTGGTAGTCGATGTAGCAATCATAATCTTTGATCAATTCCAGCCAGCGCCTTTGTCTAAGATTAAGCTCTTTCTGGGTAAGTAGGTATTTTAAACTCTTATGATCTGAGTAGATATAACATTTCTCGCCATATAAGTAATGCCTCCAAACTTTCAGTGCAAAAACAATGGCTGCTAACTCTAGATCATGAGTAGGGTAGTTCTTCTCATGTGTCTTCAGCTGTCGGGAGGCATATGCAATCACCTTGCCTTTTTGCATCAAAATGCAGCCTAATCCATTCCTGGATGCATCACTATAGATCACAAAATCCTTATCCGACTCAGGTTGAGTAAGAATTGGAGCTTCAGTCAACAAACCTTTAAGTCTTTCAAAGCATTCTTGACAAGCATCCGTCCACACAGATCTAGCATTCTTCTGTAGTAATCGGGTTAAAGGTATTGCAATAGTAGAAAAACCTTTGATGAATCTCCTGTAGTACCCAGCTAAACCCAGAAAACTCCTCACTTCAGTAACATTTTTGGGTGGTTTCCATTGAAGAATCGCATCAATCTTCGAAGGATCCACTTTAATGCCTTTTGCATAAATCACATGCCCTAGAAATGACACTTCGTTTAACCAGAAGTCACATTTACTGAACTTAGCATATAACTGTTTTTCTCTCAGAGTCTATAAGAGAATCCTCAAGTGCTTATCATGTTCTTCTGGCGTCTTAGAGTAGACCAAGTTATCATCAATAAAAACTACTATAAACTGGTCCAAATAGGGGTGGAAAACCCTATTCATCAAGTCCATAAAGGCGGCTGGTGCATTTGTAAGGACAAAAGGCATAACTAAAAACTCATAATGGCCATACCTGGTGCAAAAAGTAGTCTTCGACACATCCACTTCCTTTACTCCCATATGGTAATAGCCTGATCTTAGGTCAATCTTTGAGAAGACACCTGCTCCCTTAAGCTGGTCAAACAAATCTTCGATACGAGGAAGAGGATACTTGTTCTTAATGGTAACTTTATTTAGTTGCCTATAATCAATACACAGTCTAAGCGTGTTGTCCTTCTTCTCTACAAACAGGACTGGCGCTCCCCAGGGAGAAACACTAGGCCTGATAAACCCCTTATCTAACAATTCTTGTAGCTGAATTTTCAATTCTTTTAACTTCGCGGGTGCCATTCTATAGGGAGCAATAGAAATAGGTACAGTACCTAGAGCAACATCAATGGAAAATTCTACTTCTCTGTCAGGTGGTAAGCCTGGCAACTCATCAGGAAAGACATCCTGAAACTCTCTGACAGTAGGTACTTCTAACATCTTTGGACTGACTTTCTTTGCTTCTACTGCATAACACAAGTAAGCCACACATCCTTTTCTAATCAAATTTTTAGCAGCAGTGGCAGATATCACATCAGACAAAAAATCAGTTCTCACACCTACCACTGTAATCTCCCGATCGTCACTAAGCTTTAAAGTGACTCTCTTCCTTCTACAATCGACAGTCGCTTGATGGGCAGATAATCAATCCATCCCTAAAATCACATCAAAGTTGTGAAAGGGTAAAGCAATCAAGTTTGCCAGAAAGATATGTCCCTGGGCACTAATAGGACACTGTCTGAATACCCTATTTACCATTACACTATGTCCCAGATGATTACTCACCAAGATGTCCTGGTCCAAGCATGCCTCTGTCATCCCTTTATCCTGTGCTAATGCAGTGCTAATGTAGGAGTGTGTGGAACCAGGATCAATCAATGCATGTACTGAATCAGACAACAAGAGAAATTTACCTACTATTACATCTGGAGCATCCTTCGCTTCACGGGCTCTGACAGCATAAGTCTGACCCGATGCTCTTCTATATCCCTGTGATGTCTGTCCAATAGGTCTGGAGGCTAAAGTGTGAGGGGCGGCTCCCCTACCCTGTCCCTGAGGTGCTGAAGATCATGTATCTGATACCGATGAAGTAACTGAAGTAGTCTGCATGACAGGACAGTCTCTGATCCGATGATCTCTGGACCCACATCTAAAATATGCTCCTGTCTGCAATTTGCACTCTCCGGGGTGGATCTTACCACAGTGCTCACAAGCCACTGCGGAACCACTACCTCTCTTCCGAGATATACTAGCAGCTGGAGCTCTACCTCGTGTTGTACCTCCCAGACCTCAACTTACTGCTACTGGTGTCTATCCCTGACATGCTTGAGACCGTTTTGCTTTCTTTCCTTTACCACTAAACTGCCTCTGTTTCCTCTTTTGCTGAAACCGAGACTGCCTCTAAGCCTGCCCAGCCCATGTAGTCTCTAACTTAATGGTTGTCTCAACCATGGCACGCAGGGTGGGATACTTCTGAGCCCCAATGATCTGTCTAAGCTCGGTATGCAGGCCTTTCTCAAATCTGTAACACAATTTCTCCTCTGTAGCCTGGCCTTCATCCAATTAGGCACTCAAATGCTCGAACTCTCGTTTGTACTTTGACACTGCCTTATTTCCCTATTTTAATCTCCAGAAAGCCTCTTGCATAATGGCTTTATACTCGGACCCAATATACTTTTTCTCAAACTGGTCCACAAAGAACTCCCAACTCAACTGATCTGCAGGAGTGTGTCTTCTGACTGAATCCCACCATATAAATGCAGGACCTTGAAGTAATGCCACAATGCCTTCAAATTTTTCTTCCAATGGACTGTGGGTTATTTCAAACAACCTTTTTATTTTGTAAAGCCACTCTTCTGCCACTGAGGGTGTCAAAGGTTCTAGCCCGGCAAAGTCTTTCGCCCCCAATCTCTTTAATTGCTCTAAAATAAGTCTCTGCCTTGGTGGGGCTGGCTGAACTTGTACTACTGTCGGTTGAGGATGCTCCAAAGCCGGAGCTGCCTGCAGTCGCTGCTGAATGTAGTTAGCCATCAAATCAAGGAAGTCTGACTGAGGAAAAGGAGGCGGTGCCATAGGAGGAGGGTTCTGTTGTGGGGCCTCTTGTCGCCCAACATTACTTGATGCCTCGCTCCTGCTGTCAGCCGACTCTTGTCCTTGTTTAGTAGACATCTCTTCACTATAAAACAAAAGGAGCAAATGCACATTAGTTTCAAAACTCCCACTTTCCAAAAATTAATTGGCATGTATATACAGATAAATCAATTCATACCCACTCCGATCTTAGAACCACCTAAACCTGGCTTGATACCAATAAAATTGTAACACTCTTAACGCCCAGATTCAACGGAACAGTATAATAGGTTAGAGATTTTTTTGAACCAACTTTACTTTCCTATATAATTCTTTATTAAACATTTAAATTAAACTAACCATTAACTTAACCAAATTCAAGATCACTATTCATTTCACGAAAATTTCGGCATTATGACAGCTATATTTCTAACTAGTCCCCTGAAAAACAGACAAGTCGCAACCTCTCAGAGGCACAACACTTCAAATAACTACATTCCATCTATCAAACTCCAATCCAACAATCATAAACCAAACATAACTATATATCCAACAACTACAAATCAAGGCACAATCTCATACGAATTTATATAGCTATTAAAAAACTAGGATTATAATCGTTTACCAATTTGCAACTATACCCAATATCTGTTTATATACATGCTAGCAAAGGTATATTTAACTACTTAATACAAAAATTTTCTTCCTGATGTGCGTTAATGCTCTACTTTTTAGGTACCTGCACGCATAAAATCTACGCGCTGAGCATGAATTATGCTCAGTGGTGACTAAAAATCCTAATACCTTCCTTAACAAATTTATTTTTCTATTTATTTTACGACTATGTAGTTAAATTCTCAATATAAGTATAAATAAACATATTTTATTCAAAATCAAGAAAAGTAAGGTTTTTACTATATTATTTACACTTATTACTTAACTTTTACACTTATCACTTATTTACACTTATTCTTATTTATTACTTAACTTTTAGCAAACTTTCAATTTAGTCCCTAAAATTTTTACCTATTTCCAAAATTGCCATTTTCGCCTCAACATTTACAAATTTGCCATTATAGCTATTTATTTCCATTTTTATTATACATTTTCATCCATTATTCATCATTTATTCTTTATTTTACTATTTCCGGATAAAATTACATTTTAGTCCTTATATTATGGAAACATTATCTTTTAACACTATTAGGACACCAAAATTACCATTTTGCCCTTGATAATTATTTCTTACTTATTTTTGCTTATTAATTATCCATTTTGGCAAAATTATCATTTTGCCCCTAAACTTTTGTTTTCTTTCATTTAAGTCTTTTTTTTCACTTAAAACTTCATTTTTATCTTTCTTTTCACTTCTTTTAACTGATTTTCACTTTCATGCCCTTAGTACAGTACCGACAGAAATTCTCAGACCAAATACTCGAGACGTAGATCCCATGCACCATATATAGACTGAAAAATGATCTCAAAGATCACTTTTCCACAGAACATATATCAGATACAAATAGAAGCCATGGAGATCAGTGATCCTACCATAGCAAAGCAAATCACCATGACTTGCACAGCGGTATAGATATTCCTATGGCTAACCAATTATATCCTGAGCTAGGCTTTTACTGCCAGACTATTTCTAAGGGCATAATTTCACAAAAATTTCAATCAAATCATTACTTTTTTTATTATTTCATTACTTAATTATGCTTGCTTTACTTATTAAATACTCTTTTCAATTTCTTTATACAATTTGTGAATTATTCTACCATAATCCACCAAAATTATTCACTTTCTAATCATTTTGCACATTATTACTCATTAATTCATTAATTTCCTTACTTACATAATTGGAAATTTGTCTCTAAAATATTTATTTAATTTCTATAAATTCCACAAAAATTTCTAAGCATGTTATTTCATTTCTACTATGATTTTGAAGCATAATTCTATCAAAATTCACAAAATAAGCCTTAGTTCTCTTTAAGGTTCCATTCGACCAACAAAGGACCTACACCATTCATTCATCTTAACAATTTATTTAAGCTTTTAAACACACTTATTTAAGGTCTCTTAACACTAATCTACCATTACTTTCAATTAAACATTATTTTATCATATTTACTCTAAGTTACATAAAGATTACTTAACTAAAATCAAAGGAAATACTAAGATTTATTAGCCACTAACCTTTCTTTCTTGCTCTAGGTTGCCTAAACTTCCTTTTCCTTGCCTTTAGCCTTGGAAGCTTGCACTTCTCCTTGAGTTCCTATTGAGGCCGAAACATGAACACATCAAAACTCTAATTTTTTGATCTCAAATACTAAAATTGACATAAAAAATGAAATCTAGGCATTTAAAAATAGTAGCAGGCACTTTGAAAAGAATTTTAACCCATAGGTTTCACTTACCTCAAATGAAACCCTAAATTCTCTCTCTTAATTTCCCTTGCTTTTATTCCGTTTTTTAAAGGGAGGAGGATACTAGGCTAAGCTAGAGAGGTGGAATTTACTATATTAGGGCTGATTTTAGTGTGAGATGGAGAGAGAATGAAAGAAAAATTAAGGAAAACATGGTGGCGCAAGGTTCGGCCAAAGGGAAGAGGTGGATAAGAAGAAGAAAATGCTGGTCTTCTTTAGACCTTTCTCCCTATTTATATCAAGTCTTTTGAGTGTAATGGGCTTGTGTTAGGCTATTGGGCTTAATTAATTAATTCAAGGCCATTAATAACTTAATTCAAAGCCCTAAATGATTTTTCTTCTTTTATTACTCCAAAACTCGCCCAATTTGATTCCATCATACTTAGAATATTAAAAATAGGTAGTACACAAAATTTTGGCTCAATCGGAGTCCGTTACTGGTCTAATTCAATCAAATTGGTCCGATTTAACAACTGTCAACATCGTCGAAAATTTTATTTTTTATACCAAAATAATCTACATGAAATTTTATGAAGATCTGTAAAATTTGGCAATTTTTGGAGTTCATTTTTTATTTTTAAAAATTTATGCAAAATTAAGTTACCTTCCCTACCAGTAAAATTGACTACATACCTTTTTCGTATTTTTGACTTTTGGAGGCCTATTTGACCTCGATTTCACTTCAAATTTCAACTCCGGACTCACCATGACCAATACTTTTCAATGGTCAAATAAAATATTTTTTACTTTCGGGTCTGATTTACGATTTGAGTGCACTATTCACCATCGAAATTTACTGTTCACAGCTAGGCCGGTGTTGAGGCCATTATAGTATAATTGCTATTGAATATGGTTAATGCATGTGCTAAATAAGAGTGACATGTTATTATGTTATATGTATTGGTATGTTATATTGATTGTATTTGCGACTTCGATAAGAAGTCAATTATACTGTTTACTCCCTACTGAGCCATTGGTCAGCGCGGGTGTTTTCCTGTTTAGGTACTCAAAGGTGAGAAAGTACTTTTGTTAGAGTCAACATCTACAGGCCACTAGAATGGTAGCGAGTGAAGGAATAATTATGATAATGTATTATATTATTGTAAATGTACAATGTATAAAAGACTTGAAATATATATGTAACGAACTAAGTTGTAATTCTACTTTAAGTATATCATATGTATTAAATGTTGTATATATATGTGTTTTTGTATAAGCAATTTAATAGAATATATTTAAATAAAAGATAATAAGAGCGGGCATTACATTGTGGTATCAGAGCAAAGGTTTAGATGATTTTGGGCAATAAGGTGTTAGAGAATATACTAGAAATGTGTGTCTATATAGTATTGTGGCCTTAAAGCAGATGTTGTCTTGTTTAGTATACATATAGAATTGGATCCTAAGGAAAGTATAGATAGTCTAGAGTGTAAATCCAGTGTTAGTGTAAGGACTAATGTAGATGTCTCTGTTCTCGATAGATAGTAGAGTACGGTAGCCCCTATGGAAAGTTGATATGGAAGTGGATTCAGATTGGATATGGTGTTTTGTGTACCTGTCAGTAACTCCTTACCAATTTGGGCAATTGAGTATACATGTTATAGCATGGGACGAGGAAAACATACATGATACATGAAAGCATACATTTGCATCCTAGCATTCTTCTACCACATTACATTAGCATTATTTGTAAAGTCATGAAAAGCATCAGATTACATGCAAAGGCCCCAACTGGAAGGAAAACTGATATGATATACATTGATTACAGTGATGATATGATAGTTAGAGAATAGTACAATTATAAAGAGATGCAGTTATATTGAATATAAGCTTGATAAAGTATAGAATAAGAGAAACAAGAAAAGATAGTATTGAATAGAGTTTGATTAAGATATAGCTATTGGAATGCAAGTGATTAAATTTGACAGGTGGCACAGAGAGAATTTTGAGGACGAAATTCTTTAAGGGGAAGAGAAATGTAAGGCCCCATATTACACCTTAGGAGTAATCGGGTATGTTTGATGTTTATAGTGGAGGTAATACGAGGAGATGTGCATTGAAAATGTAGGAAAGGACACAAAAGGAATTAAATTAAAAGGATAAGGATAAAATGGTAATTTTACACTAAGACATAAGTATATAAATTAGAGAGAATGTGACATTAAGGGTTTAATTGAAAAGATCAAGTAAAATAATTGTGGCAAAAAGAGAAATAAAGGAAGTAGAGAGAGCAAATTTCAAGGTTAGGAATGGACCAATAGAAGCAAGACATGTAGCACTCTAGAAAACTTATGAAATCTCATGAGAAATGGAGATATCTCATGGTATAAAAGGGAACAAGATGTGGCCGGCCAAGAAGGAGTCCTTAATCTCAAAAGATTTTACTCCTTTCACTCATTTTTTTCCCTCAAGATACAAGCTTTTGGAGTCTCAAAGAAGGTAGAGAGAGAGAGAGAGCAAGAAAAGAGGAAGAAGAAAAGAGTAAAGCTTGTTGAGATTTGGGAGTTCTTCACTTTCTTTGCTATATTAGTTTGATTCTATTGCTTAATATGCTATTGTGTTATGTATTTGATGCTAGATATGAGTGATGATGTTGTTGTTGGGTGAGAATAATGACTTGTATCATGAAAAGTGAATTAGTAGAAATCTGCCTAGAGTTTACATGAACCAGTTTTACTAAGAATAGTATAAATTTTTTTTGTAAAACTCTAAATTGAGTGATTTTAGTTTTATATGAAAGATAAGACATAGATCTAAAACTTTGTAGAAGAAATTGGAATCTAAATATGTCTCTAGAGTGCCCGATAATGAGATTGAAGTTGACAGACCCTTGCTGTCTGTCTCCTATGAATAGTTAGTATTGTTTTAGTGATATCTTAAGATTTAGATGCCATAATTGAGTGATTTTTAATGTTTTATAAACTAGAGACATATCGAAATAACTTTGTAGAAGACCACTTTCCCTGAAAATGACTTTTTATAGGTCAAAAATGGAATAAAAATGGAGCCTTGAAATCTGTCTTTGAGTGGTTTGGGCCTCATGGTTACTAGGTTTTCGGTAGTAATCATAAGGTACCCAAGTTTTTAGACCAGACCCTTAAGAAATCCTATCTCAGGGTTAATAAGCTTTTCATAGTAATAGTAACCCTTTTAAAAAGTATAGACCATGGTTATTACTCATCCAGTAATGACCGTGAGGTAGTTGGCATTCAGTCCAGAGCCGAAGTGTAACCTATGTTACGATTACTATGAATTGGATAGTAACTGTGACCCATATTGCATTTCTTGGCTCATGGTTACCATGATTTTGGTAGTAACCGTGCCCCCTGTTTAATGTTTGAGCCACGATTACTAGGATTTTGAGAGTAACTGTGACCCTGCCCTGCCTTTCTTGAACTTGATTTTTTAAAGTCTCAAATTGTTATTAAAGTATGTTTAAGCCTTCCTAAATGCTTTTAGAGTGTTTTAAGTGCAAAACAAGAGTAGTAAGTGATATGTAATAGGTGTAAAACATAATGAATTAATGAAATAAAATACTAAGTTTTAATGCATAAAAAATTGTATAAGTAATGAATGAGAGTGCACATGATAAATGGTAAGTATAATGTTACTAATTGCATGACAAATAATAATTATATTAATGTTAATGTTAAGTGTATTGGAAGTTTAAGCGAATATGAATTATTTAGTGATTTTGTTATATGTTATAGTTGATTTATTATCTTTATGAATATAAATGTATCAAGTGTGATAACTTTGAGTGATTAAAGGCTATTAGTAAGCTTTAATTTCACATAGTAGTGGATAGATAGGCATGCCTATAAAGGAAATAGTGATCGCAGCTACAAGTGTTTTCACCAAAATGTGACTAGTTTAGTGTTTGATACCTTTTGGTATCTAGTGAACCAAGACTTTTATGTCTTTAGTGTTTGATCCTATTTTTTTAGTATCGAGTGTTTGTACCCTTATCCACCTTTATGATAATTCAGGCAATGTAAGTGATTTGATGAATAAGTAATGATAAGTGATTAACATTGTAAATATTTTTGTACTTAATGATAATGTTAATGCTTTTCATCGAATAATGAAGTGCAAGTGAAAAATTGTATTGTGATTGTTATTGAGTGTATAATTGCTATTGATTATGGTTAATGCATGTACTAAATAAGAGTGACATGTTATTATGTTATATGTATTGGTATGCTATATTAATTGTATCTGCAACTTCGATAAGAAGTCAATTGTACTATTTACTCCCTACTGAGCCATTGCTCAGCACAGGTATTTTCTCGTGTAGGTACTCAAAGGTGAGAAAGTGCTTTTGCTAGAGTCAACATCTGTAGGCCACTAGAAAGGTAGCGAGTGAAGGAATAATTCTGATAATGTATTATATTATTATAAATGTACAATGTATAAAAGACTTCAAATATATATATGTAACGAACTAAGTTGTAATTGTACTTTAAGTATATTATATGTATTAAATGTTGTATATATATGTGTTTTTGTACAAGGAATTTAATAGAATATATGTAAATAAAAGGTAATAAGAGCGGGCATTAGATGCATTACATCTGCTTGTTCCTCTTTCGAAACACATCATCTAAGTACTTGATCGTGACAAATTTTGATCAAGTATGGATCATCCCATAAATAATGTCTTGCATCTACCTTCAACTTTTTCTTTTTTTTTTCCATGTGAAATCCTTCGAAAGGTAACCTCCTGTAAGGTAATTAGCAATATTAACGTATCATGGAATTAAGTTTTCATAAGTATAAAAAGCATAAATATGTTCATGGGAAAATAGATCAGAAATTTCTACCTTTTCAATGTTAGCATGATCCAATCTCGATAGATAGTCAGCTACAAAATTCTTAGCTCCTTTCTTATCCTTTATCTCAACATCAAACTCTTGTAACAGTAAAACCCATCGGATGCACCTTGGTTTGAAATTTTTCTTAGCAAAAATATGCCTTAATGCAGTATGATCTAACCACATAGTGACTTTGGAACCAAAGAGACAAGATCGAAATTTTTCAAAGGAAAATACTAGCACCAAAAGTTCTTTCTCTATGGTTATATAGTTAAGTTGAGCTCCAGCGAGTGTATGACTGGCATAGTAGATGGTGTAGAAAATTTTCTCCTTCCACTGTCCTAATATTGCTTCTACTGCATAGTCACTAGCATCACACATAATTTTAAATGGAAAACTCCAATTCGATGATGCTATGACCGGTGTACTGACTAACTTTTGCTTTAATAAATTAAAAGCCTGTAAGCACTCAGCATTAAAATTAAATGCAATATCTTTAAGCAATAAATTAGACAGTGGCTTAGCTAATTTAGAAAATTTCTTAATAAACTGACGATAAAATTCGGTATGACTAAGGGAACTTCTAATACCTTTAACACTAGTCGGAGGAGGTAATTTTTCTATAATATCATCTTTTGCCCTATCTACTTCAATTCCTTTTTCGAAGATTTTATACCCTAAAACTATTCATTCTCTAACCACGAAATGACATTTTCCTAATTAAGAACAAGGTTTATCTCTTAACACCTTCTTAATACCAATTCAAGATTAGTCAGACAAGATTCAAAATCATGACCATATAATGTAAAATCATCCATGAAAAATTCCATGATTTTTTCAAGAAAATCATGAAATATAGCCATAATGCATCTTTGAAATGTGGTAGGGACATTACAAAGACCAAAAGGCATCCTTCTATGTGTAAATCTTTCATAAGGACATGTGAATGTGGTCTTTTCTTGGTCATCCGAGGCTATAGGTATTTGCATATACCCCAAATATCCATCTAAGAAACAGTAAAATCTATTGCCTGCTAGTCTTTCTAACATTTGGTCAATAAAGGGTAATGGGAAGTGATATTTTCTAGTGGCATTATTTAATCTCCTATAATCTATGCATACTCTTCATCCTAATACTATGCATGTGGAAATTAATTCATTGTTTTCATTGGTTATGACAGTCATACCCCTTTTTTTAAGTACATATTGAATCGGACTAACCCAACTACTATCAGAAATGGGATAGATAATACCTGCATTGAAGAGTTTAAATGCCTCTTTCTTCACTACTTCTTGCATCGCTAGATTTAGTCGCCTTTAGGGTTGTAACATCGCCTTGAAGTCATTTTCCATAAGTATCCGTTGTGTACAATAACTAAGGATAATTCTTTTTAAATCGAAAGTTGCCCAACCAATTGCTCCTTTATGCTTTTTAAGTACTACAATTAGCATCTCTTCTTCCAAACCTGTCAATAAAGATGAAATAATTACTGGTTTTGTATTTTCATCTTCCATATTTTCATCTTTATTGTGCTCCCTTTCCAAATCTTGTATTAACTCCTTTTCCTTGGCTTTCATTTCCTCATTTTTCGCCGGATGCATCAAATATTTTTGAAGCTCATCCTCTAGGATGATTTCTTTTTGTTTTGCTTCAACACATTCTTGTACATTATCAATAAAACAAATCGATTCTTCGAATTTATACGAGGGGTGTTTCATAACTTTATTTATGTTGAAGATTATTTCTTCCTCATTGAACCTTAAAGTAACCGTTTGCTCATAAACATCAATTAAAGCTCTTCCCATGTTCAGAAAGGATCTACCCACTATCAAGGGTACCTTTCTATCCCTCTCCATTCCATTACCATAAAATCTACTAAAAATATGAAATTTCCTACTTTCATCAATAAATCCTCAATAATATCCTTCAGTCTTTTTACTGATCTATTTGCCAATTATAGTGTCATTCGGATCTATTTGATATCTCCTAAGTTCAATTTTCTACAAATTGAATAAGGCATTAAATTAATACTAGCACCTAAGTTACATAAAGAATGTCTAACAAAATTCCCTACTAGTTTACAAGGTAATGTAAAACTACCAGGATCTTCTAGCTTTGCTAGAATTTTTTTATTTAGAATTGCACTACAATTTTCAAATAATTGGACCGTTCTTATACCCTCTAGCTTCTTTTTATTAGAACACAATTCTTTCATGAATTTAACATATTTAGGCATGTATAACAGAACTTATGCAAATGGTAAATTTATATGCAACTTTTTAAATAAGTCTAAAAATCTGGATAATTATTTATTATTATTTTCTTTCCTAGCTAGAGATGGAAAAGGTAACTGAGATTTATTAATAACAGTAGAAATGAGTTTTTATTTACCTTTACCCTTTTCAATATCCGGAGATACCTCATCTAAATTTTTAGAGTTTGGAATACTTACTTTCATTGTTGGTTCCACCATTTTTGGAGATTTCTTACTAATGTCGGCTTCTTGTACCTCTTTCCCATTTCTTAAGGTGATTGTCTTGGCTTTCTCCTTTGGATTTTGGTCTACGTTAGATGAAAAAATCCCTTGAGCCCTATTGGATAACGAGTTAGCAAGTTGCCCCATTTGATTCTCTAAGTTCCTAAGGGATGCCTTTTTATTTCTCATCTAAATATCTTGGGATTTCTACCTAGCATCTTGACTAGATATTATTGCATTTTGGGAGGCTATAAAATTTGCAATCATCTCCTCTATGTTTGATTTCTTTTCTTGTGGGGGTGGGGGCTGAGATTTTTGAAATTTAGGTGGTTGATAGGGTTATGAGTGATAGTGTGGTTGGGATTGATTTTGGTAATGAAATGGTTATAATTTTGGGAGACTTGGTTCTGATTAAACGGTGCCCTAGGTTGAAGGTTAAAGGTGGATGTTTGATTCCCTTCTCTCCATGAAAAATTTGGATGATTTCTCCATCCTAGATTATAGGCATTACTATAGGGGTTCAAGGAATTCACTTCTTCTACCAATCCTTCACTACTCTTTATCCCGGTTGCTTCTTTAATTCCTGTAAAAGCATCACATTCATTAGATAACATAGATACATTTTTTACTTTAAGCTCATTTATTTTTCTTAGATGTTCTCTTCTTATTAATTCCATTTGTGCTTTTAATATAGCTATTTCATCTATATTTTATACTCCATGTTTCTTTTATGCTGCTCTAAAGGTTGTCCATTGAGCGTCATTGGTAGCCATCTCATCAAGAAGCAAGAATACTTCTTCAAGAACTTGGTTCATAAAACTACCATTGGATGCTGCATCCAATAAAGACTTCATTTCTTGATTAGCTCCTGCTTAGAAAATATGCATTAATTGATAAATAAGAAATTCATGATGTGGATAGCTTTTTAAAAGTCTCCTAAATCTTTCCTAGGCTTCATGGAATGGCTCTTTATAAAATTGCTGGAAGTTGTTGATTTTTTTTCTAATTAGGGCTGTCTTAGTAGGTCGAAAAAATTTGCACATAAATTTTTCTTGCATTTGCTTCTAAGAATGAATGGATTGATTAGGTAGCATCTGTAACCAATCTCTAGCCTTTTCTATGAGTATAAAAAGAAAAAGTTTAAGCCTAATAGCATCTGTTGATACATTTGGAATTTGCACAGTATCACTAACTTCTAAGAATATATCCAGGTGTTGTACGGGATCCTCTATATCTAAGCCTGAAAATTAATTTCTTTGTACCATCGTAATGGTAGTAGATTTAATCTTAAATAATTGGTGGTAAGGAATCCTAATAATTATATGTTTTTCGTTCCACCTATAAATAGCATAATCTCTAATGGTCCTGGGTCTAAATCCATTCCCTAGAGCTTGATAAGGTATGTCTTGCTCTTCAAACTTAGGAGGTGGTGGAACATTCACAGGTGGTTCTATTTCAGGATCATTCATATTGCCTCTTAGCCTTCTTATCCTATGAAACGTCCGTTCAATCTCAGGGTTTATGGATAAAATGGGATTGTTTCTCACCATAAACCAATCACACCTGAAAAATTAAAAAAATAAAATAAAAAAATAGATAAAGAAAAGAAAATAAAAAAACACAAAAATCCACTTTAAAAACTCAAGATAAATAAACAAGCGCTAATGATTCCTTGGCAACGACGCCAAAATTTTGATCGGTGTTTAGCAAGTGTACTAGATCGGCTAGTAATATAGAAAAATATAATTATGACCCTAAAATATCAAACCCAAGGGAAATCTATGTTTGTATCAAGAATATTGAATTTTTAAAATGAAAATTGTGTGTAAAAGAAATAAGAAAAAAATCCCAGAGTTTATGATTTTTGAAAACTTAATGAAAACTAAAAAACAGACAAATAAATAATTAATCAAAACAACTCACGTAATTAAACTAGCTTTTAAATAAAACCAAGTAAACAGATAGAGAAAATATCAAGATTAAAATAACTTTCACTAAAGGACTATCCACCTTAATTCATACTGTAATGACTTAAATCCAATAGAAATAATAGTGATTATGGAAAAACCAGATAAAATAAAGCTTGATATCTTGAATCAAGAATACCTTTAATTTCTTAAGCATCAAATTCTCATTTAATAACAATTTGACACTTAGCATAAAAATTCTATTTATATTCCTAAATATTCATTGAATCTTGTTGCATAAACTTCAATTCCAATTTATTCTTAGTTCCTCCTCTCTTAGTCTTAATCAATATTATCAATACATAACCATCTCACAATAGGAAAATAATCATGCATAGACAATAAAAATTAACTTAAGAACATGCAAACCAATGATAGTTTCTAAACCAATTTTCAGTCATTAAATCAACAAACTAACAACTAGCCTTAACACACTCAAAGATAAAAAAATATATTTAAAACCAAGAAATAATCATCTACTATTAAAATTTAAGCTCAAACAAGTCATCACAATATAAATCGAAGCTTCAAGGAACCTTTAGCAAAAGTAAAGAAATTACTCACTATTCATAATGAAAACTAAAGCTAAATTATTGAAAAGAATCAAAAATAAAGAGTTACATAAGCTCCCTTAATTAACTTGTACAGAAAAATTAAGAAAACTCTCCAGCTCCTGAATTTTGTTTCTCACAACTAAAGAAAATTTAAAGAATGTGAAACTAAATTCTAAGTGAAACAAACTGTTGTTGACTATTGATCCTCCTGGTCTTGGTGTTTTTGTTGACTATTTATAGCCAAAACAAAACACAGTGGCCTTCTAAACTTCTTGAATTAGAATAGGAAAAGACTTCTGCTTAAACTGGAAGTTTCATCAAAACATTGAACTCTTTTACACAACCACGTAAAACAAGGCTTTATTTGATACATTATCGTGTATCTTTCTCCAATGGGCTTATGTGGCCATGCAAGAATGTTGGCCTTCCCATGCACTGCCGTGCGTGGCAATGAAATGGCCACGCATTAAGGTTTTTCTTCAGGTGCATGGCCACACATATGGTTACTATACTCAACTTGTTTCGCTCGTTTTCTTACGTAGTCGTTTAAAATTTTAGGTAATTTTATGGGCGACTATGTAAAACTTCTCTGGAGTTCATGTACGATTTTCTATCTTCAATTTCCTAAATTTATAGATTTGACCCAGAAACTTCTTACATTTTTAATTAAATCCTTTTTCTTTCAATTTAACCCTGAAAAATATCAAAACTTACAATTAGTTCTTAAAACATAATTTTAAACATTTAAACTAAAATTTAACTAAATTAAAGCTAAATTAACTCACTTAAACACCTAAAATCCTACTAAAAACATTATACAATTTACAATTATCAAAGAGTATCGTCAAGGATGTAAGGCCATGTTTGGTAAGATTAGTGGCGAAGCTAGAATTTATAATTAAGGGGGGCAAAAATATAACATAAATGATATAAATAAATTGTTAAATAAAGTAAGAGGGGCAATTGCATAAATTGTTAAATAAAGGAAGGGGGACAATTGCCATTAGTGTGTTAAGGAGATTATATAGATGTGTATATATATATATACACATGTATGTATTGATAATAAAAAAAAAATTCTAAAATTAAGGGGGGCAATTGCCGCCCTTACCTTGCATGTGGCTGTGCCACTGGGAAAGATGCAAATTAATGTAATGTAATCAAAATATAATAAATTTTATATTTATTAACATAAATATCTAATAATGTAATGTAATCCTATTTACTAATGTATTTTTTTAATACACTTACTAATTTATTCTCCGATCCCTTGATTTAAAGTATTTCTCATTACATCTTGTTTCTCTAAAGTCCAAACCTAAACCATCATTTTCCCCCTTCGCCTCAATTGTCGAGGTCGTCATCCATGTCGATACCATCCTCCTCCTATCGATGCCATCCTCTGCTGGTGACCACTCACTTTTCTGCTCAGATTTTCTTTCTACGTTCAGTTTCTCTTCTTTTTCATGATCTATTCATTTCGATTTGGGATAGCTTAGATTTCATGAATTCCACTGACGACAGTGTTGAATTTCCATTCTTCAAAACTATACTTCAAGTTTTAGCAATAAAAAACCAAACTCTGCCCTGTACTTCTTCAAACTATAATATAATAAATATCAAAATATTCTCTAAATATAAGGAAGAATGCCATGTATTTTTTCATTCTCTGCCCTGCTAAATAGAATCTGTCCACTTTAAACAACCTTATGGTATTAAGTTTAAAAATTGCTTAGGTGAGATCATGTTTAACCTACACAATTGAGCCCATTTACAAAGTATACCTTGTGAGCTTTAGAGATTTTTGCCGTTCACTTTGCTTATTATACCATTGATTTGAACATTGTTGCCATTGTATGTCTTTTACTATTGATGTGATTTATGATGGTTATTGCGTTGCATTCTGGAAATTGAGAATTTTTGTTGTTACTTGTGGATGCAAACATTACTAAATTTGCAATTGCTCTTATGAACATTACTTGTGTGTCAAATTCTCTCTTTAAAACCTGCCAGTCTCTTCCTGCTATGCTTATACCCATCTACGTCTTTAAGGTTTGTGTAGAGTAAGAACTATTTTTGTATAAATGGTAATGGTATAGTATGATTGCATTGGTTTTGAATGACATTCAACCTAAGTGTTGTCCTTTTCCCATTTTTAGAAAGCCTTTAGAAGAATAGTTTTTTCGAATGATAGAACTTAGTTAGGCCTGTAGTTTTTTTTTCTTTTTTCGAGCCATGGTTGAAGTTTTCATTAATTATTGTAAATATATACAGAGTTTAGGATGGTTTATGCAATGGATGTTGTTAAGAGTCTGAACTTATGAGATGGGGGGAAGAGCATATTTTGGTGATGTTTAAGCAAGAGCCAACTTGTTTTGTTTACTTTGTTCAAAGGAGAAATTGAAGAAGATAATGATTTTTTTGTGTGAATAGGCTAAAGTTGGAGCTTCAAATTGTAACTACAAATCCCAAATTTCTTTAGACTTGAATAAGATTGGTGTTTGATTAAAAAGGAAAAAATGGTGTGATCTGCTTGGTGTGGATCTAGTCCAAGTCAGTCTAGATTATGTTCTCCTTTGTATCGAAAAGTAGTAGAAGTTCATTATCTTTATACCAATGAAATTCCTTTTAGCCAGTTCGCGGCTTTATATTAATAGCCATTTTTAAGGCAAAAAAAGAGTAGAAGTGAAAGTATGTCAAGTTTGGGTAGAGTTATTATAAAGTCTACTTTTATTATTAGCATGAAAATTGGAAAGGCTAGTGATAGGCTTAGTCGAGCATTAAAAGATGATGATGCAAATGAGAAGAGATTGATGATTAACAATGAGTTGACAAAATTGAGTGGTTTGAGTATGCGTGAAAGACATCAGGCAACGAGAAAAATTGGTTGTGATCATGAAATACCTGATATATTTTTTACTATACCTGATGATGAAAAAGAAATTTGGGTGAAAAGTTTGCTTAGTAGGGATATTTGAGTATTCTTAAATAATTTATTTGATATTTTTTTAGTTATTATTAATATGTAAACTTTACTTTGAATATTAGAGTTAAAAATTGTATTTTTATGAGTTTGCATTTTTAATATGATTTTTTAACATTATGTTTTATTAAGTTTGGATTTTTATATATTTATAATATAATAAATATATAAGTATATAAAATAATTAAGAAATAAAATAATTATATAAAAATTAATTGATGATTATAAATATTATTACATTTCAATACATGTATATAATGCAATCAAATATATGAATGTATTTGTTATTACATTACATTACTAATGTTACCAAACATAATAATGTAATCACAATTATATTGCATTACATTATATCTTTTAATCAATTACATTATTCAATACATTACATTCCTTTACTTCTTACCAAAAATAGCTTTACATTATCCAATAAATTACAATCCATTATCTCATACCAAATATAACCTAAATTTTATATTTCTAGTATGTCTAACATTTTGTTTAGATAATGGTTTTGAACGGGGTGATATGGTTTAATGAGCTACTTGGAGAGATTGGCTCTTTGTTGGTATAGATTTATATGGTTAATTCATGAATTTAATTTGTCCAAATTTTAAAATTACCATATTGGTGATTTTGCATGATTTTTTATTTTTTTCTTACGACCTTTGTGCAAATTAGATAACTCTATTTATACTTTAATATAACCCCAATTTTTTTATTCTTTTTTATTAAAATTATCTTTTTTTCAAAAAAATTTCTACTATTAAAAATTTATTAAATCACACCATAGCAAACCATTTTTCCAATCACATTAGCAAATTATTACCATTCCACCCAACTCCATACCAACCCATCCCATCCCATATATCATTTCATCCAAATATAATTAGGTGGTTAATTATTATGGCTATAAAAAATATTTTTATCTATTACATAAATATTCAAATATATGTTCATGTACAATAATATATTTTTATTCTTTTTTTTTCTGCCTGCCGTATAAAGACATTATTCACTTGGAAATAATACTCTCCACGTGGAAAAGCAAAATACCATTTTAGTTTTTACGAAATTTAAGGAGCAAGATAATACTCTCTCCATGTTTCAAATAATGAATGAATTGTTCTTATTTCAAGTTATATACAAATAATATAAATAAAGTGTAAATTAAATATAAATAAATAAAATTGTATATATTATATAATAAAAAGATGTTAATAAATTATAAATGAGTAAAATTATAAATGATATATAATAAATCGATGTTAAATAAATTATTAAAAAATCATATCAAATTTTAAATAATGATCCTATAAGCATATTTGAACGCACAAAAAGTTGTTGTCTTTATAATAAATTTAAATAATTAAATTTTTTTAATGATTAATATTTGATTAGGTAGAGAATTCAAAGGGACTTTTATATAGATAATACATTTAGGAAAAATATTTATAAGAATGGGGTGTTTTGAATTTTATTTATGGGGGAGGGGTGGTCAGCTATTAACCCTTAGCAGTTGACTATGGGAACAGAGTGATTCACGTTCTTGGCAAGGCTACCGAGTGTGTCAAGATCAGGCTGATCCTGTAGCTACCACTTGCGAGATCAGCGTCTGATCCCGTAAGCAGCACTTGCGGGATCAACTTGTGCTCCGATGACCCTGCAGCCTTTGGTCGTGAATTCCACACTTGTGAACAGTAATTTTCAATATAAAAGCTACCCGACCAAGTTGCCTTTTTCAACATTTCTATCAAAATTTTCATTTCACCCTCTCCCTTAAATTTGAATTTTGCTTTGAAAGTTACTCTCTTCAGCCATTAAAACTTCAGCCTTCAATTTCTCTCTCAAGGTATGAAAAAATGGAGTAATTTATTTTTTTGATAAGTTATTTATTTTAGTTATAATTATAAATAGATTTTGAAATATTAATTTAAAATAATATTTGTATATATTGTTGCAAAATTATAGGTTAATCTTGAGAGATTTGTGCTAAAGCTTGTTCAATCTCCCTTATTTTATTATTGTTGGTTGGAAAAAAGAATTCATCAAGGTATGTAAAAAATTTATATATATATGTATTATTGAATTAATTAATTTATTTAAAAAATTATATACTTTAATTGTAATTGTAGTAAGATTTGTAAAATAATAACGAAAAATAATATTTGTATATATTGTTATAAAATTATAGATTTATTTTGTAATATTTGTTTTATTGTTGGCTAAAAAAGAAGTCATCTAGTAAGGCATGTAAAAAAATAATATATATGTGTTATTGAATTAATTTATTTTATAGATAAGTTATATACATTAATTTTAATTATAGTAAAGTTTCTGAAATAATTATTGAAAATAATTTTTAAATATATTGTTATACCATTATAGGTTTATTTTGTTCGGTTGTTTAATAACTTGAAGAAAATTAGGTAAGTTATTAATTACAATTATCTATAAATAGATTATATTTAATTTGAATTTTAACGGCGCCAACGCCGGGTTAGTCGTGAATAGTACTTTTCGATAGTGAATAGTATTTTCGGGTTGAAAAATACCCTTGAAAATGAAAAATATTTTATTTGATTATCAAAAAGTATTAGTCACAAGTAGTTCAGATTGAAATTTTAAGTAAATTTGAGATCAAATAATCCTCCAAAAGTCAAAAGTACGAAAAACGAAGCAATTAGGGTTTTAGGGTAACTGTTTGATCAAGATTTGATCGGACTGTTAAAAATAGCAAATGAAGTCTAAAAATTATAAAAAATTATATATGTACGTAAAATAATATTTAAAATATTTTGGTAATAAAAAGTAAATTTTTCGATAACATCGATAATTTTGAATCGAATCAATTTAATTGAATCGGACCAGAATTTGACTCTGATTGGGCTAAAATTTTGTGTACATCCTATTTTTAATATGATAAGAATGATTAAATTAAATTTGAAGTAATTTGGAGTTGAAAAGTAAAAATATTTAATTAGGACTGTTTATCGAGTAATTATCGAGCTTAAACTAAAAATAGTTTAAGCCATATAAAAAGCCCAGCCAAGCCCATTAAGAAGACATATAAAAGGGCAAAATATCCAGCAAAATCCAGCAGCTTTCATAAGTTCCTTCTCCCCTTCTAATGGCCGAACCACTTCCACCATTCTCTCTTTTTCATTTCATCCATTTTTCTCTCAAATCACACTAAACCAAAGCATAAGATAGTAAAATATGCCTCTCTAGACCACCCTAGCAGCCTTTGATCTTTGATTAGAGAAAAGAAATCAAGAAAAATCAAGTGATAAAATTTATGTGTCAATTTGAGATAAGTGAAATTCTTGATTTTAATTTTGTTCTAAAGTGTCTATTACTAGTTTTAGGTGCCTAAAGTTCATTTTTACTGTCATTTTATGCATTTGAGATCAAAATCATAAGGTTTATATTGATATTAAATTCGGCCATTGAGGAATTTCAAGAGGAAGAACACATTTCCAAGGCCAAAGGCAAAGAAAATGAAGTCTAGACAAGGAAAGACATAAGAAAAAGGTTAGTGGCTAAATAATCATTTTATTTCCCTATTACTTGTATGATTTTCCTTTAGGTTTATTAAGAAAAATTTAATCTAAATGGGTATAATTGAAATTGGTGTTATAATAATATAATTAGACCTTAATTATGCCTATTAGGAAGCTTAAATAATTTTAAAAGTACATGTATGATGGACTTTATGTGATGGCTGAATATTCCTTTAATGTAAAATAATGTGTAATTGTTTGATTTTAATGAAATTAAGTCTTATAATGATAGTATAGATGAAAATTTATGTCTATGAATTTTTGTAGGATTTATGAAAATTTAATGAATATTTTTTAGATGAATTTTAGTTAGGTATAAAAGTAAAAATGTGAAATTAATATGAATTAATGCATAATTTAATGATAAAGTGGTGAATTATTATGAAATAATTCACAGACTGAAAAGATTGACTAGAAATTTAATGTATTGAAAAAGTATTAAAATGAGTGAAAAATTGAATAATAAATTGAAATTAAGTGAATTTGTGCCCTTAGAAATAGTCAGGTAGTAAAATCTAACTCAGGATATAATTGGCTAGCCATAGGGATATCTGTACTGCGGTGCAAGTCATGGTGACTTGCTTTGCTATGGTAGGATCTTTGATTTCCATAGTATCTGTCATATGTTCTATGAGGAATGATCTTTTATGATTGTTAGTCATCACTGAGTATATTTAATGTTCAACACGTAGGATTTATATGTGTAGGTACTGATTTGCTGGATCCAAAGTACACAGGAGATGAAACATGTTGAAGGAATAGAATGATAATTTTTGTGGCATGTATATATTTATTTTGTAGTTATAAAGAAAAAGTTGGTTTGTAATTGTAATCGTATTGTAAATGAAAGTATGTGAATGATTATTAGTAGGAAATGAATTTTATACATGTAAAGTGTGATGGAGAATATGAATGCTATATGTAGATGTTTATAACTTGTTATGCCTCGGAGAGGCTGTGATAATTGTCTACTTTTCAGGGGGCTAGCTAATAATATAGCCATTTTATTGCCAAAATTTCGAAAAATGCATAGTAAAACTGGACAGTTATAGATCAGCGGTAATAGAAGTTATGATTCGAAATGTTGAGTTAATAACCTTAAGTAGAGAAATATGGTAATTGTGATAAAAAAATTTTCGACCATATTGCATAAGTCAGTAAGACTATTACAGTAAGGGTGTTATAGGAATTATTTATTTAATATATCTGGTTAAATATTTTATCTTTATTGCATTATTAAAGAAAAAATTAGATTTTATTGATGAAATGTTTGTTAATTAATTTAAATGTAGGTTGTTAAAAGAATGGATCAGTTTTTGAGCCAGTTATAGATTAATCCAGGGCCATACATAGATGAACTGCTAACGTTAAAAGAAAAGCACCAAGCAAATGCGGTTTGGGAGAATAATGTAATTATATTTTTACTATTTAATTAATTTTATATTTATATGTATGTGTCTATGTATATGTACAAATAGTCACACACGCAAATTTGTGTGCCTTTTTTATATTTGTAGGTTGTATATGATGTATTATTTGCCCGAAGAGGTAGACTCTCACTACCAAAATATCGACGATAGAATCATATAATATTTAAGGTTGATGGAATTTTATGAAGTATCTCAAATAGGGGTAATACACATCGATTGTAATTTGATGATTGCCCTTATGAAAAGGTAGAGGCCAGAAACACACACTTTTCACTTTTCAGTTGGTAAAGCAACCATCATGTTGCAATTTATCGAGATACTTATTGGTTTACCGATCGATGGATGTGAGGTAACAGGTCATTTGAACTATAATTGACCTATTATTTGTCAATAACTATTAGGACAAATGCCTCCTGAAGATGCTATAAGAGGAAATTCAATTAAAATGACCTGGTTATACCTGATAATGCTACTGAGTATGACATACAATGCTTCGTTCGTGCATGGATTTTATGCTGTATTGGTGGGTTGTTGTGTCCTTCGACATTAAATAATTTAATCCATTTGATATAGCTTTCCCTACTGGATCGTTTAGATGAGGTTGAAAATTACAGTTGGGGTTCAGCTGTATTAGCATGGCTATATAGAGAGCTTTGTCGTGCTACATGTCTAGATGCTCAAGGGATAGGAGGCTATTAGCGATTATTACAAATGTGAGCATGAAAAATACTCACCTTATTTCGATCTCATTTTATTCATACAATTGTGTTAGATCAAAGTATGCCTTATGGATATAGGTAAATTTTATTTATTATAAAATACAAATATTTTGTTAATTATCGATTGTACAATAATATTAATGAAGCTAATATTATGTTTTAGGTGACAATCCCCTATCGATATGAAAAGAAATAATAATAGAGACGTAAATGATTATCGAGCCAATTTAGACACATAACGTGATGATCAGGTAATTATATGTGAATGATTAATTTTTTATTATTAAATTAAATTTTTTATATTTAATTATATAATAATCTTTCATGTGATAATGTAATTAATCTTGTTTTACAAGATGGAGTAGGAGCCATATAGCGGTGTGATACATCTCTTACCATCTTTTTGCACAAATGGATACCCCATTTGGAGATCAATTGTGCCTTTGATATATTTTAATATCGTAGAATGGCACCACCTGGATTGTTGCCTTTAACAATTTGGAATGATTCAATCCATTTCTAATAAACCATTGATCGATGATAAGGTACATTCTGTGAATTTAAGAGGGCACCAAGACCATCAATGGGAAAATATCTTTGCTACTTTCATTTATGAGTGGGATAATCGACTACAACATGTCATCAGTACACAGTCGATCACAACACCATTGCATTTAAGGTCGTAATATATGCAATGGTATATAACAAGAATGAAATGATGGATAAGTCATATGGGAGCTGTGGTATGATTATTACTTTAACAATATAATTTTTTTTATGATTTTGTATGTATGATGATTGATTTTAAATATATAAATTAAACGCATGCAGGCTGATGGTGCTAAAAGGATATTCCATCATGATAAAGCATCATCATCCTTAAGTTAAGGCGAGGATGTTTGTTTGACATAAGATGCCATTTTAAGTGCAGTGGGAGCAATTAACAGGACCTCAACTGCTTACTTAGGATAGCTTGCTCCTTGTCCTATGTAAAATCCACCACTTTCCACTCCTTGTGAAGACTTCAAACAATCAAGAAAAAGTAAAAGATGCATGGCTAAAAGGAGGATGACTGTACCCTCTATTCCTATTCCTGCAGGAGTCCACCAGGAACCCCAACTTATATCATGGCTAGATGGGTTTGGCGATAGTTTCGGTTCATTTGGAATGCTTGATTTTGTTCAGCCTACATTTTATGATCCACAACCTGATCCCTCAACATGTTATGATTATGAAGTGGATTAATCAGGTTTGAATGTTGATTTTAATGTTAGTGTCTTTGAATCGAAACAAACAAGGTATAGTTCTGCAATTTCGAGCTTTAACACACAAAGGGGAATCAATGATCGTGTTCAGCAAGATGATTTTGTAGATGAAGTTTTGCATGATACAAATGTCATGCCTACATAGGTTTTTGGGGATCAACCGTTATATAGTGGTGGTTTCATCGATACCATTTCAGGATAAACGAATCTTGAAAATTTTACTAGTAGTTCTTATCCTTAATTTAGACATGATTAATTTTGTTATGTATTGGGGATTTTCACATTAATTATAGTGTGTGATATTAATTTTCATATTAATTTTAGTGGTTGATATTAATTTTGTTATGTATGATATATCATATTATCTAATTTCATTATTGAGGACATATGTATTTAAATATAGCAATAATGATGTGTATTGAACATTGCACAATATAATGACATACCAATAAAAAAATAATGTAACGACATATAATAGTCAAGACATAATTACATCAACTGTTGATTAGAAGAGCCTACATTGATCGGACGTGTTTTCCTATTATCAAACATTTTTGCACTTACTACAGTTAGTCATATGGCCACATTCATGATGATCCATCTCGTTGCGAATGTGAGTTATTTTAGGCTGACCTTTCTTCTTTATTAGTTCCATATTGGCCTTGAACTTAGAACCATTATACTCTGGCCAATATGCTCTATGTCCTATTGGCATGAACTTGCTTTCGTAACATTTGAAGGCCTCTGATATGCTATACTAATTATCTACAAACTAGAACATATTGAGATGCTTATGATTACAAACTACAATTGCATGTGAACATTTAGTACCTTGAAAATTTTTGCACTCAAATTTTCGTTTGTCTAAGCTCACCATGTACATGTCCACTTCAGTGCTAACCTCAGATGATCTGTATGCTATTACTAAAAATAATTTAAATTAATTATCATAGTCAATGACCATATGACCTCTCGCTTTGGTAGCATGTTTGGTCATTATATCAAAACATCTAGGTGTGAAACGTAGTCCTTCAGCCATTTTGGACATGTACAATCCCCTTCTTTGTTCATAAATTTAACCAATCGACCAAAAATATGCTCAATGACGTTGTAACAGGCAACATACGAACCCCTTTAAAAGCACTATTCAAACTCTCTACGATATTTGTCATTGTATGGCCATAGCGATATCCATCGTCTTCAAATAATGTCCACCTATCTAGTGGTATACTCATCGCCCAATTATAGAAATCTTGGTCAAGCATTTTAATCTCATCCATTTTCTCTTTGAACTTTTGCTTTTGAAATTAAGCCCCTAAAAAATATATTAAATTATATTAAATATATAATAATGTAATATAAAAATAATATAATGGAAAAAATAATATTAATATGTGTTGCTTACTAGCCTTATAAAGTAAATATTTTATTATTGGTTTCCTATGATGTGTATTGTAGTTGCTTACAAAATGGCACAAATATATCCTGTGAAATGCTAACGGCTTTTTCCAACCACTTCACTCATCCTGAAAGATTGCCATGATACCCGTATATTGGTTTGATATAACTGTAATGCCGATCTGTTAAGTTACATGCTTTTTAATTAAAGTTGTAAACCAAGAACAACTGGATTTATTGTCAAATTTCACAATAGCAAATGCAACTGAAAATAACATATTGTTACCATTGAAAGAGCTGGCTATCAAAAGGGTCTACTGAAATTTTCCGGTCAAGAATGTTCTAACGATACACAAAATCGGTTTTCAATGAACAAGGCCATCAGTGACTTGTTTAAAACTCTAAAAAACCTTTTTAAATTGCTTAAAATTTGAATCCTCTATTTCATTAAGCACAAACTCATAAACAGTGTCGGGGTTGTAACATTACAAAGCATATAAGAAACAAGGCAATCTTTCATAGGACTTAATATAATTTCCAAATAAGATCTCTAAGGCTTGCATTTTTCTGTACCAAGCCTTTTGATACCATACCTCAAAATTAAATCAATTTTTAATATCAGCAATAATAGCATCAATAGGAAAGGTTGGCTGTTTACTTACCATTACTATGATGCAATTAAAAATGATTTGCGAGCCCAATTGTTTGCGATCCTTTGAAATTTTACTGGCAGGACATGAATGAAGCCCCTGATATCGTGTAATTATCCAAAATGGACTTTTTCCTTTATTCATTGCTCTCAACCTCTAAATGCATCCATCATCAGCCTTTGCGTATTTTATAACCTAATTTTTGGCTTAGATTCAACAACTCTGAAGTTAACATTTCTCATTATTGAGTATTTTTTAACACATGGTTTTACTTCATTCTTGCTGTTAAAAGATAAACCTATCGATAACTCTGAGCTACCATCCCAAGTGTGAAGGTGAACACCTTTTGATAAATCAACTTGCTCTGCATTGAAGTCAATTTGTGAATAATGCTCAGATGAAAAGTTAAAGATGGCATCACTTGTCTCTCTAATATCATGCACTGATGCTATTGGATTGGCATATTGGGTATGATTAGATTCATCGCCTTCATCAAATTTAGAGTCATCAGTTTCTCCATATATATCTGCATTTTCAACCTCAAACATCATCATTAGGTGACAAATAATCATTGTTCAAAGCTACATCTTCAAGATCATCATCAGCCTCCAAATCAATTGAACTTTCATTCACAATGCCACCAACCATTGGATTGTTAAAAGGAACTTCATTTACAGGTGCATTTAGAATGTTAATGGATGTGGACTCCTGAAGTAAATCACCATCTCGACGAGTAACAGACTGTCACCTAAAGTGGAATCTGGCCTATGGGCAACTACTCATCGTTGATAATTCTGATAGGTAGTTTGACTTCCCTCAATACCGGATGGATCAACAACATCTCTGACAATTGCTCGACTATTTGATCTTTAACAAAAAATGGATTTAGTCAAAAAATTACCAACCCTATGACTGAATGACCGTTGAGGCTGACTAATACAAGCATTAGGCATATGGCTAACTGACTGTCTTGTCTAACTCAAGTAATGATCATTGATTTGACTAACTAATTGTCGCTGAAGATTATGGCATGCACTTTCACTTGCCTCTTTTCCAAGCAAGTCACCATCATGTCTACTTGCACCCTTATGTCCTCTGTAGCTAATCGAATGTTGTAGTCAGCTTGGTTCGATATTTTAACTTGGACACATATCTACTCGGTGGCAAGCCAAATCACTTTCTTGTGAACTTATAGATTATCTCGGTTGACTAGGACTAACATCATTCACATAGAATTGTTCTCTTGCTTCAAATTTTTTATCCTTAATTCATCATATGTCAATTGATAACTTGGTGCATACGTTGGTAGATTAGCTCCTGCACCTTCACCAACAACAATAATTAATTCCACCAAATTATAATCTTAATATTTACTTAAATTTTTATATACTGTCTCAATGTCATCGTCGTCTATCAAGTCCACTGACGTCCAACATAATGACCCTCAATTGTACATTGAACACTTGTAGATGATCCTAGACACTACTTCGTTCACGTCTAAACTCAATTTAACATGGATTTATGGATCAATTCAAGAAGGGTTGGTTTATTTTTAATTTTCAGTCTCCTTGTAATAGCATTTGGACCAAATATGTTATATTGAAAACCTGTCAATACGTAGCTTATTTGCCCTCCTATGTGAAAAAAAAATTCAGTATATGTGCCATTTTCCAATTACCTATAAGTCAAAATCAAATAATAAAAATTTTTATGTTTTAAATTTCTAATCTAAAAAAATTATATTTATTTCATTATATTCAAATATTATTAATAGCATTTTCATTAGATTAAATTGTCAAATATTATAAAATTTACCACAATTAAGATAATAATTTTACAATCTAATTATATAAAAAATATTAAATACGCTAATATTATTATATATTATAATTATACAAGTTTAATTACAAAATATTGGAATGTAATACAAGAAATATTTTATTAATTTAGCCAAAAAATTTTGCATTACATCCTAACGAACATAGTATTTGGGCCATATATTATAATTGTACCAATTCCAATAAGTTTTTTGATCTACTGGCATAGTATCTCTAACTTTGCAATAATATTTATCATTAATATTTATTATATCTTTCACAAATATAAGAACTAATTGCTGATATTTCTCAACCTCCTATCTATTCCAAATTTTCATAATAGATTTCAAGTAAATTATTGGAATTGTCATGCACAGAACATCTACCATTTTCGCTTCAACCATGGGATATTCTTGCATGATAATTTCTTGTATTTTTTTATTTACCATAACAATGTGATCAGATATTGTTGGGCTATTTTCAACTCGACAATTATACAGATCATTCCATTTTTTACTAATAATTTTCCTTGCAATATCACATCTCATGACTTTCGGAGCTAAATATATGTGCATCATCTATCATATAAAATTAATAGAATAAATATTATATTAAATTTAAATTTGTACATTTTTTATTTAACATGATATTTTATTAACTAAAAATTAATCATACTAATTTATAAATATTTTAATTTATTTAGGTATAATAAGAGAACATATATATTCTTTAATAATTATCTACTTATAAATTACAAATAAATAAATAATTTATAGTTGAAAAATTACCTTGCGTGTTAGGCTACTATTGTCGAAAGATTTTTTATTTATTGAATGTATACTATCTGTAATTTATCAAATTAAATATAAAATTAATTTATTATATAAATAATTAAAATAAAAATATCAAATTAAAAATAATTACATTAAAAAATTTTACCGGATATTAATATTATGCTATACACTGAAATTATAATATATATTGCAAACGTAATTCTTTGCAAATATGATATAATTGTTGCAAATTGAACTTCTTTCCAAGGTGAATTGCTTTGCAAAGAAGTGGATCCTTATATAGGCACTCGGATGATAAATTTTCAATGCGTTGCATAATTGCTGGGTTGAAAAAGTAAAAAAGTGAATTGAACTCGTATAATTGGGTTGCGGGTTCAGAGGTTGAATATGTTTTTCATATCTAGGGTATCAGGCCTCAATTATGCACCAATAATATCACATTTTCTATTGAATGTGGACCCCACTCTATTCCCATAGAAGGTACCTACGAGATCAATAAAGGCAGCATCTCACATTGGCAAACCCCACCTTCTCCACACAACATCCCATTTTTTCAAATAAAATTCAAAACATTCCATTCTTTTAAATATTTTTTCTAAACACATTATCTATATAAAATTGGGACAATTTTTTAAATAATGCAATTAAAATAAATATTTATCAAAATAGGGTGTTTCAGATAAAATTTAAGGAAATGGGGTCTTACCTGAAATCGCTAACAGGTGGAGCGAAATTGTCGAAGGGTGTCAGTTGCGACAGAGGAGAGAAGGGGACTGCAAAAGCTGAAACCGCTGGTGGGTCCAGTGGTTTCACGTCTGAAACAGTCGATCCCACCAGCGGTTTTAGCTTTTGTAGATTCCTCCCCGGTCTACGAGCTTTCCACTTTTTTTGAAAAAAATGCCCTGTGTTTTCTTGTCGATTGGACCCGACAGAGATAGAGTTTTAATTTTTTTTAAGGGCAAATGCCCTATATCATACCTGTATATAAAAATAATAACTTTTAGATGGTTCTAATGCCTGTATAAAATAATCCACTTTTTCTGAAAAGAATAGTTATTTTGTAATGTTAGGGTTAAGTATGCAAATAAAAAAATTAATAATAATTATTAAATGTGAAAATTTTATTTGGTTATTATTTTAATATGATTTTAAAAATTTATTTTGTTAGTATTTTAGCATGTATTTAGTAATTTATATTAATATGATTTAATTTAATTAATATAGCATGTATTTAGTTATTTGTTTGGGTATTAATTTGATATTGTTTGAATGTAATAGACATTTATTTAATTGGTTATTAATTTAATATGTTATTAGTTACATTTTTTTTAATTCAAAAAAATCAAAGAAGAAGAAGAAATTTGGGGCAGTTCATTGGGCATCGTTAGTGCCCTTAATCACATGTGTATTCCATCTATTTTAAAAGTAAAATTGCACCACTTTAATGATTATAAAAGGACTCCAAAAAAATATAGAGAAGGATTTCCAATAGTTTGAGGGTAAAATGACACCATAGCTTTTATATACATATATATATAAATTTGAACCAAAAAGAAATGTAGGCTTGGCCGATGTAGATATATCAATAAAATTTTTTGAACATCTAGGAGGGCAAAAAAAGGTATAATTCTAAATATTATTTTATTAATTAATACATAATTTTAGAATTAAGGGCTACGTAATACTTTATAAAAAGTTTGGATTAATAATGCAGCTGTAGTTTCAATCCAATTAATTCTTAAAAGTTACTATTTGCAATTTTATTAAATTAATTTTTTAACTCCATGGATTTGATTTGATTGAAAAAAAAAATATAATGATGTAAATGTCTTAGTCGGATAATTTTGATAACCTCGAAATTTAAGAATGCGTCATATATAAACATAAAATCTGATACATGGTGAAATTCAGTGGTGGACACTTTCTCATTCTAACAATAACTAATAACCTCAAATAACTAATAACATATTAAATTAATAACCAATTAAATAAATATCTATTACATTCAAACAATATCAAATTAATATCCAAACAAATAACTAAATACATGTTATATTAATTAAATTAAATCATATTAATATAAATTACTAAATACATACTAAAATACTAATAAAATAAATTTTTAAAATCATATTAAAATAATAACCAAATAAAATTTTCACATTTAATAATTATTATTAATTTTTTTATTTGTATATTTAACCCTAACATTACAAAATAATTATTCTTTTAAGAAAAAGTGGATTATTTTTATACAGTCGTTAGAACCATCTAAAAGTTATTAATTTTTTATACTGGCATGATATAGGGCATTTGCCCTTAAAAAAAATTAAAACTCCCTCTTTATCGGGTTCAATCGACAAGATAACACAGGATATTTTTTTTAAAAAAAGTGAAAAGCTCGTAAATCGGGAAGGAATCTACAAAAGTTGAAATCGCTGGTGGGACCGGCGATTTCAAACGTGAAACCACTTAACCCACCACAATTTCAGTTTTTGCAGTTCCCCTCTCTCATCTGTCGTGATTGACACTCTCCGACAATTTCGCTCTACCTGTCAGCGGTTTCAGGTAAGACCCCATTTTCATAAATTTTATCCGAAACACTCTATATTTGAAACACTCCATTTTGATAAAATTTATTTTAATTACATTATTTAAAAAATTATCCCTATAAAATTCTCGAATTCAAATTAATTTTTTTTAATCTTTTTAGTTATAATTAGAATGTCTTTTCTTAAAATAAAAAATAAAAAAAAAGCGAGTGCTAGATTGCGGAAAAAATAAAATAAAACAAAAACACAGAACTTTTAAAATTTCCGGACGGAAAATCAAATTCAATCGCAATCCACCAATTCCATGGCAGTCCTAAAACTGAGCATGGCAGCCTCCTTTTGCGGCAAGCCTTATAAATGGGCCCGCACCTTCATTGCCCCCTCCGGCTCCGCCGCTTCCACCACCACCTGTGCCGCCACAACCACCACCTTTAGTACTCCTCACTCTTCTGCACTCTCACTATCATTACCTCCTTTAAATAGCAATGCCAGCGATTGGCGCAGGATAGCACCCTGCGCGCACGTTGCCTCTAATAGGTATTCTTATTCTTATTCTTATTATTATTATTATTATTATTATGACATCAATTATAGCAAGCGATTAGGGTTCGTTTTTTGTGGTCACAGGCGTTTATTCAATTTCTCCCGCAATTCTAGCTCTCCTTCTTCTTCGTCCAAAGATCACAAAACAGGAGGAGGCTTTTCTGGATCCGATTCGTCTCCTTCCGGGTCGGGTCTTGTCGTCGATATGGGGTCTGAGAATAAGGTGGAAGATGATGATAGGTATCAGAATAACGATTTAAACAGTCACTATAAGTCGCCGTCGGTTTCCTTGCAAAATCATCACAAACAACAAGATTCTTATTCGAAATTGCTCACTCTTCCTACCGTTTTAACCATCGGCCGCGTCGTTGCTGTGCCGCTTCTCATCGGCAGTACGTTTGTTTTTTCTCTTTTATTTTGCTAGGTGGTTTTCATGATGTTGATGCATTTGATTTTTTTTTTTAATTTCATTTGAGGTGCGATTGTTTTCTTTTAGGTTTTCCGTTGATTTTTTTTTTATAGAAATTATTGCTTTGTTTATTAGTTTTATGCATTTGAATTATAATGATAATGTGATAGATTTTGAAGATGTTTTCTAGTAGAATCGATTGTTTACAGATTTGAGATTTAATTTGCTTGATGTTGCAAGCTAAATTCCCTTGAAGGATCATTTAACCCATCTCTGAAAGGAAATTGGGAATGTTTTTTTGGGGCTCGATGTGATACAATACTTTAAAGATACAGTAGAATCCCATTCTCTGTTTGGTACCTTGGTTGAACTTTACCTGAATGCCGTTACTAAAATTTTGAAAATTAAATTTTAGGCCTCTTTTAGTTTGCTAAAATTGAAAATTGTAATGAGAAATCTTCATTGATTTCCATTTCCATTCTGTTTGTGGGATGAACTAAACTGGCCTTAAAGAATGTCTGAATTCTTGAGTTTTGAAAGTCTGATTGCCCCTAGAAACTAAAACCTGTTGTTCCTTAAATGGTCTTACATTTGACGGGACTGACACACCAATTTTTCTTTCCAGCTTTTTATGTAGATAGTTGGTGGGGGATAACAGCTACCACAAGTATTTTCATTGCTGCAGCAGTAACTGACTGGCTTGATGGATACCTTGCCCGAAAGGTATAACCGTTTTTTGTTTCCTTCAGTAGATTAAGTATGAGTATATGTTATTGGCATTTCATAAAAAAGTTGCATGTTATCACCATTAGCTGATGTAATTGCTTTAATGTGTAACAGATGAGGTTAGGCTCCGCCTTTGGTGCATTTTTGGATCCAGTGGCTGATAAAGTAAGTGTTGCTTTGATAACAGTGTGGGTTTCTGTTAAGCCTGGTTGAGTTAAATTGTATGTTGTGTTTTAATTAGTATGGATTATCAACGACTTCCTTGATTCTCATGCGCTTTACATGCAGCTTATGGTTGCTGCCACCTTGGTCTTATTGTGTACTAAACCACCAGAAGTTGCAATCTTTGGGCAAGTGCCGTGGCTACTGACTGTGCCTTCCATTGCCATAATTGGTCGGGAGGTAATACTGCTTGCTGTAGTTATTATAAGGTTTATTTGTATGGCTTGCTTTTGGAGTTCAATTACTTTACCCCTTACATAATGTCATTATTTTTGCTGGCATTTTGATCTGAAAATTCCAACATATTTGTAGATAACCATGTCTGCAGTCAGAGAATGGGCTGCTTCACAGAATGGTAAACTGTTAGAGGTTTGTTCGCTGTTGTCTATGCTATTTAACCACCACCTTCCTATTTTCATACTAGTAGATGTTTTCTGCTGAATTTAAGAATGCTTCACAATTAGCTTCAATTCACATGTGGAAAACTTGTTCCAGGCTGTTGCTGTGAATAATTTGGGGAAGTGGAAAACTGCCACACAGATGATTGCACTAACCATCCTCTTGGCTATCAGAGATAGCAGGTCTCTACCACATTCTTTAATATTGTACCTACCACTATTATGGTCTAGTCTCTGTGTAATGGATGCCATGAAGATGCCTAATGGATTTTTTATTTTTTATTTTTTTGGAAATATCTGACCTTTTCTTTGTCTTGATTCTTTCGTTGTTGTGCAGTCTTGGAGGGTCCGGAATATTGGCAACTTCTGGTGTTGTTTTGCTTTATATTTCTGCAGGTCTTTCTGTGTGGTCTTTAGTAGTATACATGAGTAAGATATGGAGAGTTTTGCTGAAGTAAACTGCGTGGCCTGCGCGGTGCATATGCTCCTTGGCGAGAATGTCTGGAAAAGGTCATGGTGCTTCCTACATTTCCTCTTCAATACTCTCCTCAAAGATTTAGTATTATTAAGATAGGTGGTGGATTAAGAGGAGGCTGTTATCCTACGGAAAAATTCCACATATTTAGGTTTCTTTTGGAATGGAGTTATTTTGGTGCAGCGATATCTCAGTCTTTTTATACGGTTCACCAGTTTTCTGAAAATCCTCAAATGTCCCATATCTTATTGATAAATTTAGCGAATTAATATGTTAAAGATTTCTTACTGCAATCCTTTTACTCAGAGCCAGTGGCTGTGTCGACGGTAGATATAGAGCTTTGGCTAGAGCCTGGCAAAGACAGATTGAGCTGAAACTTCTTACTGATGACTAAAAGAATTTTTTTGGGTCAGTCAAATATGTAAACAGAAAAGAAAACGAGGCAACCTTAATTATGTCGGAGTTGTTTATCCAGCATAATTAAGCTTTTGCTGATGTACATTTGTAACTTAAAACCTTTTGAGTGATACAATTTAATGGCCACAATTTTGAGGTTTCCACTGTTTCATTCTATCATATCGGGCTCCTTTCATAAGCATTGTTGCGCTTCATATTGTGGATATTGATTTTGTTTTAATGCTTGTGCTTTTAACTTCTTGATTAGGTGTTCTCTCTAACATAATCAACAAAATATCCTGCTTTTTTTTTCCACTGATGTCTCAAATTTCTGAATCTGCAAATTTCACAAGTTACTTGAAAGTTGCCGAATTTTTGTGAAATAATTGAAAAGTGACAATTAGTTTTTAAAATGCCTAATATATAAAATTTCCCTTCAAACTTCATAAAATTTCAAAACCTTAACTACATTTACTTAACCATTTAAAGTTACAATAATCTTTTATAAATAACTATCTCTCAACAATATGCTTTTTTTGTTTTTTTTTTAAATTATATCTTCTCATTTTTATAGCACCAACATGCAAATTGATATGTCGTAATCATGAAATCTTTTGTTATACAATTCAAAGGAACATATTATGATGGAGAGATGATTATTTATAATAGTTTTCATAACTTTAGGAGATGAATTAATTATGGTGAAAGTTTAAGTACGGATTTTAAAATTATTTATAAGTTCAAGAAGAATTTTATATATTAAGCCTTTTAAAAAAATGATACAAGGAAGAGAAAATTTTTAGTATGCCTTGATGTACAAGTTGGTTAGAAGAACTAATTATTCTTTCTTTTTTCTCTAATAAAGAAGCATAATGTTTAATTATAATTTTAAAATATCACTAAAAAGAATTAAATTTTATAATTTTAATCAAATATTGGTGGGGAGATTGTAATGCCCCAGAAATCATCGATCACGTGAATAGTACTTTCCGAGGTAAATAGTGCCATCCAAAGTCCACTGGACCCATAAAATTTTTTATTCACAATTGAAAAGTACTTGTAATGACTATACTAGATAATCCTGATTATTGTTACTAATTACATTCCATTAATCCTGTGAGTCATCTGTAAATGGTGCCTTTAAATAAACATACCTATATGCTTTCCAAATCATATAAGAATAAGTTTGATACATACTCATGCTGTTTGATTATTAGTTACAAAACTTGTTAATTACATGATTTTAATACAAAATACATCATTATATAATAAAAAAGATACAAAATTAAATCTCATACTTCAAAACTATTCTTCCTAGTTTGATGTTGGCTCTCGAGATTCTTGGCTTTGTCCCTGAAGAAGATCTAACCTGCGAACCTACACGAATAGACACTCGTGCTAAGCTATAAAGCTTAGTGGAAAACAAACTAACATGTTGATAACCACTCACAGCAATTATCACCAGATATGCAACAATAATACAAAATAAATTGCATTTACTTCATTAATAAATAATATGAAATGCATTATTGGAAGGAATAATTATATTATTTAATCATAAAAATAAAAGATTTCAAACTGTGTATGCATATCATTTATTTTATAAATTGCCTGCTTATATTTCTGTGGGTGTGGATAACGGGTGTTGTGGATACCATAAGGTATCAAACCTGTAAATACCAGAAGGTATTAAATTTGTGGACCCAACCGGATCAGAACTGTGGTCTCATATAGAGACAAACTGTGGACTCATAAGAGTCAGACTATAGCAGCTGCGACTGTAACCCTATAGGCATGCCTATCTATCCACCATCAAGTCTTTAAGTACAGGCAAAATAAATCATATCTCATATGTTATGAAATTATGCTCGTATGATCCAATATAACATAGATGAATACAAGGTACTAGAATGTTATACATTGTTAATTTCATAATATAACAACAGTCATTGTACAATAATTACATTAAAGTAAATACATGTATACTATACTTTAAACTTGAATAGTAAAATCTTAAACTTCTATCTTTAAACAAACCTTATAATTAAAAGGGGTATATTATTGTATACTTGCAATTTAGAATGATTTATAAGCTTAGGATGGGCTTAGATAAGTTTAAACATCAAATGGGGTCATAAAATTTTAAGTATCAAAATACAAGGGAGGGTCATGGTTACTACCGAAATCATGGTAACCGTGAACCAAGATATTCAATAGAGGTCACGGTTACTACCAAATTCATGGTAACCGTGAGCCCAGACATATAATAGGGGTCATGGTTACTATCAATTTCATAGTAACCGTGAGATAGGATGCTTCTCGATTCTGGACTAAAAGCTAACTACCTCACGGTTATTAAGCCTAGGGTGGTAACCGTGAAGTAAAGCTACGAGAACGGGTCACGGTTACTATGAATTTCTTAGTAACCGTGAGCTAGGGCAGGGTTTGGTTCTGGACCAAAAACTGGGGTGGCTCACAGTTACTACTAAAAAGCTAGTAACCGTGATGCCCTAATCTGCTCGACGAAAGATTTTCAGTTTCAGGTTCTAAGCCAATTTTGACATGTAAAATGACATTTCCAGCAAATATACCCTTCTACAAAGTTGTAGGCCTATGTTTCTAGTTTTCAAAAAACTAAAAATCATATCAATAGGACCTGTAAATCTTCAGATATGCAAGAAAACCACAGACTATTCATAAAAACGAGGTAAAAACCATAACCAGATTTCAACCCAAATTTTCACTATCATGTAGTGAAAATCAATTTTCGGTTTCTTTTAACAAAATCAGATATGTGTGTCTAGTTTCTATACCAACTAGAATTTCTTCATTTGAACACCTATAACTTAAGATATGACCAAAAGAGTACAAACTGGTAATTTGATCCTTAAAATAGATTTTTGTATCTTTCCATAAAACTTGAAATTTTCCACTCTAAACCACTTTTAAGCTTGAGATCAACCATAAAACATATGACAGAAGCATTCAAGACATCTCTCATGTCAAAACATCAAACATACACACACATAATCATACAGGTTCCCATACCTTATTTAAGCTCCAACTTCTTCACTCTTGGAGAGCCTCATTTCCCTTCTTCTTACTTGTTTCTCCTTCTATAAAATAAGACACTACCATGAACACCCATCAAGATATTCAATGAACAATATACAACAAAGAAGAAATAAAGTTACCTTACAACCAAAAACCAAGTAAATCTTTCTTCTCTTTGCTAAAAATCCAAGAAACTAGAGAGAGGATTTGAGAGAGAGAGAGTTTAGGGTTTGAGAGGGGATGAAGATGAAGAATGAAGACCAAGGTTTGGCCGGCCATCACTCTTCAAAATATCCTCCTCTCTTTTATTTTCAATTGGTCCAAATGTCACACACAAGCACAATTTGCTATTTGATCCTTAAATTTGCTTTATTTCTAATTTTACCCCAAAACTTACTCTTTTACTTTTCAATTAGGTCCTTCTATATACATTTACACTTAATTTGACATAGGACCTAATAAGTAATTAGTGAAAATTCTCCTACGGTATAATAAGGGGTATTACAGTACTATTCATTACAAGTTCGGTGTTATAATTTGAATTGAACAGGTCAAGTAAACCTCCAAAAGTGAATAAAATAAATAACGGGACAGATATAGTTGACCGAAAACTTTGTAGCTTAAAAATATTTCATGAACTTCATAAAATTATTCCGATT
The DNA here is from genome assembly GCA_037975025.1 of Excoecaria agallocha. Classification (NCBI taxonomy): domain Eukaryota; kingdom Viridiplantae; phylum Streptophyta; class Magnoliopsida; order Malpighiales; family Euphorbiaceae; genus Excoecaria; species Excoecaria agallocha. Next base: position 27,647,542 of record CM075813.1, on the reverse strand, counting down.
ACACCGAGTCACTAGAAATTATGTATATAAATTTTTAAAAGGGTAAAATGAATTTTTTGAAGATTTTGAAAATTCAGTTTTCGGACAGGTAAAATATGTATTCGGGCCAAGTTTGATATCAAAATGATCTCGAATTGACTTGAAATTTTAAACATGGCCTAATTAATATTTTTAGAAATTTTTATCAAAAATTAATAACTAAAAGTGTTTTGATCAATTAAATGGTGACAAATGGTATTGGACCCACTTAAAACTTGATTAATTTTGTTCTAAAGTGGGTAAGCCATATTTAATGAGAAAATCTAATTTTTATTCTTCATTTGGTCAACTCTTCCTCTCCTATTTGCTGCTACTATAACTTCTTCTTCTTCCTTCATTTTCTTTAGTTTTCAAGCTTTAATCTTTATATTTCAACCCCGAATTTCAACCAAATCACCATAAAATTGTTTTTCCTCCATCTTTGGTTGCCTATAGTGGTGAAAGAAGCTAAAAATAATCCATTTTATCAAGTGGATATTTTGGTAAGTTTGGAAAATTTTGAGTTTTACTTGATAATTTGATTAATTAAGTGTTGGTTATGATATTGTATGTATTATTTAGACTAAAATTGATTGAAATTATGGTGAATTTGGGCATGAAAATCCTGCCATTTAGGGAATAAAGGTGAGGAAAAGCAAGCAAATAAGGATAAAAGCAAAGGAAAAATTATTGAGTGATTTGGAGTAAGATTTGGTAAGTGAACAACTCAAAACTCTTTAATTTCACATATATGTTGTGTATATAATTAGAAAAAATATTAAGGTTAATTATGAATTAATTGTGAAATTGAACTTAGAATTGAAAAATTAGAAGTCAAATTAGCGAAATTGTGGTATTTAATTAAAATTTAGATATGACTAATTTAAGGGAGGAATTCAGCCACCATTGACTAATTAGGGACCAAAATATAATTTTACGGACTTAATTGAAATAATTGAAAAATATGTGATTATATGATCATTGTGATTAAATTGAGTGGAAAATATAATTTAAAAGGAAATTGGCATAATGCAACTGAACAGGGACCTTGAAGAAATTTGTATATATTTGAGAAATAAATCTGAATAAGTATATAATAGGGTATAACTAAGCCATATGACGTGCAAGGAGCATGCATTAGAGAATAAAATAATAAATAAAATAAATAAGCGAAAATTTGTATTTGGACTGAATGGTCTTAGTTGAAAAAATTGGTATTTCCAAAATACTGAGACTGTTTTTGATAATGAACATTAATTATTACCATAAATCAGTAATGATGCATTATTATAAACTGTATTAAATTGTAATTATGATTTGCCCTTAGTATTAGATGTAAAATCAGGAATTAAGATGTACATAGCTAGTCATAAGACATTACTGTAACTGCAGTAGCAAGTCATGGCGACTTGCATGGTGGGAACCTTAATATGGTTCTACAACTGTATTGAAGTGTTTGGGGAAAAGAAAAAGAAAAAGAAAAGAGAAAAAGAATATATGTGTAATTGATACTACTGAAGTACTAGGATCCACGTGGTCCATCATTCCGCTCATCCTATTCGGTGATATATTTCCATAGTATAATAGGGACAAATGTGTAAAATACTAAAATGTAAGAAAAGTATAAAAGAACTTAAAAGCAAAAAAAAATCTGTATGGGAAAAAACATAAAAATACTAAAATATAAGGAAAAACCATAAAAATACTAAAATATAAGAGAAAAGCATAAGAGAACTGATAAAAAAATAAATTAGGATAAAAGTAAATTTCTAAGACTTTAATATGATCACCACTATGTTTATTATTATCCCAACTAAAGTTGCACCAAAAGCATGTAGTCCCCCAAAATTTGACAATGAAATGAAACCTAAACCATTCATTTTTATGAAGTGTGATGTTACCTAAATCATCGTCGTTCGAATTGCAGTGCAAATTCATTGTATCGTTGATGTTGTTAGTGATATTTACAACATATTTTGGAAAAAATAGAATTTTTTGAGAGATTGGTGGGATTAAGGAAACGGAAGGAAATACTATTATAGCTAAAATAGCAGTAATTAAAAGAATGCTAGTACGCATTTTGTAATTTGTATAGTATTAGAGAAGTAAAAATGGGGGAGGAGATTTGAACAAAACTTAAAAAGAAAATGAAGAACTTCATAATAAAAGATGTATATATAAGCAAAATCTCATAAGACATTGGTGGGTAAGAGGCAAAAAAGCATGATATTTGATATAGGTTAGAGGTAAAAAACGGATGATATTGGCTTACTCGAAGTGATAGAAATACAACATTCTACCACCGTCTTACTATTATTCGAAGAAAGAAAAACTGAATAGAAGGCCTAAGAGATAATAGAGGGGTTTGGCATACGAACATATTAGATTTGAAGGAGCTTATTTTATCTTTTTACAGGGATCTATTTGAATTTGATGGTCGACGGGACCATCTTGACATAACATATTTTATGTTTCCTGCCATGGGGATGCACCAGGAGTAGGATCTGATCGGACCGATTACGGAAGAGGATATCCAGAAGGCTTTTTTTGAGATGAACCCAACCAAAGCTTCGGGAATGGATGGGTTAACTGCTGGTTTCTATCAAAAGCATTGGCAAAAGGTAAAAGGAAGTGTTTGTCAGTTCATTAAGGAGATTTTTGAAGGAAAATGTGATGTTGGGGAAGTCAATGAAACTTTGTTGGTATTAATTCCTAAAGTGGATAACCCTAAGACCTTATCTCAAATGAGACCAATTAGCTTGTGCAATGTTGTTTATAAAGCGGTTACCAAGATCATGGTGAATAGACTGAAGCCTATTCTACAGCATTTGATCAACCCCTACCAAGGCAGTTTCATACTAGGAAGGTTAATGTGTGATAATGTTATGCTGGCTCTAGAGATTATTCATACAATGCATCATAGGAAGGGTCAAAAAGGATTTATGGCTATTAAAATAGATCTAGATAAGGCCTATGATAGGGTCGAATGGGATTTTCTTGAAAAAGTTATCGAAGAAATCAATTTGCCAAAGGTATGTGGCACCTTGATTATGAAATGCCTGCGGTATTCTTCTTTTAGAGTGGCATTTAATGGAGAAGTGACTGATTCGTTCACACCTTCAAGAGGGATTAGACAAGGTGACCCTATATCACCTTATTTGTTCGTCTTTTGCATGGAGAAATTGACGCATCTAATTCAAGATGCCATGAATAATGCTCAATGGAAGCCAATAAAGCTTTCTAAAAATGGGCCAGGGATTTCTCATTTTATTTTTACTGATGATCTGCTTCTGTTTGGAGAAGCTACGGTTGAGCAAGTTGATACAATAAAATTTTGCATAGAGGAATTCTACCGTGTTTCAGGGCAACGTATTAACCTTGCGAAGTCAAAAAATTTTTTCTTGAGGAATATATCATAGAGCAAGGCAAGGGCACTAAGTAGTAATTGGGGTATACTAGTAATGGATGATCTGGGCAAATACTTGGGTAACCCGATAATCCATAAGAGAGTGAAGAATTCATCGTTTGCTTGGTTGGTGGAAAGAATTCAGGCGAAGTTGGCTGGGTGGAAAGGCATGTGTCTCTCAAAGGCAGGAAGAGTTATTCTAGCTAAGACGGTTACAGGGGCTCTTCCTAATCACGTTATGATGACGAATCTTCTGCCTAAGGGTGTTTGTAATAATATCGAAAAACTCCAAAAGGGTTTTATCTGGGGAGGAGTGGAGACAGGTAGGGGTTTGAGTTTGGTCCATTGGGACAAAATGTGTATGCCAAAATGTATTGGGGTTTGGGAATTCGCAAGAGTTATGATCACAATATTGCCTTGATTATGAAACCAACATGGAAATGGTTAACAAATCCTGATGTTTTATGGGTTAAGGTGTTTACAAGTAAATATTTGAAGGATGGGAACTTGTGGGGACCAAGGATAAAAAGGAATTCTTGGTCTTTTATGGAAAAGCTTGATGCAGGTAGTTGAAGATTTTAAGGAAGGTTTAAAGATTAACATGGGGTCTGGCACTTCTGTCAGTTTTTGGAATGATTGTTGGGTCTTGGACAGTCCGTTAAGCCACTTTGCTCTTTCTGAGCTTCCTGTGGAACAGGCCAAATGGAAGGTGAGTCAATATGTGGATGATAAACAACAATGGAGATGGGATTTGTTAGATGGAATTCTGTCGAAAGAGATTTGTTTTAGAATTGCTAGCATTCGGTTAAGTGGGTCTCCAAATCAAAGGGATGTTTTCAATTGGAAGTTTAATAGTAAAGGCCATTTCACTACTAAAACTGCCTATCATATGTTGGGTGCTACTTCTTGGGAGGCCAAAGATAGTTTCTGGAAAACCATCTGGTGTACAAAAGTTCAAGGAAGAGTTAACATGTCACTACAAAAAAATGCAGAATAGCGACAAAAATTTGCGATAACAATAAAATTCGTGGCTAAATGCACAATATAGCGATAACATTGCGACAACAAATGACTTTCGTCGCAAATCTTGAAAGATTTGGTGGGAAAACAAATATTACGACAACAAATTTTTATTGTTGCTAATATCAAGTGCTAAAAATTTGACGCAAATAATTGCGACAAAAAAAGTAAATTTGGCGATAACATTATTGTAGCTAATTAGCAACAACAAAGTTGTAGCTAATTGGCGACAATAATGTTGTCGCTAATTTTGCAAAACATATTATTTCGTACATATGGCTCTATTGGCGAAAACATTATCGTAATTAATTGACGATAACAATATTGTAGCCAATTTAGCGACAATAATGTTATCGCTAATTTACCAAAATACTATTATGTTCATATACCTAATTTGGCGACAATAATGTTGTAACTAATTTGGCGACAACAATTTTGTTTCAAATTTAGTAAAATAATATTATGTTCATATGGCAATATTAACGACAATATTGTTGTAGTTAATTGGCGACAATAATGTTGTAGCTAATTTGGCGACAACAATGTTGTCACTAATATAGCAAAATAATATTATGTTCCTATACCAATATTGGCGACAACATTGTTATAGCTAATTGGCGACAACAATGTTGTAGCTAATTTGGTGACAACAATGTTGTAGCTAATTTGGCAAAATACAATTATATTCCTATACCAATGTTGGCGACAACATTGTTGTGGCTAATTAACGACAAAAATGTTGTAGCTAATTTGGCGACAACAATGTTGTTGCTAATTTAGCAAAATACAATTATTTCATATACCAATATTGGCGACAACATTGTTACAGCTAATTTGGCGACAACAATGTTGTAGCTAATTTAGCAAAATAGAATTATATTCATATACCAATATTGACGACAACATTGTTGTAGCTAATTTGGCGACAACAATGTTGTAGCTAATTTGGCAACAATAATGTTGTCGCTAATTTAGCAAAATAATATTATGTTCCTATATCAATATTGGCAACAAATTGTAGCTAATTAGCGACAACATTGTTGTAGCCAATTTGGCGACAACAATGTTGTCGCGAATTTAGCAAAATACAATTATGTTCCTATTCGTATAGCTAATTTGCGACAACACTGTTGTAGTTAATTTGCGACAACACTGGTGTAGCTAATTGTTGTCGCCAATTTTGCAAAATATTATTCTTTTCATATCCCTTTATTGGCGACAATAGTGTTGTAGCTAATTAGTGACAAAAATGTTGTAGCTAATTTGCGACAACAATGTTGTCGCCAATTTTACAAAATACTATTTTTTTCATATCCCTTTATTGGCGACAACATTTTTGTCGCAAATTAGCTACAACGGTGTTGTAGCTAATTTGCGACAACAATGTTGCCTCCAATTTCGCAAAATACTATTCTCATCATATCCCTCTATTGGCGACAACAATATTGTAGCTAATTAGCGACAACAATATTGTAGCTATTGTTGTCGCCAATTTAGCAAAATACTATTCTTTTCATATCTCTCTATTAGCGACAATATTGTTGTAGCTAATTAGCGACAACACCGTTGTAGCTAAATTGGCGACAACAATGTTGTAACTAATTAATGACAACACCGTCGTCGCTAATTATCGTCGCCAATTTAGCAAAATGCTATTCCATTTAATTAGCTAAAAATATGTTCTAACTATTTAAATTAATTAAATTAAAATAAATTATTATCTTTACACGTTAATTAATTAAATTAATTGATTTTATTTAAATTAATTAAATTAAAATAAATTATTATCTTTACACGTTATCTCGTTTGATTTTGTTTTTCTAAATTTGGAATTGTTGGCATGCTATTTGGTGAGAATTTAAATGAATTAAAATTATTATTTTAATTATCTTACAAAAATATCTATACATTATATTTCATATTTTACATTTAACTATATATTTTTATATAATTTTGATTTTTAATATTTAAATTTCATTTACATTTAATTAAACCACTTATTTTAATAAATTTAACTAACTAAATTAAACTAATTATTATATTTATTTTCAATAATATTAATTGTGATCAATTATTATAAGTTATATAATAAAATAATTAAATTGAGAGAATATAATTTTCATAAAATTAGCTTGAAAAAAATACAGTAGCCAAATTTGCAACATGTTGTAGCTAAATCCATAAATTTTTGAGCGGGACAAAAATAAAGTGTTGGCGGGTTTCATTTTTTCTAAATCTCTAAAATCTTACCCTTTTGTGCCACTGCCCTCTTACCCCCTCTCCCTCTCTCCCATTTTACTTCAAGATCGGCGCTTGTAAGATCTCGACTGAAAGACTCCAATAAGCTCTCTGTTCTGACCCATTGCAAAACTGGCAGGTCCTGCTCTTATCATGTCTGTGTTTTCTAATTATAATCCTCTTTTTCTTGTTATTAGCAGAGAAAAGTAAAGAGGTGTTTTATTGTACCGATCTTGCCTTATTTTTTTCTTTTACCAGTTTGGCACCAGCTGGATATGGTACTGCCCTAGGTGTTGTTCGTGCAATTCACGCTGAAGGAGTGTTAGAGATGGCCTATTTTTTTTTCTTGTTGTCGCTTTACAATGGGGGTTTTTTGTAGGGTTGCAACAAAAAGAAGAAATGACATGCATATCCGGTTTTTGGACCCTTTGTTGTCCTATCCTTTTACCATTCTGGGACGAGAGGGCACAATTGTTCTGAATTTGGAGGTTCCTCATTTCTTCTGGACTTTTTTTTGAATCTAAATTTTTCCTGTTCTCTGTTTTTTTTTGGTAATTTATATGTGTTAATTTCGTTGGCAGCATATCAAGGCTGAAAATGTTATTTCTGCAGGTATAGCTATATCAAAACTTTTTTTTATTAATCTTTCAATACTTAAGAAGCCTGCAATGATAACTTATTCATGTATACCACTCACGATTCTGGTGAATTTACTATTTTTTGATTTCTTCATTCCATTTTCTTACATTCTTGTCCCTGTGTTTGCTATATAGTTTTGGTACATGAAACTATTATTCCAACCTAAGCTTTTGTCCTTTTTTAATCCTAATTTGTAATCGAAGTCTATGTCTCATAATTGATTTCTTTGCTTGAATCATTATCGGGCCAACCTTGTGAATATGAATATACTGCCAACCAAAAATAGCTTAATTTCCATTCCTGGAACTTCACATAAGAACTTTTTTACAATTTATTTGCTTTTGTTTGGCTAAATTCTAATTTAGGAAACCAGACCATATGTTAAATCTATTAATTATATATTGCATAATCCAGCTGATGACAGCACATCGCAAGTTCAGTGCACTTTTAATAAAAATAATGCCATCATTGATTATTGGTGTAGTCACTTTTTATTTTTTTATTTGGAGATGACAAAAAACGAAAAGAAACCTTGATTCACTCGACCTGAACCCATCAGATGAATTTTCTACATGTAATTGGCTCAACAGTAAATACATATTCTAGTTTTAATATAATCCTGGAAATGTAATTAATGGTTGTATGATACATATAGAACATTCATTGGTGCCCTTCATTTGATTGATTGCCTTGTTCTTATAAATAACACATAGGAAATTACTGATGCAAAGTTACAAAATGCCCTTTGAAACATGTGATCTTGTTATAAGTGGGGGTGTTCTTGGTTTTCTATTTTCAAGACATCCTACAACTTTAAGTATAGGTGTTCTATTTGGAGGTGCTTTACTATCCCTGAGCTTCTTTAGCCTAAAGATCTGGAGGCAAGGAAAATCCAGCATAGCATTTGTACTAGGACAAGCCGATAATTAAAGTTTTTTGGATTCTTTTTTGACAATTTAGATTTATGCCTTGTGCCCTTGGACTATTGATGGATAAAATCATATATAGCAAGATTCTTCTATTTTATGATTTCCTTGGGCCTCCTCAATTTCTGCACAGAGTTACAGTTTCCACTTCCACCTTGAAGCTACCATGTGGAAAGCTGCAAGGTGGGCTGACAATGATTTAGCATAGCAGTTTAGATTTTGCTAGCAATTTGGATAAGTGAATAAGTGAATGCATCAACATGCTAAATTGGATAGGAAATCAACTTCGAATTAAAGGATTATCAGTAATATGCATCACTATTCAGAATATGCAAATTAAAAAGATGTGACCGATTAAAACACTGCATGCTCTGAGACTTTCAAAAGGTTATACTCTACCATGTGGTGCAACATCTTGCTTTTTTATTTCTTTTGCATGGAATGCAATAATTTCTTTCTTTTTGAGGTATCCTTATCATGTCTTTTTCTGATCTTTCAGTACTCTCGGCGACCTTTTTGTGGAAGAACTTGCAGGCATACTCATTGGTTAGTATCTATAGGTTCATCATGAAAATACTTTCTCTTGTTGACTATTTTCTCCAAAGCAAAATCTAACTTTAAAATGTTGTGTGGCCACAGACAAAGAAACTAATTCCAACAGGATTCTATGCTGCGATCAGGTACTAAAGTCTGGTTGCTACTACTTTCCATAATAGAAATTGTTGTCTCTACTAAGACTCATGTAAGCTCTTTGTTTTGTTTAATGTAGTGTTGCGATGCTGTGTTTTTATTCATATGTGATGATATTCGGAGGAAATCTGCCTCCAAAAAAATTTCAGTCCTCAGCTGTTAAATCATGATGGGAAATGAAAAAGGTCAGATTATGAATTCAATGTCCATTTTTTTCTTTCCTGTGGATTTTGGGAGAGCAAGTGCACTATATTCTAATCTAAAGCAATATGAGTTAGCCATAAATTTGCTTCTTTATTTATTTTTTTTCTTTACTTGTGTGTGACAATGTAGTGGCAATAGTTTTAGAATTAGCAACTACATGGTCTAGATAGTCAATTCGGGTTTCTGTTATAGTTACACTTAACCGACGCATGAATTATGGAATGAAACCCCTGAATTAATGTCCAAGGAGCAACGAAAGCAAGTATGTGAAATAAAAATTCTCCGGCATGTATCTTGTCATCTTAAGTCCACCTTTTTTAGCTGTTGTGGATCAATCTACAACTGCTTTTTCTGGCCTGACTTCTTACCTTCTGGTTTCCAAGTTTTGAAATAAATTGGCAAACAGGTAAAATGGTGGTGGAAACTACAAGATAATGCGCTTGTGGTTGTCTCTATTTATTTTATGCATCCTGGTTATATAATTTATTAAACATAAATGTAAGGCACGTTATATACACTGAATCAATTATAAATTGCCATGTAATCAAAGCAAAAACACGTAATCATGGGGATTTAAGAACTTAGTAAGTAAATATTGGACTAACTTAACTAAAATTAATTTATTGAATTTGATTATTTCTTATTTAAAAATTAAAGTTAGTTTAAGAAATTAAATTATACTTAAATATAAATATATTTTTCCCCTAAATCTAAATTACTTATCAAATTTTTTATACAAGAAAAAGAAAAGGAAGTATCTTTTTATGTTAATCACATTTTGTATATGCTAACATCAAAATTTAATCAGGTCTTATTAGAGAATATCAAGAGAAAGGACTTCTCCTCACCACTTCAAGTAAAATAACTGTGTTTGTCCCTCTATTCTTTTAGTTGCATTGGTAATTAAATGATGCAGGTGGCAGCTTTCATTCTTGACGATATAGAAAACCTGGCCCAGCCTTGTAGGGAGAGAACAACAACTTCATGCAGTGGATGCACTGCCTTGCTGTTACTGGTACTTGAGAGTTAGTCAAAGAGTGAGGCAAGTTAGAGACAAAGATAGTATTAAGACTCTGCTTGTTTTGGGATTGATCATGGCCACTTTTGTTGGCATTCTTCTTCTTCTCCATGAATGAAATGGAGTGATAAAGCTACTTTAATAAAGGTTCAATGAGTGAATCGCTGCTACCAAATAACACCAGAGTTTCAATAGAAGCAGCGAAAATGAAGAAAGCCCTTAACGTACCAGACCAGAGAGAAAAAAGAAAAACAATTACTGTGATACCAAAAGCATCGCTCTAAAGCTGCTTCCAATAGAAATGGAGAAAATCCCTCTTTTTCAAACCTCGGAACTTTCCAATACTTCAGGTAGTTTTGAGGTTAGCATCTCTTAACTCTCTTTCTCTCTTTTTTGTTTTTTTACTGTTGCAGATGGGTAAATGTTATTGTGCAATCTAATTAAATGGCAGGGTATTGACTTAAGTTTGGGATCTTTATGAATATTTATTTTTGAAAGAGAAAAAAATGGAACTTTCCTTCAAAATATACATCCTCATTACTCATATGATGTTTCTATTCTATTGGAGCTTCATACATAATTGTCAAGAAAAACTCAAGACTAACAGAGTTTGCAGCACAAGTTGTTAAGCTATTTTGGTTTAAACACTTGATAAATTAAAATCCACATAGGTTTATTTTATTTATTTTAGTTGAGTAAAGTAATATTTTAGCAATTTTAAAATGAATATAAATTGATTTTAGTATAAGGTAATACCATTATCTGTAGAGATCTTTTTCGTTTAAATATCAAATATTGAATTTTGAGAAAGTTTTATTATCATCATATTATAAAATTACATACTCTCCATTTATACATATATTAATTTCAAGGTATAGTTGTTGTTTTAAACCAAACTTTATAATTATAACTAATAAACAAAAAGAAAGGTGCTCAGCAGGTTAAGAATGGATTGGAGAATTTATCCTCATGTAATATCAGATTAACAAGATTATTATCTCATCATCATTGCACTTTCTTTAGCCTCATCTATTATGAACTTTTTCCTTGAGGCATATATAATATGCAAAACTTTGAGATGTGTTGCATACCATTCTTTGTATTCTAAAGATTGCAAATTGCGTACATAACACTGCATGAATATTGAATTTCATATTTATTTCCTTTTCTCTCTCTCCATCACCTATTTTCAGCTAACCATTGGCTGCAGTGATACTGGGATCTTTGAGGCAATAGACTTAGACATAATTGTTTGATATGGAGTTGAGTTTTATTTTACAATGACAGAAAATGAAATGAGTGCTCGATGTGTTATATATCGTCCATAATCAGGTTATAGTTCATAGTGGTTAGTTTTGAGTAATATGTTTGTAGTAAAGTGCTTTTTGTTGGTATTAACATAAAAGGGCTCTTAGTAAATAGAGCAAAGATGAAGGATTTGCAATTCTATTTATTTGTAAATCCTAATTAACATTTGAAGGTTTTTTGTAGGTTGAAATTAGTCTAGAAAAGCAGTTTTCTACATGGGAAGGTTTTTTGTAGCTATATACTCTGGACACGGTGGTACTAAAAATAAAGTATTTTCTCTTTATTCTTTCGGTGCAAACTTTCTTTGATTAAATATTTTCATTATTTATTTGTTTACTGTGTTTACCATGCATTGAAATTCACTTATGGCTCAGTGGCTGATTTTTTTTAATACTTTGTTACATTATTCTTTTTGCAGTTCAATTTAAGTTTTCATGACAGTCATCAAGTATATTTTCCAGGTCAGAATTATTTTCTATTTGATTTTAAAAGCTTCATTTGGTTCTAGAATATAGGGTGATCAAGTCATGGTAAATCCTAATTAACCCATTTGCTGAGCTTGATATTGAAGTTTCTGCATGTTATCCATTAACCGCCACTCAACGCAGGTTGCATACTTTTAGCATCTTTTTAATGTATGCAAAGATGTTGGTATACAATTATTTCTTGTTTTTGATCCAGGCATCATTTGATTACTTACAATTGGCTTTTATGCTTTTGTTATTTTTAATTTTATTTATAAATCTTAATTGATATTAACACAAGGTAGCATATTAGGCTAGACTTGCTTATCATTCCCATTCCATAGCCATGTGATAAATTGATAAAACCCCACAAACAACCAAAGCTAAGCTTTTTAAGATTCTATATCATTCCTATAAACCTCAAAAAAGATGATTCACTATTTGTGTTTTTTTAGTGAGTTTGCTTCATGTTAATTCCTTACACCTTTGTATTAATTTTCTATTTGTTTCTCATAGCTTGTACTTGCAATATTTATCTACTATGCGGATTGAGTTTTAAGTTGAGATTTGTGTTGAGCATGAACAAGATGGATTAGCGGGTTAGAAAAATCCAGCAATAGATGGAGATGCAATAATTTTTTTCAGCAATAGATTTAGGAGCAAATGTATCTAATTACATTATAGTTATGAGTATATAGTATGACATTTTGGGTGACATTTGTTATTGTTATATATGTATGTATTATTTTAGATATACAATTAACGAAATGATATTCAGTTGTAAATAACAATTTTTTCATGAATATATATATTCTTGTATTGAATATTAAGTAGTCTAAATATAAATTTGTCATATGTGGCTTATCATTTAAATGATGAAATTTTCATATTATTTTAAAAATAAAAAATAATTTTAATTTAGCGAGGGATTATCATGTTTGAATAGTAGCTATTTAGCGTCAACAATGTCGTAGTAATATTGCGACGAAAATACTGTTGTCGTAAAATTTTGCATGAACAATATCGTAGCAATGTTGCGATGAAATACTGTCGTCGCTAAATTTTGCTTGAACAATGTCGTAGCAATTTTGCGACGAAAATATTGTCGTCGCAAAATTTGCTTGAACAATGTCGTAGCAATATGCTACGAAAACACCGTCGTCGCAAAATTTTGCGTGAACATTGTTGTAGTAAAATGGCTACAAATATTTAGCAATAATGCTTTGTCATCGCTAAAATTTGGCGACGACTTCTTGTTGTAGCTAAATTCTGCTACAACGACTTTTGTTTCAAAATGAAAGTCGTTGTTAAGTTGTTGCTAAATTGATTTAGTGACAAAAAAATATCAGTTAGCGATGACTTTTGTTGTCGCTAATTTACATTTTTTTAGAAGAACATGTTCTTGTGGTTAGTGAATAGAGGCAAAATTATGACAAACGTGGAGTGAGCTAGGAGAGAGATGACTGATGCTGGACTCAGCCTAAGATGTAGAGCTAATCAGGAAAGTGTGCTCCACTACCTCAGGGACTGCAACCTGAGTCGAGTTATCTGGATGCAAGTTATCAGGCCCCAAGACCAACAAATGTTCTTTTCGATGGATGAGACCACCTGGTTAAGAGAAAATCTCACAAACGGTTTCAATGGGTGTATCAAGAATCAATGGGCTTCAGCTTTTGCTATAATTGCTTGGCACTTATGGAAATGGAGGAATGCGTAGGTGTTTGGCAAAAAACAAGAAATTCCTTATAGACTTCTTGTTTTTTTGAAGCAACGAATTGAAGAGAATGAAGAAATATGGAAGAAGATCGAAACTACAGCGAATCCACCAAAGAAATTGGAAAGTTTTATAGGATGGGAATTTCGATCTTCAGTCAACCTACAAAAGAGTTTCATCGTGTGTTAATGGAAGATTCTAGAGGAGTTTCTCGCCCTCACATGCTAAAGGCTGCTTGAGTTTTTGTGGTTTTTCTTGTTTTTGTTTTGGTTGTTTTGTTTTCATCTTATATAACATATATAAAAAAAATTGTTGCAGATATCAAATTTGTCGCTAAAATTTTTTTATATTTTATAAATTGCCTATTTCAAATTTAATTTTTTCAAATATTTATAATTTTGATTATTGATTTTACTAAATATTATAATATAACTAAAAAAATTCTAATCATAATTTAATGCAAATATAATGAGTAAACTCTACATAGTCTCAAATTAAGCAAGCTAGACTCTTCTAAACAAATAAATAGTAACATAAATATATATATTATTGACACATCTACCTTCACTCTTAAATACTTAACACTAATGATCACAAATAATATGATAATTAAATTAATAGGACTATTTATTTCGAAGATTTTCATTTAAACAAAGTATAAAATGTCAAACAATTATATTTTCAAAATAAAAAATAAATTAAAAATGTGAATTCGTGTATTTTTAACTCGGCTATCCAGTTATTTGATTTCCAAGAATTTGCTTTGCTTCCAAATTCTATTCATTTACATGAAAACATTTAACAGAAGTGGGTTTTGACAAGTTAATGATAAATTTATAAAGAGCAAATAAGATTTTCTGCATATCCTCTTAGCTCCCTTGGGAAAAAAACCAGCATTTGTCAGTCTCACCAAGGGCATTGATGTCAGTATTTGGGACCAACAAACGTAAAAGTAGAACGAAAGATGATGACAATAGCTTCGGTTTGATTATGTCCATAATCACCCAAATTATAGACGGAGCAGGGACTCCATACCATAGAAGATACCATGAAAGAAGTATAGAATTCTTTTCTCCTGTTATTTCCTCATTGGGCCATCTTGCTGAATTTAAATAGGTGCACAGGTCATTTTTTGATACCTCAAACAACATTAGGAGCTCTTCCACAACTTTCTAAGAGACTCTAGAAAGGTAGATTGAACAGCACCGCGTCTTAAAGCGGTCAATCTTCCACTCAGAATAGTCTCATTGTAAGTTAGCGCAAGCTACAAGCATAACATAATAGTAGGGTTTAGTGCAAACTGCAAGCATAACACATATAGCAGTATTTTCACCCGAAAAACATAACAGAACTTGATACTACCACTTAAGGGTATTGACTATCAAGAATAAAGATTTCCTTGTGACAAACAGAGTATAAAGTTTGTGAAAAAAAATTCTTGCATTCACAAATTCTACAAGGAAATGGCCAAGTTGCATTAAGGACATGAAGTGCCAGTAAAAAGAAAATATTACCTTCAAACTAGAAATACCAAGCCAGTCTTCAAAGACCAAATTACTATTTGTCACCTGATCAATCATGGATACAATAGTAGAATATAATGACAGATACACCAGTGAAACATTTAGAGCTGTAAAAGACAAGTAGCAGCTTAGATTTTTATAGAAGAGCTATAATCATAGGTTTGTAAAATGTACCTATTGCTAATTATCTAAGATTCCATATTTATGATCTTCAGCTTCAAGATGTCAAAAATGATAGCGATCTTAGGCGTATTCTTACTTCCACTACTAACCAATCTATTCTTCTCATTGAGGATATTGATTGCAGTACTAAGTCTTCCAAGTCTCGCTTTCGGTGAAATATTCCCAAGGATGATGATCAGGAGGAGGAAGATGATCTTTTTCCATTGAACAATAAGCTTTCTTTTAACCCTAGGGTGAGTTTAATTCAATCTTATATGCCTATTTTTAATTGAAATTTTATATTTATACTTGGCTTCAAACAATCAGAAGAACAGAGATACTCTGTTTTAAAATAGAGCAAGTCCTATTTTCATGGGCCTTGCTTTGGAAAAATCAGTTGTTTTTACCACTTAGTTCCTTTTTTTCCCTGCATTTTTTTATTTCTCTAATGCCTCTATTTTTTGACCATGAATTTGTCTAATGCTTATCCTCAAGTCCGAATGCATATTACATTCCATTCAATGTGCAAGTTGTAATCTCCTGTTTTCTGTTCTATCCATTCTTATACTGGTCTAGTAGTCTTGACAGTTCACTCAAGTGTTTTATTATTATTATTATTATAACTGGAAGATTAGAGAAACTAGTAAAACCAACATAAAGTACCACATATAAGGAAAGCACAATGAGGTGAAGGCATGTTTCCAATGTGCCACGCTCAACATAGCAAGACAATCCCTCGGGAAAAATGACTCCACTTGTAGAAGAAACGGGCTTGATATGCAAACAATTGGATAGATAATTGAACGAACAATGAAATAAAAGTTATAGACTGAGCACTATCACAGATCCTGAATCTATAATCTCGTTTAGAAAATGAGTAATATTCACATAGTAATTCTTGCACATTTCCATCCTTTGTACCAACAATTCTCAAACCTGCCAATAGCCAGTATATATATATATATATATATATATATATATATATATAGAATTTGTTTTTGATGCTATTAATAAAAATACGGAATTATCTTATGATGGTATTTGGAGGTCGCGTGTTTTATATGTGTTAGAGTTTGTATCGGTTAGAAGTGCATTTATAACTTTTGTACAGGAGAATTATCACAGTATTTAGGGAAAACTCTATTGAAATTTTTATAAAATAAACAATAATTGTAACATCGATAAAAATTTTAAATAGAAAATTTTATAATTGGCCCTCTTAAAGGAAACCAAATTCGATATAATATCCGATATTCGGATCTTTTAACTGATCGGGTATAGGATGTTACAAAAAATAAAAAATGAATGTATATATATGAATCTAAATGATGTAGTAGAAGAATATGAAATTCCTAGACTACAAGAAATAAGAGAAGAATTAATTAGTGTAAAAGATGAATTAGAGAAAGATTTAGAAAAAATTACAGAAGAAATAAATATAGCTAGTAGAAAATTGGAAGAAGTACAAATGAATTTTCAACAAAGATCCAAAATTAGAGAAAAAGAAAAATATATAACAAACATAACTAGAAGAATAAATCATTTAAAAGAAATAAATACAAATAAAAATAATCATAAAATTATTATTAGACGCTTTAAAATTTAATAGAGAAGAACTACAAAAATTATTAAAAAATTAAATAAAATGAATTGTATACCTGAAAAAATTTGGAGAATATTTAAATTTATTAAATTTATCTAATGTAGAAAGTATTAATGAAATAATAGAAGAAATAAACAAACTATTGAAAATGTGGCTGCAAAATTAATATGAATCGAAGAATAATTTTTAGGTGGTATGTAATGGCCTCAACACCGGGTCAGTTGTAAACAGTATTTTTCGAGGGTGAATAGTATTTTTCGGACAAAAAAATATATCTGGAAGTCAAAAATATTTTATTAGACCATCTAAAAGTAGTGGTCCTTGTGAATCCGAGGTTGAAATTTTAAGTGAAACCGAGATCAAATGGACCTCGAAAAGTAAAAAATACGAGAAATATAGCGAGTCAATTTCCTTGGTAAGAAATGTGACTTGATTTTGCGTGAATTTTTAAAAATAGGAAACGACCTTCAAAAATTTCCAGATTGTGAATACCTTCCTTAAATTTTATGTAAAATATTTTGGTAATGAGAATTGAATTTTTCGGTGACACCGACAGTTATTGAATCGGATCGATAAGTTTGAATCGGACCGATAACAGACTCCAATTGAGCCAAAAATTTGTGTACTACATATTTTTGATTTGATAAGAGTGATGAAATTATTTTTGGAATGATTTGAAGTGAGGAAGTGAGATATTTTAGATTGGGCTTTAAATGGACCTACAAGGCCCATTAAGCTTATTTGGCCTACACCCATTTGATTGGCCAATTATTAGGCCTAATTGAGGAGTATTTAAGGGCTGAAAAATTCGAGATTTCTCCAGATTTTTTCAGCTCTCTCTTCCCTTCTTTATGGTGGCCGAAACACCATTCCTTCTTCCTCTCTCATTTCTTCAATCCTCACTTCAAATCTTCACTTGATCTCTACATAAAAATTGTAATTCCATCCCTCTAGATTATTAATCAAGCCTCTATCTTTTGATTTGAGCAAAAGATGTAGGAGAAAACAAGATATAAAGGCTTTATGGTCAAAAAGAGGTAAGTGAATTTCTTGATTTTAATTTTGTTCTAAGGTACCTACCACTAGTTTTAGGTACCTAGAGATTTGATGTTATTTTGAGCAAAATAAATTGAAATCATGGTGTTTTTGTTGAAGGAAGTTTCGGCCAAGGTTTGGTAATTTGGAGATGGATGATTTCATTTGATTCAAAGCTTGGAAAAGGATGTTTAAGGAAGGTTAAGTACAAGAAAATGGTTAGTGACTACTAAATCTTAATATTTCCCTTTGAATTTTATAGTTTTTCCTTTAGGGTTTATAATAAAACTTTAATAGAAAAGTAGATAATTGAAGTTAGTGTTAGAAAAGTGTAATTGGACTTTGATTAAGCATGTTAGGAAGCTTAAATTAATTTAATAGAATTTGTATGGGGTATATAGTAGCTTGGCTGAATTTTCCCTAATGCAAAATGATATGTAATTATTTGATTTTAATGAAATTAAGCTTTAATTTAAGAGTAAACATAAAATATTGTATCCATAAACTTTTATGGAATTTATAGAAATTATTTGAATATTTTTGGAATATTTATTGCATGATGTAATTGATGAAAATAGTGAATTTTTGTTAATTATGTCATAAAATGATAATAAGCATAACATAAAATATCCATGAATTTTTAAAGAATTTACGACAATTATTTGAGAATATTTAAGTTGGGTATTTGTGTATGTATTAAGTATAAATGATGAATTATTGTGAAATAATTCACTAAATAAGTTTAAAATGATAGTAATTGTAAAATAATATGCATATAAATTTTTTAGAAATTTATATGAATTACTAGAATATTTTTGAGATAAATCTTTGAATATGTTTGATTAAAAATATTGAATTATTGAAAAATAATTCAATAAACAAGTAAAATATAGTAAATTAATGTGAATTAATTTACATTCCGTATAAAGAAAATGAAAAAGTCAATTGATTAATTTTCGAAAAAAAATAATGAATTATATTGATATAATTCATAATTATGCAAAATTAGTAAAATAAATGAATGGCTAATTTATCGGAATAAATTAGTCCATAAAAAAATTTAGTGTATGTAATAATTGTATTGAATTATCGAGAAAAAAATTTGTAAATCAAAAGTAAAAGAGTGAATTATTATAAAATAATTCACAAATCGTATAAAAGTGGGCATATTTCGAACAACTAAATTCCCGGACAGAAAAAGTAAGGAAATTGTTAAAAAGTCAATTATTGAATTATTAAGAAATAATTCATAAAGTAAATAAAAAAGACAACAGGTTAAAGTAGTAAAATGAAAAGACTCTGAAAAGATACTGTGAAAAGTAATTGAAAGGGAAAAGCTATTAAAAAGCTAAAAAGTATTAAATGTTCATGGTGAATTATTATAGAAAAATTCACAGAAAGTGATTCATAAGAAAAGAGAGAAAAAGTGGTTAACAAGGAAAAAGTACTGAGTAGTTAAAAAAATATAGATTAAAGGAAAAGAAAATGTAACACTATGATATTGAAAAATATTTTGAAAGTAAATGATTGCTTTGCCCTTAAAAATAGTCAGGCAGTAAAACTAGCACAGGATATAATTCGCTAGCCATAGGGACATCTGTATTGCGGTGAAGTCATGGCGACTTGCTTTGCTATGAGTAGAATCATTTATCTCCATAGCCTCAGTGTGTAAATGTAAGTGTAAATGTATCTGTATCTGGCATGTGTTCTATGAGAAATGATTCATTGGAGGTCATTTCTCTATCAGTAGTGGCCCAATTGGGCCTACGTCTCGTATATCCGGTCTGAAAATTTTTGTCGGGTCTGTACTAGGGGCACATCGGTAAGAATAAATCAGAATTGTAAAAGTAAATTGAAATTAAAAGTTATAAATGAACAAGGACTTGAGTGAAAGAAATAAAAAGTTTGGGATAAAGCTGAAAATTTTCCCAAAACTGGTAATTAATAAGCAAAAATAAAAAAGAAATGTTTTATAAGAATAAAGTGGTAAATAACGATTCTTAGGTATAATAATAATAATAATAATAATAATAATAATAATAATAATAATAATAATAATAACAATAATAATAATAATAATAATAATAATAATAATAAAAGGGCTTAAAATGAAATTTTACACACAAAAAAGACAAATAAGAACTAATTGGTATTTTGTACACCAATTATTGTTTTGGAAATGAAAAGTTCGAAAAATTATGCTAATTTTGTATTTAAAGTTTATAAATGACAATACTGTAATTAAGTGTAAAATGATGGCTAAATAATGAAATTCTGGAATTAATAGTCAAATGAAAAGTAAAATGATAAAAAAAAGAACAAATGTTTAGTTAAAAATGAAAAAGATTTAAAAAGTCCCAAAATAATTGTATTCCCTTGCATTTAAGGTTAAAAGCCTTGAAAATTTCAATGTGTTAATTAGTTAAAAGGGTTAAAGTAAAATAAAAAGAATAAATAGCAAAATAGTAATTGTGGTATTTAAAGAGTAACTTTTCAATTAATAGTGAAATCTAATAATAAATTGAAAAAGGTTCCATTAAAGAGGCACTTAGCAATGTAAATCATTAAATGAAATGATAATTGTATTTAAGTGAGCAAATAAGAAATTTGGCTGAAAGAGTATATGACAAAGGTTAAGCAAATGTGAAAGTAAGAAAAAGTAAAAGTCAATTATAACTAAATTATAAAAGAATGTATTGTAAGTAAATTGAGAGGTAGAGAATCAAAGTAAAAAGATTATCAAATTGTTTATAAACAATTGAAAATATGGTTAAAAGATTTAGAAGTGATTTTTGATGCAATAAGATTAAAAGTTTGCATAAAATATATAAATATGCTATAACTGGGAAATTATAGGATTATTAGTCACCACTAGGCATATTTAGTGCTCAGCATGTAGTTCTTACTGCGTGCAGGTTTTGAAGTGTTGTAGGAGTTCGGTACACAGAGAAGCAGGGATTGAAGAAGAAGAGTTAGTATGATTATTTCAGTATTCTTGGCATGTATGTATATATATATATATTTAGATAGCAAAAGTAAAGAATTGTACTGTAAATTGAACCTCTAGTTATGAAATGGTAAATATTGTTATGTCTCAAATTGTATGATTTTTAGTCAGTGATTTTTGAAAAGTTATTTTTTCGGTGAATAAATGTTGGCATGTGAATATGAGTTCTGTTGTAAATGTTGTGCCTCTGAGAGGTTACGTGATTGTCTGGTTTTTCAGGAGGCTAGTAAACTTTTAGCCATTGTGCTGCGAAAATTGATAAAATGAGTAGTAGTTGGATTGTTATAAGTTGACAAGTTAAATGTAATGATTCAAATAAGATTCGTTTGGTAGTCATTGAGTAAAAAAAATTAACGGTTTACCACTTATTTCTATATCGGTAAAGACTGTTCAGATGAGAGTGTTACATTTAGTGGTATCAGAGCAGAGGTTTTAGCTATTCTAAGATCGTAGTGGGATAAGATTAAGTGATCGTTTTGTCTGTATATACATGCCAATTGTAAGAGAGGGGGTTGATTCTGTGTAGTAAAGACAGTAGTGAGGTAGGATGAAAGTATTGCTGATTGAACCCTTTTGGAGGCTAACATAGGGAATTGAATTATTGACTGAAACTGAGTGTAAATTTGAGTGCTTAAGTGTCTATATAGATGAGAACCAGTCCATGGAAGGACAAAATAAAGAGTGTGTGTTAGAAGGTTAAAAAGAAATTGTATATTGAGTTCTGATAAATTGTATCGAACATAGAGATACCTTCACTGGATTGTCATGGTTTAACATGCTATTGAGCTACAAGCTATATAGTCAAAAGAGGGTTCTTATGATTGCAATTGCTATGATTATAAATTGAGGTTGTTTTAGATGCTCTATATACCTATCAATAATTCCTTTACAGGCATGGGAATTGATTGCACATTTCATAGTATTGGGATGGGCTAAGATATCTGCATCATACGAGAATACGTGCCAGTATTCTATTACATACATGAAATCATTCATTCATTACATAGAATTTCACATTGTTTGATAGCATTTGAATTGCATTATATCATATGTATAGGCCCCACTTGATAGAAAAAACTGACAGGAGATATGATGATCATAGGGATGACCTAATAGTGAGAAAAGAAATAGTGTACTCAGGATTTCTTTCCGTATTTGATATAGGCATTATGAGTTATTGATCATGTCAATTAGATTTGTTAACGCACTGACTGCTTTTGTGAATTGATAGAAAGAGGCTCCCACTTTTACTTAGATCCATTTTAGAGGATTTAAGTAATAACCTTCTGGTATGTTCTGAGACACTGAAAGAGTATGAACAATATTTGAGATTATTCTACAAATATTGAGGGAAAAGTAACTATCTGCTCAGTTTAGTGAATGTGACTTTTGGCTAAATGTGGAGTTCCTAGACTTAGTCGGGTACTATAGGGAGTTAACAAAGTGGCTGAAGCTCTCAGTATAGGAATTCGTATTTGGTAATGTGAATGCATTTAAATGAATATGTATGACTGAAGAATGAGTATGAATTCTTAATGATAATGTTTCTACCTCTTTGAGCTGTGAATGCAAGTTTAAGTTTGGCTCCAAATAGGGCATTATTAGATGAAATGTAAGTGAAACCGATATTGTGTATCAGGTGAAAAAAAAGGTTCAGGAAGAGAATGTTTGATCGACAGTCATTGTGAGTAAGTTGAAAGATTCTTACTGAAGCCACCAAGATAGTAATAACTTGTATCCTAGAAATCATCAGATGTACCGGGATTAAAAGCTTATTATTAATAACCAGGTTGAAAATGTGATGTGATAGATTTTGTGAGTAAAGGTTTAATATGTCAATAAATGGAAGCAGAGCATCAAATTTCTTCAGGAATTATTTCGACTTATAGTGATACGTGAGTGAAAATAGAACAAGGTGATCTTGAATTCTATTATGGAATTGTTTTTGCTTCAAAAGAGAAAATATGTTATATAGGCGATTATTGATAGTCTCAACATTTGCATAGTGATCTACCCTTGGACCGATGGTCAGTCGAAGTAGATAATTCAGATATTAAAAAAATGATTATGGTGAAGTGTATGTGAAATTGGTAATGGTTGTGAAAAGTACTTGTCCTTAGTAGAGTGTGCATACGACAATGATTATCAGTTCATTTGAAATCTGGCTCTTATTTAGATATTGTCAGAAAGGAGATATAGAGGTCCTTTGTGTTGGACTTAATGAAGTGCAAAGAAATCAGCAAGGTTTGATTTGATTTGAAATATGAAAGAAATCTGCATACAGGGTGATATAACCTATGGAAAGAGACCGATGAATACTTTGATACTGGGATTGCTTAGCTCAAGAGTAAGTAGGTTCCTCCAGTGAATATGCTTTGGAACCATCTACTCTTCGATATAAGTAAATTTAGAGGACAAAATTTCTTTTAGTAGGGGAGAAATTTAATGGCTCAACATCGGATCAACCATGAAGAGTACTTTTCGAGGGTAAATAGTATTTTTCAGGCTAGTAGGCAAAACATTAAGGCATTTAAGCTCTCCTAATACCAGTAGGCAAGAGATATTGATAAATCCTTAGATATCATCTCACAATCTCTGCCAAAATCTCTCTAATGTCCCCATATATCAATCATAGATCAAATACCTATCATAATCATTAGAATGTATGCTAATAGCTATAACGCCATGGTCTAGACTAATATCATCTTAATCTTTCAAAACAATTCCTTAATTCCTTGTTGCCCAGAAAAGACTCAACCTGGGCTCTCTGATACCACAAACTGTAACACCTTAATTCCTTAACCATGGATAATCATCAATCATCATCATAATAATCATCATCATCATAAACCTATTAAAGACTAGGTAATAATAATAATAATAAGACAGGACATTATTACATGCCACGAATAATAATCAAGCTTATCTATAAACAATCATAACATAAATGGCCTTCAGGTATCTTGAATTCCTCAAGGTAACTGCATCTTGCTCGATCTTCTGGAGCTTCTCTTGAAACCTACACGGATAAACAAACCCGTGCTAAGCTATAAAGCTTAGTGGGGAACAAACTCTATAGATAACTTCTTTCCATAATTCATCTCATTCTTATAACTTTCACAATAACATGGAATAACATATAAATCTATTGCATTGATCACTTCATAATGAATATTTTGGGAAGTCCTTAAAATTATTAAGAATACTATATTTACTTATGTCTAGAGCAATCCATAAATTATCTTGTTTCGAATCCTGTCAATTTACTATCATCATCTTACTATTTCTCTTTCTCTTTCTTTAAACTGGCTGTAATCATTCCTTTCCCAATCCTTACTACTTGTCATAATTCAGACATCCACTTGCTGACAGTACAAAACTTTACTTAAGGCATTAGTTATATTGTTACATAAGTTATGCATTCTACATTAATCCATGCACACAGGGTGCTTATGCCATAAAACAGTCATAGAGTTATGGTCAGACATGATGTCTTTGTATATCGTTATACAATTATCATTTCAGGTTCATACAACTTATCTTGTAATGCTATCTCATCATTTTACTTTAAACATCATACCACATCATAATATATATCAAAAATTGCACTTTGGTTTATATCAGAATCATACATATGCATATACTTGTGTAATTTTTCATATACATACTAACGATTTTGCTTGCCATTTCAATGAATATGTATTACACATCATAATTAACAGACAAAGTCTTCATACCATGTGTAATCATGTCATAATTTCCACATAAGAGATGTGAGATATCAAAATCATATCATAATGAATATAGCATTTCATTTCATAGAGATAGTTTTATAATATGTTTCATAGCTTCCAAAGCATATGAAACTCATTGTGTATGTTATAGGCAAAACAGTTCTTATTATAACATTATATGCATTCTATCACAGCATGGCAATTTAACTCTCATAGATATACATTCCAATAAATTTTATTTCATTCAAACGGTTTATAGTAAAAGAAATCATGATAAGCAATTTAATAGGCCATTCATCGTGTTGACCTTACGTATATGAAGAAATTGATGCATGATTTACTTTATCTTAGTACATTTTATCATCTTTGATAGCCTACCTAAGTACTAGTTCAAAAGATGGATAACGGGAGCAATGGATACCCGAAGGTATCAAACTATGGATATCCAAAGATATCAAATAATGGACCCAAATGGGGTCAAAAAATGGTTCCAGCAAGGAACAAACGATAGACCCAAACGGGGCCGAACAATGGTTCCATTAAGGAACAAGACCCAAACGGGATCAATTATGGCAGCTGCTACTGTATCCCTCTAGGCATGCCTATCTAATCCATAATTGAACTATGACCCGCAGGCTTAACCACTTAAGAACATCTTTAATTTAACATATCCTTCTTTACTTAGCACATCATTTGGCTTAAGCCACTTTTCATAAAAAAAAATATGCATCATCATTCATATCATACATCAATATTGAGCTTTAAGTTTCATTACACATGGATGCAAGTCATGTCATCACATAGTGCATCAACATCATTCATACTCACCGTAGTGGTTTACATTGTAATGCAAACATATAAAACATTACTTCCATCGATCTATCTTGCCATACTTATAATTATGCATGAAGCCAATGAGACAATTATGAAAGTGTAGTTCTTGCAAATAAAAAACTTTATAATATCATATGCATGTCTATATATATACAATCATAGCAATTCATACTTTTGGGATTCTCATATTTGCTCACATTATGAATCAAACTACTCATCATAGCATGGTTGAATCAATTATCAAACATTGACTTACCTAACTCATTAATAATTCTCAATGGCGTACCTTGTTACCGTCTGTCGTGAGTAGCTTTCACACGTCATCATAGCCCACATCAATACATAATCACTTGAAACAAAGCTCATGCATTTATGGTCCATATAATAAAGCAAATAGGTTCATCTATAGTTTAAGGTCATCACTTGTTCATATTTAATTTCTCGATTAACTTTCATGGTCTATCAAGTTCTAGATAACACATTATACACTCTAACATAATCACATACATACTTCAATCATCTTACTTGTATTTTTCATCTTATAACATTTATACTTAGGTAAGTTATGTGAGATTATTTCATCTTGGTTGTTGGCACACTACTGATGGGCATATGCTAATTATAATATAGTATAGGCGTGAGCGAATCGGCCAGCATGTTATTATATATATATATATATATATATCAATGCTGATCATTACTTCTACTTATGACCTTGAGTGTAATCAAGCTTTTATAGTTTTATAATTTAACACAAATTTTGATGTCCTATTTCTTTTAATTCAGACAAGTAACCTTGTACCTATTCTCTTATTATCACTAGGCTATGTTCTAGTATTCTCATGTCATTGTAGAGGAGTATCAATGTGAAATATTTTTGGGCAAAGCCAAACATCAAATTCAAATAATCATTTTCATGTATTCTAACATTATTATTCATTTACTAACTTTATTCTCATATAATGTTTCATTTAATCTTGTTTAGTGTCACAACTTATCCTTATTTTATGCTTAAAATGCTTCAAAGTTACTTAAGAAGGTTTTATACCAGCTTTGGTGACACTAAAGGGCTTAAAAATCATGTTTGGGTAAAATAGAGAAGAGTACGAGTCATGAGGGGTGTCACTACTCGTGAAAGGGAGCAAACTTCATGACTCGTGCACTTGTTCATGAGTAACATATGTCACGAGTCATGATCGGAGTTACGAGTCGTGAACAATCATAGGTAGTTTTCTGAGTTCAACTTGTAAACGAGTTTTGACCAATCAAAAGGAATTTTTAGTAACTATGGTCTTCTACAAACTTGTTCCATTATGTTTTTAGTTTCTAAAACATCCCAAAGCATCTTGATATCATTCCTATATTTCCAGATATTTAGAAAATACTGAGGTCTGCTCCTATTGATTGAGCAGCAAACTATTCATGAATTCATGCTGAAATACGTCCTATTTAGAGATAGATTTAGAATTGGCTTTCTTCATATGAAATGTAGGTATGGAAGTCTATATTCAGACACAAAAAGAATCACTCAATTTTGAGCTCTCTAGCTCAACTTATAAGCAAAATAGTACAGATAGGTCTGTTAGTTATGTCACACATGTGGCCATGTGTTTCTAAGAGGAAACACACATGTGGCCACGCGTTTCCAAGAGGAAACACACACGTAGCCATGGGTTTTATGAACAAAGAATATGTGGCCATGGGTGGAAACAAGGAGAACTTCACGTGGCCATGGGTAAGAAGGAATAAAGCATCACGTGGTCACGCATAGGGAAGAAGAAAAACATATGTGGCCGTGTGTGTGAAGAAGAAAAGCATCACGTGGCCACGGGTGGGAGAAGAAGAATACATCACGTGGCCATGCATCCTCAAGGGTAGTTCAAGGCATGGTTGTGGGTTCTCAAGAGTAAAATGGTGAGTGGCCACGCGTGGGAAGAAAAGAAGAAAAACCCCGATTATGCAGACATGAAATTAAACCCTAAATCTCACTTTCCTACATATATTATCATTTAAGTTGCTTAATCATGTTATAATCATCAAAACATATTAGATTAAACCCTTAATCTTGCTAAGGAAACACATACAACAAGAAAGGAAAACATATACAGTAACCGTTCCAAAAATTAACTCCCGTACCTTAAATCAAGCTTCTTCTCCTTCAATCCTCAAGCTCCAAATCTGCTACTCATGGTTTCTTCTTCTCTTTTCACTTGATTTGTTTGCTTTTATCTTCATTCCTTCATGATGCACAAACAGCAAACCTTAATCTCATCTCTTCCAAACCATAACCAAAGAGAGAGAGAGAGAGAAATCTCCCTAAATGCCGATCCAGCCATTCCCCAAGCTTGAGTGGGATAAATATCTCACTAAGAGAAATTCTCAAATTACCCTTATACACTATAATCTTTTAAATTTCCATTCCTTACACTTTTAACCCCAAGACTTTTAATTTAATTCCAATTACATACTTTATTTAAATTTCAACTTACCCATCTTTAATTACATATATGTTGAAATTACCAAAATACCTCTCTTGGAATTAACCTCGATAATTGCAACATAATCAAATTTTACCGTAATTAATGGTAATCCTCATTAATTAACGATAATCCTTTTAGGGTCATGATTGGGTCCTTACACTCACTTCAAATCTTCACTTGCTCTATACATAAAAATTGTAATTCCATCCCTCTAGATTATTAATCATGCCTCTATCTTTTGATTTGAGAAAAGAAAGTAGGAGAAAATAAGGGATAAAGGCTTTAAGGTCAAAATGAGGTAAGTGAATTTATTGATTTTAATTTTGTTCTAAGGTATCTGCTACTAGTTTTAGGTGCCTAGAGTTTGGATTTGATGTTATTTTGAGCAAAATAAATTGAAATCATGGTGTTTTTATTGAAGGAAGTTTTGGCCAAGGTTTGGTAATTTGGAGATGGATGATTTCCTTTGATTCAAAGTTTGGAAAAGGATATTTAAGAAAGGTTAAGCACAAGAAAATGGTTAGTAACTACTAAATCTTAATATTTTCCTTTGAATTTTATAGTTTTTCCTTTAGGGTTTAGAAGAAAAATTTAATAGAAAAGTGGATAATTGAAGTTAGTGTTAGAAATGTGTAATTGGACTTTGATTAAGCATGTTAAGAAGCTTAAATTAATTTAATAAAATTTGTATAGGGTATATAGTAGCTTGGCTGAATTTTCCCTTAATGAAAAATGATGTGTAATTATTTGATTTTAATGAAATTAAGCTTTAATTTAAGAAAAAACATGAAATAATGTGTCCATAAATTTTTATAGAATTTATAGAGATTATTTGAATATTTTTGGAATATTTATTGCATGATGTAATTGATGAAAATAGTGAATTTTTGTTAATTATGTCATAAAATGATAATAAGTATAACATAAAATGTCTATGAATTTTTAAAGAATTTATGAAAATTATTTAAAAATTTTTAAGTTGGGTATTTGTGTATGTATTAAGTGTAAATGATGAATTATTGTAAAATAATTCATTAAATAAGTGAAAAATGATAGTAATTATAAAATAATATGCATATAAATTTTTTAAAAATTTATATGAATTACTAGAATATTTTTTAGATAAAACTTTGAATATGTTTGATTAAAAATATTGAATTATTGAGAAATAATTCAATAAACAAGTAAAAGATAGTAAATTAATGTGAATTAATTTACATTCCGTATAAAGGAAATGAAAAAGTCAATTGATGAATTTTTGGAAAATAAAATAATGAATTATATTGATATAATTTATAATTATGCAAAATTAGTAAAATAAATGACCGGCTAATTTATCAAAATAAATTAGACCATAAAAAAAGTTTAGTGTATGTAATAATTGTATTGAATTATCGAGAAAAAAAATTGTAAATCAAAAGTAAAAGAGTGAATTATTACAAAATAATTCAAAAATCGTATAAAAGTGAGCATATTCGGAACTACTAAATTTTCAGACAGAAAAAGTAAGAAAATTGTTAAAAGGTAAATTATTGAATTATTAAGAAATAATTCATAAAGTACATAAGAAAAGACAACGGGTTAAAGTAGTAAAATGCAAAGACTCTGAAAAGATACTGTGAAAAATAATTGAAAAGGAAAAGCTATTAAAAAGCTAAAAAGTATTAAATGTTCATGGTGAATTATTATAAAATAATTTAGAGAAAGTGATTGAAAAGAAAAGAGAGAAAAAGTGATTGACAAGGAAAAAGTATTGAGTAGTTAAAAAAATACTGATTAAAGGAAAATAAAATGTAACTGTATGATATTGAAAAGTATTTTGAAAGTAAATGATTGCTTTACCCTTAGAAATAGTCAGGCAGTAAAACTAGCTCAGGATATAATTGGTTGGCCATAGTGACATCTATACCGTGGTGCAAGTCATAACGACTTGCTTTGCGATGGGTAGGATCATTTATCTCTATAGTCTCAGTGTGAAAATGTAAGTGTAAGTTTATCTATATCTGACATGTGTTCTATGAGAAATGGTTCCTTGGGGGTCATTTCTCTATCAGTGGTGGCCCAATGGGGCCCACGTCCCGTGTATCCGATTTGAAGATTTTTGTCGGGTCTGTACTAGGGACATATCGGTAAGAATAAATTAGAATTGTGAAAGTAAATTGAAAGTAAAAGTTATAAATGAATAAGGACTTGAGTGAAAGAAATGAAAAGTTTGCGATAAAGCTGAAATTTTTTCCAAAAGTGGTAATTACTAAGCACAAATAAAAAGGAAATGTTTTATAAAAATAAAGTGGTATATAACGATTCTACAGTAATAATAATAATAATAATAATAATAATAATAATAATAATAATAATAATAATAATAATAATAATAATAAGCCTCTATAAAGAAAAAGGGCTTAAAATGAAAGGTTACACAAAAAAAAAGACAAATATGAACTAATTGGTATTTTGTACATCAATTATTGTTTTGGAAATGATAAGTTCGAAAAATTCTGCTAATTTTGTATTTAAAGTTTATAAATGACAATATTGTAATTAAGTGTGAAGGCAGAAGTTGCGAAAGCATGCTCCCGATTATAGGAGATTTATCTCCGAGGAGATAGACAGGTTATTAAAAGCGGGTACAATTCGAGAGGTTGACTACCCCGAATGGCTAGCCAATGTTGTTCTAGTAAAGAAGAAGTCAGGGAAGCTGCGAATGTGTGTCAACTTCACGGACCTTTATAAAGTATGTCCAAAAGACAGTTACCCCCTGCCAAGCATAGACCAATTGGTGGACGCCACTGCTGGTCACGCCATCTATTCCCTCCTTGATGCGTATGCTGGATACCACCAAATCATGATGTGGTTGTTGGATCAAGAGAAGACCAGCTTCATCACGGATGATGGCACCTTCAACTACAAGGCCATGCCATTCGGATTGAAAAATGCAGGTGCCACATATTAGCGCCTAATGAATAGGATTTTCCAAGATCAGATCGGGCAGAATGTAGAGGTTTGCATGGATGATATGATCGTCAAAAGCAAAAGCCATGAGGAACATCTTGCTGATTTAACAAAGACCTTCAACACACTGAATAAATTTCGGATGAAACTCAATCCTGAGAAGTGCATTTTTGGGGTGCCCTCAGGAAAATATTTGGGCTTTATGGTCTCTCAAAGGGGCATTAAAGCCAACCTCGACAAAATAAAGGCAATCTTGGAGATGCAGCCACCAAGCAGTGTGAAGGACGTTCATAAGCTGAATGGAAGAATAACAACACTTGGACGGTTCATCTCCTCTTCAGCCAAATGATGCACTCCCTTCTTTAAGAAATTGAGAAAGAATGAAGCTTTCAATTGGGATGCTGACTGCTAGCAAGCCTTCGATGAACTAAAGAAATTCCTCACCAATCCACCGGTACTCAGCCGACCCCTTCCAGGTAAAAATTTATATTTATACTTGTCCACTTCTGGTAAAGCTGTTGCAAGTGTCCTGGTCAGGGAAGAAGAAACCCAAAAACTGTCCATCTATTATGTGAGCCAAGTGCTCAAGGGCCCAGAATTGAAAAAAGGTCCGGTTGAGCAACTCATCATTACCTTTATAATGTGCACAAAGAAGCTAAGACAATACTTCAAAGCACACACGATAGTAGTCCGATCGGGTCAACCAATCAGAAAAATTCTCCAGACCCCGGACTTGGAAGGAAAAATAGTGGGATGGGCAATCAAGCTCCAATCATTTGACGTGAGGTATGAGCCCAGAAAAGCAATCAAGGCTCAAGTTTTGGCGGACTTCATTGCTGAATTTGCTGGCGAAGAAGTAACTGATCAACCCTAACCTGCAAAATGGGAGATGATCGTGGATGAAGTTACAAATGACAACCAAGGAGGCACAGGTATTGTAATAATAGGCCCTTTGGGCATTGTTATAAGGTATCCAATAAAACTCAGCTTTAAAATTTCAAATAACATGACAGAGTACAAGGTGCTTTTACAAGGGCTAAGACTGCTCCATGCCATCCGACCGAAATCGGTCATCATCAAAAGTGATTCCCAGCTTGTGATGAGCCAAGTCTTAGGCACCTTCGAGGCCAGAGAAGCCAATATGATACAATATCTGGCAAAGGACAAGGCGACACTCAAGATGCTGGAAAAATGTGGATCTGAATGGATCCTACAGAAGGTGCCGAGAGATCAAACTTTAGCAGCCGATCGGCTCGCCAAAATGTCTGATTTCGAACAAGGGATGGTGGAAGAAAGTATAACCATCATTGACCAACCGACCTCTTCCTTAGACGAACCAGAAATGATGGAAATTAAGCCAGCTCAGGAAATGTGGATGCGCTCCATCAAGCGGTACCTACAAACAGGGCAATTGCTTGAAGTTAAAGCGGAATCCCGAAAGGTATCTCGGAAATCCCTAATTTATTCTGTTATTAATGGTGAATTATTCAAAAAAACTTTCAGTTACCCCTGGCTTAAATGCATGACAGAGGAGGAAGGAGACTATATCCTAAGAGAAATCCATAAAGGCATTTACGGAGCACACGAGGCTAGTAGGGCCATGGCAAGGAAGGTACTCCAAACTAGATACTTCTAGCCAAGCATCTTTAAAGATGCTCAAGAAGAAGTGAGAAGGTGTCAGCAATGCAAAATTCATGGGAAAGTCATCAGACAACTGGCAGTAGACCAGTAGTCGATTGGAGTTTTCTGACCGTTTGACCAATGGGGCCTGGACATCCTAGGGCCTTTTCCCCAAGGAAAAATGTAAATGAAGTTCCTCCTTGTCGCCGTCGATCACTTCTCCAAATGGATAGAGGCAGAGCCTCTGGCTGCAATCACAGCGAAGAAAGTCCAAAATTTTATGTGGAAGGACATCATTTGCAGGTATGGCTTACCTAATGTATTTATTACAGATAATGGCAAGGAGTTCGACAACTCGGTCTTCAGAAACTTTTGCCAAAACCTCAATATCGGCCTTAAGTTCACCTCCATCACCCATCCCCAGAGCAATGGGATGACCGAGGTCTCTAATCGAACACTCTTGGAAGGCCTGAATAAAATACTCGACGAGGTAAAAAGCAACTAGACTGAAGAACTGCAAAGTGTCTTATGGTCTTATAGGACCTTTTAGAGAGCTAGCACCCATCAAACACTGTTCCCTCTTGTCTACAGCTCTAAGGTAATGATACCTATTGAAATTGGTCTCTCGTCCTATCAAATAGTATTCTATTCTGATCGGATGAAGGATAGATGTCAAGATTTAGACCTGATCGACGAAAGGAGAGAAGATGCCTATGCTAAAATCATTGCCTATAAACAAAGAGTCACTAGATACCACAACACAAAAGTAAGGGCAAGAACCTTTAACGTGGGTGTTCTGGTGCTGAGAAGGGCAAATATAAGCTTGGAAAATGCCGGAGTTGGAAGCTGATGCCAAATTGGAAAGGCCCCTATGACATCTCTAAGTTTTTAAGCTCCAATACTTATAGACTCAGAACCTTCGAAGGGTTGAATTCCCAGAAGCTGGAATGTTGAAGTACTCAAAAAGTAACATGTATAATATTGTACCAAATTCACATTCAATAAAGAAAATTTTCTCCATTTCTCTTCATCTTTGGCAAAAAGGCATGTTTTCATTTATTTGTTTGTTAGTTTTAATGTTTGCTTGTAGATTACTTATTTTACTCCATTCTACAAAAATCCCGATTAACGGTCGTAGTCTGTCCAATTGAAAGTCGAGGATGATTATTCGCTAGGCTCATCTCGAGCCCAAAATGCGAAAGCTTTTCTCCATTATAATTCCAGCTCCCTCGTTAGGCTTAATGCTTATCTCAAAATGAGAAATTTTTTCTCCATCATAAGTCAGTCTAATGGATTTGACGTTATTCCTGAATCAAAGATGCGAGACGTCTCCATTCAATTCTCCACCAACTCATTCGCTAGGTTCGACGTCTATCCTGAACCCAAAATGCGAAAGATAATACAATTAAGTCAGTTGTATCTCCTCCATACTTAATGTATGACATCTCCATATCCTTAAAACAATATATGATTTTTCAACGAATAGCTGATCTTTATATCTGCTCGAATAATACTTCGATCAAGCCAAAAATTGAAAAATCACCTATTGCGTTTGACCCGATAAAATTATCTCAACTCATTCCAATTGGATCGAGCGATCGTTGATCCTAAAGAGTACTACAATGTTTGATTTTATAATTTTTCCTTGGTTGATTTTGTACATTCTCCATAAAGGCTTCTATTTATTCCACTGAGTTAATTTTGTAACAAATCTTAGAATTGCAGTACGAAGGCATAGTTGGAAGGCAAACTAAATTTTATATATTCATGAGGAATCTTTACAAATTACAAGTTACAAATTATAAAGAAAGGAGAAAGATATTACAGAGAAAAATCACAAGGAAATAAAAAGCCTAAGCCTCTATATCTACAACCTCTATTGTTACAACATTTGGATCGGTAGCAGGCTCTGCCATCGTCTCAGCAAAAAGTTTGGCATTTTTAGGCTTCGCTGGCAGAGGAATGATAGGTTCCGGCCCCGCTGGAAAAAGGGCAATGGCTTTAGGCTCTGTTAGAGGAGGAGGAATGACTTCGAATTCAATCGGCAAACTGACGCTTGCCTATGACACTAAAGGCACTTCCCTTGCCATTCCTATAGTCTCTCCAATTGGAGATGCCTCCTTCTCATCATCGGAGGATCAGGAAGAACCCCTGGGTCCTCCATCCATTCAAGCTCGGCTTCAGGGAACCGCTGCCTGGCTGTATAAATCAATCGAGTTAGCAACCTCCCTTGAGCCTCTCCCAACTGATCAAGGACCTCCTCCCTTTAGGCATCCAGCTCTTTCGCCAGTCACTTGGCCCAAGCGACCTCCTTCTCCACCAGGGCTGTCTCCATTGAATTCTTCTTTGCCAGGAGCAGGTTGTGTTCTGACAGAGCCTTATCTTTATCTACGAGCACCTTATCTCTGTCAATATTGGCTCTAAGATAGTCAGTTGTAAGCTGTGAACATTCACCCCTCAGCCTACCAACCTCATCCTCATACCTCTTACACAGCGCACTATCAGCAGCAAGACGCGCGATATCTCCTTTCAGGTGACCCACTTCGCTCTGTCGAGTCTTGAGTTCTTGGGATAATCGGGCTCTTTCCCTCTTGAGCTCCTCTACTTCAGACTTTAAGAGCACAACCGTATTTTTTGAATTGTCACTGGCTACCTCTGCTTCCCCCCTCTGTCGAACGACATCTTCCCACTTCGATCGGGCATAGGCCGCCATATCATGAATGCAAAGCCCTCTTTTTATTAGCTAAAAACGAAAGTGGAGAAAATAGTCAGTAAAAATAGGGGGAAGTAGAAGGAGGAAAAGAGGAGGGGAAAGAAAATGATGCAAATGTTACCTCTAAGCTCTGCTACTGAAATAACCCGAACTCTCGGGAGAGCAGTTTGAACTCTGTCATAGCCTTGAAATCACTCTCCTGAGCAAGGCCTTGACAGATGAAGGATGGCACCCCTCTATTGGTCACATACCAATCGTTACCAAATCGCTCTTTTAAGATGTCCTCCAAAGGTGAAGCTCGACCTTCCTGAGCTCTCCCGAAAGGCCGTCGGGTTGGCTCATTTTGAGCTATCTCCTTGCCTCTTGCAGCGATTTGGGCATCAAAAATGTCTATAGTTTTATGCGCTATCTCATTTTCTAGTGACCCCATCTACTGAGAAGACGAATGGGTGATGAGGGACGGTTGTTACCCTTCGTCATCATATTCATCCCTTAGCTATAGTCGGCTAAAAGGATGTTGTTCCACCATGATCGAAGGGGGTAATGATGGGCCTAAGATGGTTAGGGGAGGACGGGTTGTGGGGGCAACCATGGTAGCAGGAGATAAAGTTGTTGTTGCAGTAGGAGGAGCAGGAGCACTCGCTGCACTCTTAAAAGCCTGAACCTCTGAAGCAGGCAAGATCTTCCTCTTCTTAGCTCTTTTTCCTCTTTATCCAAACGGTCGACCTCTCTTTTGGCTTTTGCCCGATCGGCTAGTTGCTTTGTAGCCTCCTCTCCTCTCACCATTTCGCTTGCAGCTGCATTGCAAAACCAAACAAAGATAAGTATTTCGTTTAAAATTTGATACATATAATAAATGCACAAGCAATATATGAATTGACAAAATGTATGCCCGTCTCCCTCACTCC
Source organism: Excoecaria agallocha (assembly GCA_037975025.1). Taxonomy (NCBI): domain Eukaryota; kingdom Viridiplantae; phylum Streptophyta; class Magnoliopsida; order Malpighiales; family Euphorbiaceae; genus Excoecaria; species Excoecaria agallocha. The sequence continues at coordinate 27,611,326 of CM075813.1, read as the reverse complement.
AACTATAGTGCTCACGTTTTGCACTTTCGCCAGCTTTCGAACTAGAAGACCCGTACAATGTGCTGAGGAGATAGCTGGAGTCGTAGGGTTTTCCATGCCTCGCCACCGCGGCCATCAGTTTTTTTTATGTCAATTTCATAAATGGACTGACCGGCGGCATGATCCCTCAAGATGGTTAGCCCTTCTGATCGGCTCAATGATACTCCAAATCCACTAGCCATCCCCACTAAAAAATACCTCTCCTTGAAGCCCTCCATCGAAGAAGGAATAATGAAGAGCTTTCGACGCTTTCGGCTAGTGAGAAAGTACTCGAACTCGTCACTCTGACCGGATATGTAAAAGAAATGAGTGAAAAGATCCAAAGTCGGAGCTACCGCTTCTATCTTACATAGAATCTTGAAACAGACCACCGTTCTCCATCCGTTTGGATGCAACTGATTAAGGGCAATCCCGTAGCGCCTAAGGATCGCCACTTTAAATGCACCAAAGGGAAGCCTCATCCCTACATCCAAACTTCACAAATGGCAGATGAACCAATCGTTCTTTTCATGGCCAAAGGGCCCCTCTGTCACCGCCATGGATTTCGAGCAGGCCATCACTGACACTTCTGCAGGAAATTGGTACTAAGAAGAAATTATGGCCACTTCCTCTTCTGACAATCGCAAAGGTTGACCGAGAGGCTCCCGATTCTTGTAATCCTCAAGTAAACTTCTGTCTATTGGCTGAATACTACTCGAAGCCATTTTTGGTGGAGGGGGAGAAGGTAAAAATGTATATCAATGAATGAAAAAGAAAATCAAAGGCAAGGATAGTTACTTACTTGGGTGATCTCGTAGACACTTTGAAATTCTCCGAAATTAGAAGAAGTTCCCTCAAGAAGTTTTGGCAAGGGTTTTAAATAGCAAAATTCACAAAGAAAGATTGGCAGAGTTTTGCTAAGGATCATTGAAAAATGAGAAAAAATCGCTTTAAACTTGCCTATTTATAGGTAAAAAGCTTCCAGAATACTCCAAAACTTTTCCATTGGATGAACACCACATATTCTCGATTAACTACTACGGTTACGAAAAATGAAATGCCATTCTAGAAATACGAATGGCATTAAATGCAAAATAGCTATATGAACCGAATGGACACGTCTCTTCAAATGGATGCCTCCCAAAAAAAACCCTGGCAAAAGGCTTAAATCGCTCGATCGGACCCTTTGGAGGGGGACAAGTGATAACTACGAAAACAATATCTTCAAGGCCCACTCAGGTCGGCCCAACAATGCTCAACAGGGCCCAAAGCCCATCAACGAAAAGGACAAAGCATGAGCTGGAAGACAAGATATAAAGGCACAGTGTCTGATCAGACTAATGGGACACCCTGTCCTGTCTAGTCCACTGACACAAACAAGCGCACATACCTTTCACCAGCTCCCTGTCACATCGTCGTACACCTACACCAACGTCAGTTATCATGCCCCAAGGTACTCAAGTACCCCTCTAAAAGAACTCCTATAAATAGCTTAAAATGCAATGGCACCAGGTATTGAATATCTAAGACTCTCTCTAAAAGCTATTAACTTAAGCTTCGGAGTGCTAATGCCCGGGTCCGATCGGGCACTCCTTCTTACAGTTTCTATTATCCGATTGGATCATCAGCTGTTGACTCTCCTTCTTACAGATAAAGACGAATCGCGCTTTATCGCTAAGGCACTAGTGAATTGCAAAGATAATGTAAAATAGCAAACACACAACTGTTGTCCCTAGCTATTGGTTCGTGGCTATATTGTTCATTAGTCGGCTTCTGTGTAATCAATAGATAAGTATGATAATAAGCGTCACAAGAATGAAGCCTTGCATGTGTGTGATTGATCTTTTCTTTCTTAAGTTTGTTCTTCTGTAATTGTGTTTAATTTTAATCTTATTAAAATATTGAGTCTTCTCAAATATAATTCTTTCTTTTTTTCCTGTTAAGAAAATAATCAAATCACTATTGAACAGATAGTACAGAGTCGGTTCCTCCAGAACTTGAAAAGGAAAATAAGAACTATCAATCGATTCGATTTTAAATTGAGAAGAAATTTAAACTACTTGAACAAAAAAAGAATAATATCAAAATAAAATCAAGCACCGCAAATTAATAGAGAGATTGAACTCATTGATCTTTGAGAAGAAGAGGTTATAATGACCTACCGGAGCGAAGCAATGTTTAGGCAGGGGAAGATCGAAGGAGAGAGAGAGAGAGGAGAGGAGCGGTTGCGGGAGGAGAAGAAATATAGGAGAAGAAGTTAGGATTTATTAGGAGATATTTATAATCAATGGTACAAATGTAAATAATTAAAAAACTAGGGATGTGATAGTAATAATACACCGGGACAGGGATCCTCGCGGGGCGGATACCCCATTCTCCACCCCTGCCTCGAAATGCACCTCGAGGATTTTTTAATCCCCATCCCCGCCCCCGCGAGGGAAAATCGGGGATTTCCCATCCCATTCGGGTTGGGTTCCCACCGGGATTAAGGATTCCCCGCTCTGTAAGCATCCCTAATCATATGATTGATATTGATAGACACGCATAAATAAATTAAATGATAAACTTTGCATAAAGTAATAAAAATAATAGTAGGCTCATATTATGATGAAAAGGGATTAGGTCCGTGTTAGCAACTTCAATCTTTTTGTAGAATTCCTATCCTCCTTAAAAACTTGCATGTTTTTTCTTAAACAAATAAACCATAAAATTAAATCACTTTAAGAAAAATAAAAAAAACATAATGAACAAAAAAGAAAAATATAAAATGTTTCAAAATCTATATAAAACATTAAATGCAAAAATATTATTTACTTGCGTCATATAAGTAGAAATTCAACAAATCAAATTTAGTAAATTAAAAGTGAATAAAATATATAAGGAAAAATAATAAAAAAATTAATCTTATTTTCAAGGCTGAAAGTGCAATTTATCTCCTAAAATTTGACAAAAAAGCAATTAACCCTCTCATATTTTTTTTTGGTGCAGTAACCACACAAAAATTTACAAATTGGTAGGAATGAGCAAAAAAAATTGAAAATATGGTTAATCATAAAATCGGTCAGAAATCGAATCATTTTTTATGGTTAACCAATCCGATGAACTCGGTTATAATTTTTAATTTTTACATTTTTGATTAATGATTACGGTTTAGATTTTTGGATACCGGTTAACCGTTAGTCGATGGTTAACCGGTTCACACACACACACACACACACACACACACATATATATATATATATATATATATTATTTTTATATCTTCAATTTTTTTTATTTCTCTCTAAAATTTACATAAAATAATACTTTAAAATATATTTAAATTATATTTTTATTTTTATACCTTAATTTTTTATATTTTTCTATAAAATTTATAAAATACTTTAAACTAAATTTATATTTGTATCACTCTTTAATTATATAGCAATATTTATATATAGTATACAATTAACTTTTATATATGTTTTTTTAACATTTATTAGTGTTTATATTTTACTTAATAGCATTTAATTACATTATTATCCAAAATTTTATTTGACTTAGAATCAAATATAGTAATTTTCAATAAATATCAAATGTATTTTATAATATTAGCTACTAATTTATAAAATATGAATTTTAGCTAGTAAATTATGTTTATTTCGTAATTTTTATATTAAATTAATTTACACATTGAAAATTGGATTAAACTTTGTCTAATTTTTTATATAATTTTATGTTTTAAATTTTAATGGTTAACCGAAAAATATTGGTTAACCAAACCAAAAGACCGAAATCGATGGACTGGTTAACAAAATGTAACAGATTGGTTAATGGTTAGTAATTTTTAAAAATTGATATTAATGTACTGGTTATTTTTTTGCTCATCCCTACAAATTGGGGTAATATCACTTAAAAACTACTACATCCGTTATTTTGACTATTTTTCGTTAATTGACTACTCTCGTGACATAAGTATAACATGTTAATAGGGATTTAATTGTCTCAATTTGCAAACTTTAGGAAGTAAACTGTATTTTTTGGAATATTTTAGAGTTTTTTTTTACTTTCAATCTTGTCACGCATCTCCTTTTTTGGTATAATTTTGGTGGTACGTCAGTAGTTAACTGATTAAAATAGTCAAAATAATAGTTTCATCAATTTAAGGGTGATATTGTTTTAATTTGTAAATTTTAGAGGTAATATTATATCAAAATAAATATTAAGAGTTAATTGTTATTTTTACCAAATTTTAGGATATTCCACCTTTGGCCTATTTTCAAAATAGAAACAAATAATTTGTTTATTTATTAAATATTGTAGAAAGTGAGAAAAAAAAAACTCAAAAACTATAAAGCTGAGTGAAAAATAGTGAAATATGACGGCTGACACTTACACGTATGTATATGACTAATTTTATATAATCATAAAATGATTACAATCATATAATTATCTCTTAAAAATATAGATCATAGAAAATAATTATTGTGGTAATTATTTTTTATCTCCTAAAAAAGCCATTATTATTAAATATTTTTTGTTATAGTTGGTACAAAATGCCGTATTGAAAAAAAATGAATGAAAGAAGCATATAGTTATTAATATATTATTGATAATAATAATGACTTTTTTTATAAAAAAAAAGTAAAAAAAAAAGCTACACCAAAGTCCTCCTGCAACTAAGCGAAAAGGTCTACTATTATGCAATCACTATATAAACCTTATTTCACATTAGTTAAGTATGAATTATCATTAGAAATCATAAGTGATAATAACCTAAAAAATGAATTACAAAAGGTTCAAAGCATAAGAAGCCCATAATCAAGAGGATCATGCAAGCCTCCCAAAGTCAACTGATTCAGCACAGGAAATAAGGTCATCCGATCAAACAAGATCTCTCATTGATTTGATATGGCTAACTAACATACGTCATCCATCAAGTCACAATTATTTGTATAATAGGTCATGCCCTATTTAGAATAGACAGACTATTCACGAATACTGTTACAAGGCTGTCTAAGCTTTATAAATAACATGTTCAGTTCATAAACTATACAATTGATTTCTCTCTCGAAATAACATACTTTCTTTTTCTAAACTATTTACCCTTTGCTAACTTAAGCATTAGAGTGCTAACGTCTGGGGACAATTGGGCAAGCATTTTTTTGTAGTGCTAAACTCTTCCAATCCAATTGGGAGCTGTCCACCAAAATTCTTCAACCTCTTTTTTTCTTATTCACTACATAAACTCTCTCTTTTATGTGATAATCTGAGATTTATCATTTGATGTTCTCGTTGAGAGGTGATGGTTGAACGAAAATATCTGCTTCTTACAGCTCTAAGAGAAGTATGAATTTGAAACCACAGGGAGAGAACCAGTAAGCAAAGGCTCATGAAAGTCTTCAAGACTACATGGGAGTACGAATTCACAATCACTAATAAACGTACTGATAATAGTGATTTATATGATATTTTTAGTATATTTTTAAGTGTTTAATTAAGTTAATTTTGTGTTAACTAGGTTAAATTTGAGTTTAATTGGTTAATTTTATGTTTTTGGAGTTAATTATAAATTTTGGTATTTTTCAGGGTTATTTTGCAAGAAAAAGGATTTAATTGCAAAAGGGCAAGAAGATTTAGGCCAAAACTGTGAATATGAAAAAGTTGTGTTAATGAATGTTCGAGAAGTCCAGTAACTATTCAAGTGGCCGTGTGTCTCAAGCCTTGGAAGAGTGAGTGGCCGTGCATTGAAGAATTATTTAAGTGGCCGTGTAAATCATTTCAAAGAGTCTTAAGTGGCCACTCAAACCTTAAGGAGGCAAATGCATGGCAGTGCATTTTTACAAGAGAAAAATCAAGTGGCCATGTGTTTACACTCCCATGTTACGAAGGATTTTCAATTTTTCCAATTCAAAAAGGATTCTTTTCCTATTCCAATTGAGGAAGTTTAGAAATCTTCTACAACTTATTTTGCCTAAAAATAGACAACTCAAACACCAAAGAAGGGGCATCAATTAGCATCAATCATGAAGAACTAGTAGAGTTCGTTAGTTTTAGGTTTTTAAGTAGTTTTTCTATTTTTATTCAATATTTTCCTTTTCAACTTTGTTTAGTTTTTTTTAACGTTATTTTAGTTTTTAAACATGTTTATGAAGTAATTTTCTTCTTTTGCTAATGGATTCTTGAAAACTTATATTTTCATTGTTATGACTTTATTTTGAGCTTAATTTCAATATCGGTTGATTATTTCTTGGTTTTAAGCATATTCTTATCTTTAATTGTGTTAAGATTAATTATTGGTTTATTGAGTTAATAACTAAAAATTGGTTTTGACATAGTTAATGATTTGTGTGTTCTTAGGTGAACTCTTTAATGTTTATGGATGATTATTATCTAAAATATGAGGTAATTATGTGTTAATTTTATTGATTAATACTAAGAGAGAAAGAACTAAGAATAAATTAGAGTTGAATTACTTGAAAAAGAGTTCAATGAATATTTAGGAAGTTAAAACTAGATTTTCATGCTAAGTATTATATTTGTCTATGAGTTTAATACTAAAAATGATATACTTGAATAAAGATATCTGGCTTTATTACTAGTTTTACCATAATCACTGGTATTTCTATTGAATTTAAGTCATTACAATAAAAATTAAGGTGGATAGTTCCTTTAGCAAGAGAATTTCAATCATAGTTCCTTTAGAAAGATCTTGAAAGGATCTTCCCCCGTAGGTGGTAGAGTCAATCGAAAAAGTAGACCTAATATCGAAAAAAGATGAAATCACTCACACTAATATTGAAAGAGGATAAAATATCCCCCCTCCTCGATATCATGCATCAAGGCATAAAACTTCATGGTTCTCCTATAAAAAAAGATGTAGGAGGAATAAGGAGTCGCCTTTGTTTACTGCGATAACCCAAGATATGGATGTTGTACCTGCTTTACTAGTTTCTCCTTACAGTAAAAACAAAAGAAGGATGATTGAAATCACGACCAAAAGAAGGAAGGACGAAAAATCCAAGCGAGCAAAGACTTATCCTCCACTTTCGATTGGATCAAGGTGACCAATGTCTAGCAAATATATTAGATTGGTTAGTAATATAGAAAAATAAGATAAGACCCTGAATATCATATCCAAAGGAATATTGATTGCTAAGAAAAATATCTTTAAGTGATTTGAATTAATATGAGATTATCTCCCAAGTTTTTGAATTAAAGGCAAGAATTAAACTATATTAGCAGTAAAGCGAAACAAAAAAAAATAGACTAACATAAATTAAATACAAAGCAATAACTAAAATACTTCTGCTAAAGGAACTATCCACCTCAACTTCTACCGTAATAACTCATATCAAAAATAACACAAGTGATTATGAAAAAATCAGTAAAATAAAGCCAGATATTTTATTTAGACTATCATTGTAAGCATTAAATCTTCTTATGATGAATAATCTAACACCTAACATAAAGATACAGTTTTAAACTCCTAAACATTGATTAAACTAATTTTCAAGCAAGTTTAACTTTAATTTATTCTTAGTTTAACTTTTCTTTATACTAATCCACTCTTACCAACACATAATTATTTCAAATTCAGAATATAATAGTGTATCAATACTAATGATTTAATCCAAGAACATGCATATCATAGATCATTCTTAAAATCAATCATCAACCATTAATCAAATAAGTTAATAATCAATTCAATAATAACCAGAGATAAGAATTTTCTCAAGAACTAAGAAATAATCAAACTTAAATTGAATTAAAGCACAAACTAAGTCATTATAATAAAAGTATGAGGGCTTAAGTTTTTCTTAGCAAAAGAAAAGAAAATTACTTACCAAACATGATTAAAATTAAAGAAAAACTAAAATAAGAAGATACAATACTCATGAATCTTTAAACTTGCTCTTGATCACATTTTGGAAAACGGTAGAAAACTTAAGTCTTTAGAGAATTGAAACTAAGAAAAAAATAAGAAAATCTAAACTAAAATATTGTACAAATTAACTAAAGAAAACTATGGCTAAGAACTAATTAAAATTCGTAATTATTGCTCCCCTCTACATCTTACTAGCTCCTTCTAAGTTATGGTGCTTTATCTTGCTTTTATAGCTGGATTATACTGCCAAAAGAACAAAAATTTTGTGCCTTGTAACTTCCTAAACCAAAAAGGAATTGAGTTTTAGCCAAAGAGGAAGTCTTTTAATCACTAAGAGTAAAGAAACACTCAAGAAAGTGGTTTTGGCACTCAGAAGAGTGTTTTCTTCCTAGGGTGAGTGATTTTCTTCTTTGGATGAGTGTTGGGTGAGTGCTTTATTTCTTTGGGTGAGTAATCAAAATACTTAGGAGAGTGAAAATCCACTCAGCTGAGTGGTTTTTCACACTCTCATGAGTACTCCTTTGCTGTACTTCACGAGACATTCTTGCATTCTTTCCTAAATTTATAATTTTGCCCCTTAACTTCTCCTTTCTTCAATTTACTCATTCTTTTCTTCAATTAAGCCCTGAAAATATCAAAACTTGCAATAAAACCTAATAACAACCAAATTAACTAATTAAACATAAAGTCAACCAAATTAACTACTTTAGACATATAAAAATACACTAAAAATATAGTATAATTCACAATAATCAAAGACCAAAAGAGGAGGAAGTCGAATTGGAAAAAGGAAAGCCAAGTCTAAAGAAAAATGAAATAGTACACCCTAAGTCCAAAGGAAAATGAAACATCTTTCCTTTGAGACTTTGCATGGGCAAGAGCAGGAGGATACCATAAGGCACCTCCTTGTTTCTTTTCAAAGAAGGAAGCATCAAAGGAGAAAAAGATGCAAAATGCCCTATGGATTAACAAAATACCTACCAAAGGAAAGAGCCATTTTGTGGATGAAGACACTTGGAGTATCATCTTATAATAAAAAGTAAAGAGTGCTCTAAAGAGCAAAAATAGACATACCTATCCTGATCAAAAGATCAATGAAATGTATCCCAACCAAAAGATCGATGAAATGTATCCCAATCAAAAGATTGATGAAATATATTTCGATCAAAAGATCGATGAAATGTATTTCTATTCCAATTGAAAGATCGATGAAAATATTTTCCTCGATGAAAGATTATTGAAAATGTGTAATAACAAAAAGCTCGTATAATAAATTTTTTATCTTTGTTTTGAAATTACTCAATTGATGTTACTCCGATCAAGTGAAACACGATACCAAAGTGGTAGAGCACAAGGTTTTGAAAGAAGAATATGAATTAAAACTACCAGCAAAGTTAAAGTAATAAAATACTGATCGGAATAAGCTTATGAAGCATCAACCTCACGAGATAAGTTCACACACCACCCTTTTTTCTTCATATTTTAGTAATATATTGGAAGACCAATATATAAGCATAAGAAGCAGAAAGGAAAGAATATTACATGGCAACGAATAACATACATGGATATACAACTAAAAATTTGCTCGTTCATAGGTACATAGTAAAGAGTTTCATTTAGAGATACATAGTAAAAAGCTTTTCCATTCATAAAAAAGGAGAAAGAAAAATTATACAAATATACAGGAAGAAAATAAGATAAGACTACTCCTACTCCCTTCCATTAGAACAACATTAGGAAAATGGAAAGCCAAATATAAGGATGTATCCACCACCATGAGAAGTCCTAACCATAAATTGTTACTTCAAGATTTCCTTTCATCAATTAAGATATTGCAAATATCTTCCACTTATGGCACCTCAGAACCTAGAATGTGGCAGACGAATAGCCTCGACCAGAGAAAATGAGGATGGAGAAAGCAGCAAAAAGCGAAGTCTGTATCACCTGCTGTTGTAGGTGAAACAAAATTGGAAAGAGCCCCAATAATTCATTCCTTTTTCTAAAATGGGAAGATGAAAAGTAAACACTGAAAAAAGGATTAGGAGGCCTCATTCTAGGGGAAGAAGGAGCAAAAAGTAAGTCAAATAAGAAAGAAAGAAAAAAGAAAAAACACAAAATATGAAAAAGAAACACCTATTTATAAAGCCTCTAGAAAGTCTCAAAGGTATTAATGAAATAGTCACGTGTCAAATCCCATTAAAGTCAAATCGAGGATCGAAGCATCAAAATAGAAAATCAAATCATTATAATAAAAGAGAGAGAAGCGAAGCGACGGCCATTAAAATGCGGGAGCAAAACAATGACCATTAAAGGCGTAAAAAGTAAAGCGACAATAATAAAAATGATAGAAATTTTGACCATCATGAAATAATGTATCTAAAGGGAAACTAGTGTCTGGACTGACCAAATAAAAAATAGCAGGATAGACTAACTAGATTGAAACTACACTTTGATAAAAGCAACAAAATGCAGATAAAGAGGCAGTAAGCCAAGCTATTGAAATTGAGTGAGGCAAAGTAACAACTAGCATCATCGATAGGTAACCTCGCTCTTTATTAAAGACAATTAACTTACCCCTTTGTAGATGCCCCAAATGTGGTAGGAAGAAGACAAAGCAAGGAGAAAAGTTGACAGAGCTACTCGTCCTGAAAATAGTAAACAGGCATGGAGTCATAAGACCAGGCCACGACTTTTGACATAACATAGTAGTAATAACTCAAACAATCATCGATGGATGAATGGAAAAATAGGCACACAATGATTGACAATGCTTCACCGGCAATCAAGGGTTTTTTAGCGAACTTAAAAGCCTAAACTAGAAGAAAAAAGGAGTACGACTTTGAAAAAATCTTAGAAAAAAAGGCACCAAGTAAACAGGCTAGGAATACTAATCTTGGAAGAAAATTTTTTAAATTTTGTTCACAGGAAACGTGTATTTATCCTGATCGATGTATCTATTCCAGTATCCTAAGACTGATGATTTTATTAAATCCTAATCGACGTATATCCCGATCGATGTATCTATTCCAGTATTTTAAGACTGTTGATTTTATTAAATCCTGATCGACGTACGTATATCTCAATCAATGTATCTATTCCAATCTTCTAAGATTGATGATTTTATTAAATATCGATTGATGTAAATCCTAATCAATGTATCTATTCCAGTCTTCTGAGACAAATGGTTATATTTATTCCGATTGATCTATTCCAGTCTCCTAAGACTGATGGTTATATTTATTTTGATCGACATAATATCCCAATTGATGTATCTATCTTAGTCCCTTGATTGACAATTAAAATAATTTCTCGATCGATGTACATCCCGATCAAAGTAACAAGACCTCGATTGATTCCAAATAAGGCAATTTGAATTTCAATCTTTCGATTGACGACTGACCAACATTTCAGCCTCAAAGTTACGATACTCCATCATATGGCCATTACAAAAGGCAGGACCTAAACCATCGATCTCTAGATCGAATTGTTCGAAGGGGTTAAAAAGTGATAATACCCTAAAAAATGAATCACAAATGCCCAAAGCATCAAAGGCCCAAAATCAAGATATCCGTGCAAACTTCCCAAAGTCAACTAACTCAACATGGGAAACAAGGCCATCTGATCGGATAAGACCTCTTCCTAATTTGACATGGCTAACTGACACATGCCACCCATCGAGTTACCGTTACCCATACAATAGGCCATGCCCTATTCAAAATAGGCAGACTATTCACGAATATTATTGCAAGGTTGTCCAAGCTCCATAATAATAAGTTCAATTCATAAACTCTACATTGTATTTCTCTCTCAAAATAACATACTTTCTCTTTCTAAACTATTTACTCTTTGCTAATTTAAGAATCGAAGTGCTAACGCCTAGAACAACCGGACAAGCATCCTTTTTATGGGGCTTAACTCTTCCAATCCAATTGCGAGTTGGCCACCAAAATTCGTCAACCTCTCTCTTTCTTATTCACAACATAAATCCTCTACTTTATGTGATAACCGGATATTTATCAATAAGTAAAATAATCTTATATTTTCCACGGACTCTTTGCAAGCTACTTGTAAGTATTGTAACCAAACTTATGCTAAAAATAATTCACGAAGAATTTCATTAATATCATGAGTTTATCCATATAAAAAATAGAATTTCATTAATACCAAAAGTTTATGCATATAAAAAGTAAATAAGTGTAAAAATAACTTAATTTAGTTTAATATCTAAAACCTGAAAATATAAACTAAACCCTAAACTTCATTGTATAACCAAAATTCTATTTAATTAAAGTATATATGCTCATCTAATAATAATTCTATGTTAAAATATCAATTTAATTGAAAAAGATAATATTATAATTTTATAAACGATTTCAGATAAGAATACTGTAATATTATACCATCTACTAATAAAAAACATTTTTAAAAATAAATAAGGTAATAAAATTTCTTAAAAAAATTTAATAAAAAATTAAATTAATGGAAAAATTAATTAATTAATTAATTAATGAGAAAAAAAGTTAAATATCATTTGTTAGTATGAATAAAACAAGATAAATGTTGACTAAATAAATTGAAAAACTGATAGCATTTGATACAGTCTCGCGGCGTACGACATGAAATATTGTTAGTATGTTGAAAGGTTGGTATATATATGACAGGAACTAAAGATTTAGAGTTTGTCACTCTTTCAAATTGATAAGATTTCGACTCTCACTTTCTCCTGTCTCAGCAATATAATTATATAAAAAAAGAAAAGTGAAAATTCATTAGTAAAGGAAACCAAGTATAACGTTATGAACTTATGATTTACATATAAAAAAAAAAAAATTGTTATATAATTGAAGAGTATCTTATTTAATAGGGTGAACAAAAAAATCGAAAATATGATTAACCGTAAACCGAATTGATTTTTACGGTTAACTGATTTAATGAACTTAGTTACGATTTTTAATTTTTATATTTTAGATTTTTTATTACGATTTAAATTTTTAAATACCGATTAACCGTTAATCCACATTAACCGGTTCTCTCTCTCTCTCACACAAACACACACACACACACACATATATATATATAGTTTTATATCTTAATTTTTTTATTTCTCTTTAAAATTTACATAAAACAATATTTTAAAATATATTTTTATTTTTATACCTTAATTTTTTATATTTTCTATAAAATTTATATAATACTTTAAACCAAATTTATATTATGTAATTTTTTTAATTATATAGTAATATTTATATATAATATCCGATTAACTTTTATATATGTTGTTTTCTATTATATAATAGTGTTTATATTTTGTTTAATGTCATTTAATTATATTTTCTTATATTTTAGTGTTTATGTTATAACATTTAATATTATCCAACATTTTATTTAACTTAAAATCAACCATATTAATTTTCAACAAATATCAAATCTATTTTATAATATTAGTTATTAATTTATAAAACATGAATTTTGGCTAGTAACTTAGGTTTATTTTGTGATTTTTATTTTGAATTACTTTGTACATTTAAAATTAAATTAAACTTTGTTTAATTTTTTTGTATAATTTTATTCTATAAATTTTAATGGTTAACCGAAAAATTTTGGTTAACCAAATCGAATTGAAATCGATGGACTGATTAACCAAATATAACGGATTGGTTAATTGTTAGTGATTTTAAAAAATTGATATTAATGAACTGGTTAATTTTTTTACACTTAAACCAGTTAATCGGTCTATGCTCACCCCTATTATTTAACTATAAAAAAATTAAACAAATACGAGAAAAATGATATAATTAATCCAATAAGAGAAAAAAATAAGAACAAAAGGATAATTGCAGAGGCGTTTGTTGCAAAATATTCTAACACATAAATTTATGACCTTCTTTTAGAAATTTATAATTATTAAATAACTATAAATTTTTTTGTTCGTTTATAATTTATAGATGACCAAAAACTGTCATCTAAAGGGAATACGTTAGGATGCGTTTACTTACAAAAAATAATTTTCTATTTTATTTTTTTAGAAAATTAAAGTATTTATTTTCTATAGAAAATTTATAAAAAAACGTTCATTTATTAACAAATGAAAAACTGTAGTATTTATTTTCCGTATATATATATGTATGTATATACTTATGCATATACACACACGCACGCATGCGCGCGCAGACACACACACATATATGTAAGTGTACATATGTACATACGCATATATCTATATATATGTATGTGCATATATATATAAATGTATATGTATATATATTTGCATATGTATGTGATTATATGCACATACATACACATGTATGTATACATATATACATATATGTATTACATATATAGATGTATACATACATATCCATATGTATATATATATATGTACATATATATACATACATATACATCTACACATGTATGTATATATGTATGTATGTACATACAAGCATATACAGATATATATACATGTATATGTATGTATATGCATATATATGTGTGTGTGTGTGTACATACATATATATACATATCCATATGTATATACATGCATGTACTACATATACATGCACATGTATATATATATATTAAGATTATTCAGAAAATTTAAAAAATATTTTTTATTAGTTTTTTAATTCCTTATTTATCTTGAAAAATTGAAAATTTTATTTTTTATTTTAGAAAATTGACTAAAATAAATACGATCTTCATTTTTTATTTTTTGTGAAAAAATTTTCAAGAAAATTAGAGCAATTTTCCGTTGGTTAACGGGCATTTAGCCACCCCATATTATAGTAATTTGATAGAAGAAAGAACTTAATGCCAAAAGTCTTCAGTCTTGCTTTCTCATCACTTTGCTTTCTTGTAGAAATTGAACAATAAATGTACAGCCTGCCATTTCGGATCGATCACTTGGCTTCGTAATAACAAAATAGTTAGAAGAAAGAGCTTAATGCCATTATTTTAGCTTTTAGATAAAGTCTTCTGTCTTGCTTTATCATTACTCTGCTTTCTCGTGGCTTGTGCTTTCTCGTAGAATTTGAATAAATATACAGCCTGCCTTTCCGACTTGGCTTCATAATAACACAGTTCATCATAATATTGTCAGAATTCAGAAACCACTTGAGACCAAAATGAAGCTTTGCAATTCCTTTTCACTTCCACTCATATTTCTTTTCTTATCTTTCAGCTTACCACGGCAGCAACTCAATGCGTCCGGAAATGAAACTGATCCTTGTGCTCTTCTTAAATTCAGAAAAGCTATTACCGGTGATCCTAACAGTCTCTTCAACTCCTGAAATGATTCTCTACATTTCTGCAACTGGTCTGGAGTCACTTGCAGCCGCTGCCATCAGAGAGTCACATCTTTGATCTTACCAGAGCACAATTTGATTGGATCCATATCACCCTTCATTGGCAACCTCAGCTTTCTCAGGATTCTTGACCTGGCAAACAACAGCTTCCATGGCCACATCCCACAGGAACTTGGCAACCTCTTGCTCTTGCAACGATTCATTGAGCGCAACAACTCCTTAGCAGAGGTAATTCCGAGCAACTTAAGCCAGTGTTACCAGCTCCGGATTATTGATCTGACAGATAATCAAATTGATGGAAGAATTCCTTCAGAGCTCGGTAGTTTGGCAAAGCTTCAGTTTCTTTTCCTTGGTAAGAACAAACTTGAAGGAGAAATTCCACCTTCAATTGCCAACCTTTCACCGCTCACAAAATTTTTTGTTGTTAGAAATCATTTGGTGGGAAATATTCCTGCAGACAATAGTCTGTCTGGTATTATTCCTCAATCCCTTTTTAATCTCACTAGTCTTGTCGTCATTTCAACTGCAATGAGCCAACTGAATGGGAGTATCCCAGAAACCATAGGCCTTAATCTACCACATCTCCAAGAAGTTGATATTGGTGGAAATGAATTCTCTGGGTCCATTCCAAATTCCTTATCCAATGCTTCTAGTTGGGAAGCAATTGATTTTTCTGAAAACAGATTTCAAGGGCGAGTTCCAAATCTAGGAAACCACCGTAACCTTTTCTGGCTAGACGTTTCCAATTATAATCTTGGGACCAACGCCTCCAATGACTTGATGTTCTCAGCATCTTTGAAGAACTGTACCAATTTACAACCTTGGATCTTGGTTATAACAATTTTGGAGGTGTTTTACCAAATTCTATTGCCAATTTATCCATTAATACAGTTGGCCTGTATCTGTATTTTGGTGGTAATCAATTCACAGGAATTATTCCTGCTGGATTAGAAAATCTCATCAACATGATTGATCTAGGAATGGAGGATAACTCATTCATAGGTTCCATTCCATCATATTTTGGCAAGTTTCACAAGGTGCAAGGTTTGACTTTATGGGGAAATGGATTGTCAGGTCAAATTCCTTCCTCTTTAGGCAATCTCACTAAATTGTATAAACTTTACCTGTTAGAAAACAAACTGAAAGGAAGCATTCCCTCAAGTATTGGAAATTGTACCAGTTTGAATATCCTAACTGTTTCAAATACCTCGGCAGCTTACAGGCTTGCCAGCCTTATCAGTATTACTGAATTTATCATATAACTCATTAACTGGCAGTATACCTGCACAAATTGGGAAGTTGAAAAACCTAAATTATCTGGATGTTTCAGAAAACAAGCTTTCAGGGGAAATACCATCAACTATTGGAGACTGTAGGAGCCTCATCTATCTTCTTATGCAAGGAAATTCTTTCCATGGAGCCATTCCTTCATCCTTGGCTTCTTTGCAAGGCCTTCAACATTTAGATCTTTCAAGAAACAACTTGACTGGAGAAATTCCGAAAGATTTGCAGAATCTTCCTTTCTTAGAATATTTTGATCTTTCTTTCAATGACCTCAAAGGTGAAGTTCCAATTATAGGAGTTTTTGCAAATGCAACTACAATATCACTGACTGGCAATACTAAGCTTTGTGGTAGTATACCAGAGCTCCACTTGCAAAAATGCCCTTCAAAGATTGTAAAGAAAGGAAAGCCTCATGTTTGGAAGATAGCAGTTGTAATAACTTGTGTGATGCTTGGAATCCTTGTCATTCTGGCTTTTCTTCTGCTTGCTTATCGAAGAAAGAAACCAATGAGGGGGTCATCTGCTGCACTCTCATTGATGGATTCCCATGTTAAGGTTTCTTATCAAGATCTTCATCTTGCAACTGGTGGATTCTCTGAACAAAATTTGATCGGATCTGGAAGCTCTGGCTCTGTATACAAAGGTTATCTTCAGAAAATAGAAAGGCCAATAGCTATTAAAGTCCTCAAACTTGAGCAGAAAGACGCTCTCAAGAGCTTAATGGCTGAATGCAGAGTGTTAAAGAATGTCAGGAAAATTATTGTCCTATTGTTCTAGCATGGATTACAAGCGTAATGATTTCAAAGCTCTGATCTTTGAATTCATGGAAAATGGAAGCCTAGAAGGGTGGCTGCATCGAGATAGAGAGAGCGATAATCAGCCTGGAAGTTTGAATTTTCTTCAAAGACTCAACATTGCAATTGATGTAGCATATGCATTGCATTATCTTCATGATCTCTGTGAAAACCCGATCATTCATTGCGACATGAACCCTAGCAATGTTCTTCTTGATAAGGATATGGTTGCTCATGTGAGTGATTTCGGTTTGACGAAGCTCTTATTTACTACTGATGATGCATCTCAGAGCCAAACCAGCTCAATTGGACTCAATGGGACTGTCGGATATGCTCCTCCAGGTATTTACAATATTATAAAAAAATTTTGTTGTGCATGTTTTTAGGCAGACACATTAGCAAAAGAGTCATCCAAAGTGATAAATACAAACTATGAAATATTATGATTTGGGATTTACTGAAAGCTAAAGAAAAAAATCTGAAGACATTTTAATATTTTCAACAACTCCTAATCACTCATTTTTCAACTTGATTTTCTACATAATTTGAAAACCAAAATCTTCTAGTAAAAATTTTGAAATCAGCATAACAGTAAATGGTCCCATTGACATTGTCAAGCTCATATTATACTAATTTTGTGTTGATACCTTTGCCAACGAGTACTTGATGAGAGTTAAGTAGATGAGTTTTATAAAATGCAGAATAAGCAATGGGTAGTGCAGCATCAAAAGAAGGGGATGTACACAGCTATGGGATTCTTGTGTTAGAGATGTTCTCAGGGAAAAGACCAACTGATATTATGTTTAAAGACAGTTTGAATCTTCGTAACTTCGTAGAGAATGCATTGCCAGAAAGACTTGCAGAGATTGTTGACGAAACCCTTATCCCAAGGGAAACGGAAGCAGCACCAACACCAATACATCGCATGGAAAATAATTACAGGGAAATACGAGAAGAAACGAACATGGGGAACCAGAGCGCTAATCAGGAAAATTGCTTGCTCTCAGGGTTCAAAGTTGGAGTAGCCTGTACAAGGGAATCGCCTAAAGAAAGAATGAACGTGGGAGATGCTGCTAAAGAACTAAATTCGATCAGAAGATCTTTTCTCGGAATTCAAATGTACCAATAGTCATAATTTACTTGAATTTCTTTGTTAAAGCAACCAGAGTCAGGTGTTGTTGAGAGGATAATAACATTGTTTAAAGCCATCCTATTATCTGACAATTTAAGTCTTAGGTTTAGGTTTTATTGCGTTAGGTATGTTTTCTGCAATTAGCATTCTGTCTTACATCTTGTAATACTTAAACCAACCCAGTAGAATGTCCACTTGACTATTGAAGATCAAAAGACTTGTATCTTTGGAATGCTTTATTAACCGGGGCCTGCTTTAATACTTACTACTACAACAGTTCATTGCAAAGTTGATGGCGGCAGATGGAGGGAGAGAGCAAGAAATAACACTGTTAATTTATATTTATTCCTGAACGCATGTAATATAATACAGAGTACAGCAAGAAGCTACACATCTCTACTAGAAACCAGCAAAAGAAAATATTCAAAAGGCTAGGGAAGGGGGAATACAAATAAAAGCCACGCGATTGAAATCAGTCTTTTGACTTCAAATCTCCTTAACAATCCATTTTTCAAGGCAGCCCTCATCCAGATACATAATTTACTGCTACCTCAGCAGATTGCATCTGTTAAGCTCCTCCAATTGACCCAGTCCTCACGATTTTCCAGTCTATCATCAATCTTTTGCTCCCACATAAAATTTATAAGTCTTGGTGAGCAGGCTACATAACAACAACAGGTCAATTGGAAGTATCAAAAAAATGGCTTGAGCTCAGAGCTTCAGCAGCAATGTAACGTATAAGCCAAATACAAGTAATGTTTTTTGCTCTTTTTTTTTTTCGGCTAGCTAGTTTTTAGCTAGGAGTATAATGCAAGTAAGTACTCGGGAATGTTAGGTTCGCATTATCGATGCAGCAACAAGATGAGAGAAGGAGAAAAAGAAAGTAGCAATTACCCATATGCTAATTCGTTCGAGGCAAGATTATCCTTCCTCATCTTCAGACTTGGGCACATTACTTGAAGTTGTTAGCATCTTTGACTTAATTATTTGATGATGCCTCCGGCTCTGATTTATTTGCAGTCATCTTCAACTCAATCCTTTGTGCAGATGCATCTACAACAGAAGCAAAGTTATTGGTTTAAAGGATCACGCGAAACATGCATCAATTTGGTAACATATGAAAATGCTAACCGAAGACCAATGGCGGAACTAGAGATTAGAAAAATGAAAAATGAAAAATTTATTTTGAAGCGAATATAATGTTTTGTCAGTAAATATATATAATGGTTATTGATAATTCTGAATGCTTGTGGGTGAAATTGACACGGCCGATCATGTAGTAAATGTCTGCAAACACAAGAAAAGGCTTACTCTTGGCTAGCGGGAGATTAATACTCTGAAAGGTTTAAAATTGCCCAAAAATCCCTTATTTGTGAGGTCGAGGAAATAATATTTATAGCGTTCTTGATTTTGTATTGGAGTAGTTATAATTGAGTGTTAATAATGGCTATTCTAATAATTTCAAAATTAGGTCCGTTGATAGCAATGTGATGCAGATTGAACGATGGCGTTTTAGAATAAGGGAACTTAAGTTGTAAATGATGCGTTTTGGTAGAATTAGTTACAGTAGCTTAATAGTTGTTATTTCAGTTATTTGTTAGGGCGCTCTGTTTGTGTAACGGAAGGAGAGGGAAGGGTGCATGAGGCCACCACGAGATTTAAGGGTGTGCCAAGAGTGTGTTGTAATCAGTTTTTTGAAAAAGGAATTATTGAGAAGTTGTTTTCTCCTCTCTGCCCTACTAGTTTCTTCTGCATTTATACTCTGTTTCTTCTTCTTCTTTGGTTCAGTCTCTATCAATTGGTATCAGAGACTCGATCCTCTGACCATGACGGAGAATACCAGAATGCAGGAACTCAGGCAAGACCTTGCACAAATGGTGCAGGAATCTGAAAAGCGACAGCAGCAGTTGTTGAAGGACTCCATGGAAGAAATCCAGAGTTTGATTGGAGGATTAAGTCTTCAAAACACGGAGGTACTAGCTAAAAACAGGGATGCGGAGACCATTGATGCAGAACCTTCAAGAACAGACATGGACACTGGACACACTTAGGGACGGACTACTAAGCTGGCATTCCCTCGTTTTAATGGCGAGGAGCTCACAAATTGGCTTCTCAGGGCAGAATACTTCTTTGAAATAGATGGCACTCATAAGGAGAACTGGGTGAAGATCGCAGCACTTCACCTGGATGTGAAAGCCATCCAATGGCATCAAGGCTTCATCAAGGCTAAAGGAGGAGCACCGGTGTCTTGGGAAGATTACGTAAAAGCCTTGAGTTCCAGACTTGGTGCACATGCTTATGATGATCCTCTAGCAGATCTAAGAAACTTGAGACAGGTGAGTTCACTGCAAGATTATCTTGATGCCTTTGATGAGAAGTATCCTAGGGCTGAGATTAGAGAAGATTAGGCCATTAGTTTTTTCTTATCTGGATTGGTTGATGAACTTGGAAATGTTGTACGAATGTTTAAACCAAAGACTCTAACCGAAGCTTATTCCCTCGCAAAATTGCAAGAACTCACAGTAGCTGCAATCAAAGGCCAGCCAAAACCAAACACTAAAACACCTGGACCAGCTAATTCACTGCCAAATTCATACAAACACTCCCCTGCTCAGCCCAACCACTATCCCTACACATCAACATATCAGAAAACCCAAAACCAAACAGGCCTTTTATCTACACCCACAGTCCCTAAGCTGCCGTGGCAACCTGCAAGAAACCCCAAAACCATGACTAATAAGGATTTCGATGAGAAGAGAGCAAAGGGCCTTTGCTTCTGGTGTAATGAAAGATTCGCCCCTGGCCATTGTTGTAAATCCAGGCAGGCTTTTGTTCTACAATTGCACGTAGACACGGGAGAAGAACATGATGAAGAGAAGGTGGAGAAAGATGATGTTACCGCTAATGGTGAGGAACATAATTTGATGCAACTATCCTTGCATGCATTACACGGGTCCCCAGGATCTAAGACTATAAGGTTAGTAGGAATGCATAAGAACAAGAAGCTATTCATCCTTGTGGACTCAGGAAGTACCCATAACTTCTTGAGTGAAGATACTGCCAGAAGGTTGAATTGTCAGCTGCAACCAGTTGAAGGTGTCAAGCTTACAGTGGCCAATGGCCAAAACTTGCAATGTCTCTCACTTTGCTCAGCCTTTGAATGGCGAGTACAGGGCCAATCGTTTGTGAGTGATGTTTATACCCTTCCACTGACCAGCTATGACCTGATATTGGGTACACAGTGGTTAGCTACTTTAGGAGATATTTTATGGAACTTCAAAGAATTGAGAATGATTTTTTGGGTTAATAAATAACAACATATGCTGCGTGGAGAGCAAAATAGAGGGCTGACATTTGTTGATAAAGGCCAACTCAACAAGTTGCTCACCAAACCCCATCAACTAGCTTCTGTTCAATTTTTATGCAGGTCCCTGAGCATTCTATTGCAGCCTTGTATGAACTGCAAGTCAATGATGCAGCAGGAAAGTGTAGCCAATTAGTGGAGTTATTGGAGCAGTATGCATTCCTTTTTAAGGAACCAGAAGGTCTTCCACCTCCTAGAACTCATGACCATCAAATCATTTTGAAAGACGGGGTTCAACCTGTCAATGTGCGACCCTATAGGCACGGAGCTTTACAGAAGGATGTAGTGGAAAAAATGGTTAAGGAAATGCTGGAAACTGGGGTGATATGGACCAGTACCAGTCCTTATTCCAGTCCCGTGGTGCTAGTGAAGAAGAAGGACTGTAGTTGGCGCATGTGTATTGACTACAGGGCCCTAAACGCCATTACCATTAAAGATAAATATCATATACCGGTTATTGAGGAGCTTTTGGATGAATTGGGAGGTGTCGTGATCTTCTCTAAGATTGACTTATGGACTGGCTATTGGCAAATCAGGATGCATCCGAATTCTATAGAGAAGACAGCATTTAGAACTCACAATGGGCATTATGAGTTCTTGGTTATGCCCTTTGGCTTGACCAACGCTCCGTCCACATTCCAGAATTTGATGAACACGATTTTCAGGCCCTATCTGAGGAAGTTTGTCTTAGTTTTTTTTATGACATCTTGGTGTACAGCAAGAGCAAACAAGAACATTTGCAGCATCTCAAGTTGGTCTTTGATTTATTAAAATCCAACAAGCTTCTCGCTAAAGAGAGTAAATGTTCATTTGGATGTACGCAGGTGGAATATCTTGGGCATATTATTACACCAGAAGGAGTACAGACCGATCCTCAGAAAATCCAAGCAGTGAGGGAATGGCCCGTTCCAAAGACTATCAAGCAGTTATGGGGATTCTTGGGCTTGACAGGATACTATAGGCGATTTGTTAAAGGCTATGGGCAAATGGCCAAAC
This sequence comes from Excoecaria agallocha, assembly GCA_037975025.1. NCBI lineage: Eukaryota > Viridiplantae > Streptophyta > Magnoliopsida > Malpighiales > Euphorbiaceae > Excoecaria > Excoecaria agallocha. The sequence continues at coordinate 27,588,567 of CM075813.1, read as the reverse complement.
CCTTAACTGAACTGCTACAGAAGAATGCATTCCAATGGGGGAAGGATGCACAAATTGCATTTGAGCAGCTCAAAGAGGCCATGGTTACAGCACCAGTCCTAGCGATGCCTGTGTCCAACCAACCCTTCTTGATTGAGACTGATGCTTCTGGAGTGGGTATTGGCGCTGTTCTTATGCAGAAAGGACATCCAATCGCCTTCATTAGTAAGGCTTTATCCCCACGAAATCAGCTACTTTCCATTTATGAAAAGGAAATGCTAGCTATCTTATTAGCTATTAAGAAATGGGAGCCTTACTTGATTAATCAACGATTCACCATCAAGACTGATCATCAAAGCTTGAAGTATTTACTGGACCAACGGATTACAACCCCCTCACAGCAAGCTTGGGTTGCTAAACTCATGCAGTTTGACTATGAGATCCTTTACAAGAAGGGCAAAGAAAACGTTGCTGCTGATGCTCTATCACACCTTCCTGAGTCAGAGTTTTTTCATTGCACTGTGGCCCTCCTGCCTTCAGAGTTATTACATGAAATTGAAAGCACCTGGGCTACTGATCCTACTTTACGAAGCATCATTTCAGACAAAGAACAGGATGCTGGAACTCATCCCCACTATGCATGGAGACAACAAAAACTCACCCTTAAGGGTAGACTCGTGGTTGGCAACGATCCATCATTAAAACACAAGCTGCTAAAACTTTATCATGACTCAGCCTTGGGTGGGCACTCAGGGGTCACTGTGACAGCAAAGAAGTTGGCCTCCAGTATATATTGGAAAGGACTGTGGAAGGATGTCCGGAATTATATTCGTAGTTACTCTACCTGTCAGCAGTTTAAACCAGAAAATATAGCCGCACCAGGATTGTTACAGCCTCTTCTAATCCCAGCAGGTGTCTTCACCCACCTCACCATGGATTTCATCGAAGGTCTTCCAAAGTCACAAGGCAAATCTATTATTTTTGTGGTGGTTGACCGATTAACCAAATATGCCCATTTTGTTGGCCTCTCTCACCCGTTTTCAATCACACCATTGCACAAGTCTTCCTTGAACACATCTATAAACTCCATGGAATGCCACAAACTATCACTAGTGATCGAGGCCCCACCTTTGTCAGCAAGTTTTGGAAAGAGTTGTTCACCTTGCAAGGGGTGGAAGTGCAGTTATCTACTGCGTATCACCCCCAAACTGATGGCCAAACGGAGGTGGTAAACCGATGCTTGGAGGCTTATTTGCGTTGCATGGTTGGAGACATTCCCTACACTTGGTATCAATGGCTTCCACTAGCTGAATTCTGGTATAATACTTCCTATCATACCACCATCCAAATGACACCCTTTGAGGCCCTTTATGGCTATGCTCCACCACTTCATATACCTTATTTTCCACTTGACTCCCCTGTGGAAGCAGTTGACTCCTACCTCCAGGACAAAGAAGCCACCATCAAGCTCCTGCAGCACCATCTCCAGAAAAACTCACTTCGGATGAAACACATGGCCGACAAACATTGGAGTGACAGGCAATTCCAGGTTGGAGATTAGGTCTATGTCAAGTTCCAACCCTATAGACAGTTGTCAGTTCATCAAGGCAACCAAAAATTTCACCCGAAATACTTTGGCCCCTTTCAAATTCAGGATAAAATTGGAGCAGTGGCCTACAAGGTGAATTTACCTCCAGAAGCTCAAATCCATAATGTCTTTCATGTCTCTCTATTAAAACCAGTCCATGTACGTGTTCAAGCTTCACCCACATTTCCCTCCTTGCATACCACTCCCATATATCCTCAGGCGATCTTAGACCGCAGGATGGTGAAACGCCAACATGCTGCCGCTACTCAGCTCCTAGTTCATTGGAAGGGATAGTCACCAGCTAAAGCTACCTGGGAGTATGACCAGGACCTCCGACTGCGTTTTCCAGCATTTTTCCTTGTGGATAAGGAAATTGGAGAGGGGGGTATTGATGCAGATTGAACGATGGTGTTTTAGAATAAGGGAACTTAAGTTGTAAACGATGCGTTTTGGTAGAATTAGTTACAGTAGCTTAATAGTTGTTATTTCAGTTATTTGTTAGGGCGCTCTGTTTGTGTAACGGAAGGAGAGGAAAGGGTGCATGAGGCCACCACGAGATTTAAGGGTGTGCCAAGAGTGTGTTGTAATCAGTTTTTTGAAAAAGGAATTATTGAGAAGTTGTTTTCTCCTCTCTGCCCTACTAGTTTCTTCTGCATTTCTACTCTGTTTCTTCTTCTTCTTTGGTTCAGTCTCTATCACAATGTTAGGTTCGTTGACAGCAAAATAAACTCTTCAGTTGGAATAATCACTGATTGACATTTGATATGACTTCAGTGTAGCGGATAATCCGATTGGGATCATCTGCAAGTCATGTATTTAGTGCAGATCGGTGGTTCAAAGGACCTTTAAGGCAATTCAAAATCTTGTTGGGTTTTGGCTTTTGGCTATCAGGTCCAATGCGAAAATGATAAGTTATGTATTATCAATCATGATAAAATCATACATATTTTTTTTTAGGAATCAATACTAATTTTCTTGAAAAAAATATAAAATTTCATGGAAAAAATATAATATCAAAAATTTAACACTAATTGTTTTGAAAAAAATATGAATTTTATCGGTAAAATTTTAATTGTAAAACATTCAGAGGGCCGGTAGCCCCTCGGGCCACCACGTAGCTTTGCCCCTGCTAAAGAGAAAATAGAAAAACAAATATTTATAGAACGAGGAATTTCCACAAAATACTTTTTCTTTTCTTTTCCTTTTTAAAAATGTATTCATGAACTTTTAAACTTTAAAATACCTTTTTTTTAATTTTATATTTTTAAAAGGCTTAAAAGGAAAATTTGCCCTTAAAGTATCTCAAAAAGTGCAATGTTGCTCCTAAAGTATTTTTACGTGCAATGTAGCCCCTTATGTTAGCAAAAAAGTGCAATGTTGCCCCTTAGTGAATTAATCCGTTTGTTTAATCCGAAAACGTTAGTTGATCAGCCACCTATCAACACGTAGGCTGCCACATGAAAAAGTGAGACACATCAGCACCTAATCCATTTCTCATGTGAGAGTCAGGTGGTCAGTAATTCATATGAGGCTCATGTGACATGAAAAACAAGGTTAAAATTTTTTAACCCTATTTCCTTCAACTCGTCCAAGTTCACCTTAACTTTTCCCCAAAATCATCAAAGCTATCTTGCCCCTTCTCCAATCTGATATTCCGTTAACCCCTCACTGAAGAATGAAGTAACTTTCGATTTCACCATCTTCGACACCACATTTTCTATATCTTACTAAAGATACAGAATAGCGTAACCATTCTTTGGACATGCACTGAAGATTGAAAACCAAATCGAGAGAAATTGAAGTGCAAAATTATTATTGGCTAAAAGTGTCACTTAAGGCAAAAGATAAGGAGATGTCGAGTGAGACTTCAGGCAAGGGGGAGGACAACCTAGGGTATGTATTTTTATGTAGTTTTATTTTCTTAATATTTTGAATGAAAATCTTGATCTACAATTTATTTGGGGTTATTGGTTGGGGATTTATATATTGTTTTGAGTAATTTTTGAGTAAGGTTTTGAATGAGGTAATGGGGAGCATATCGATTAATTAATTATTTTATAGTTTGCATATTTTATATGCATGTGGTTCCTGTTATCACAATGCATGTGTCTTATTCCTTTTTAGACTCCATTGATATATGTGCTGAATGTGATGACAAGTGGAGTTATAAGAGGGAAAAAGCCTGCGTTGTAGGTGATGGGCAATTTTGCATCAATCTTTCTTTTCTCTTTTACTTTAATTTGTAAGTTTATTGTAAATTTTAGTAATAATTAAGTTAATTTATTGTTGTTTTATTTTTGATTTCTTGTAGGGAGTGTACAGGGGTACTGTTAATTTATGGTTCAATTGGAATGATAGATGAGATTTTAGTAAAAAGCATACCATTCATTTCCAGTAAGAGGAAGGAGATTCTGGCATACCAGTCATTTCCAGTAAGAGGAAGGAGATTCTGACATACCAATCATTTCCAGCCCATTGAACCATCTCCAATTCCCAAAATGCCAGGATGGCTTAGGAAATTAAGGAAAAAAAGATAAGAAAGAGCCCAAGCAATTTAAAGAAGCAAATGAAGACAATGTTGGAACACAGACTTCAACAAATAAGAGAAAAGGGCCAGAGATTGAGAAGCTTTCAAAGAAGGGAAAAATTCAAAGTTATGGGAAATATGGAGATTTGGGACACAACAAACAAAGTTGTAAAAAGGTTGTGTCTTGATATTTATGTATGTTTCTTTTTTTTTTCCATAGTTTCAAATGACTTGTTGAGCAATATTATCATATGTTTTTTTCCATAGGTACTTGACACATCAACAACCAAACCTGATAAAGAATAAGCAGAACCCTCCATTCTCGATTTTAGTGCAGCTTTAACTCATGAATTAGAAGATTTAATGTTATTTCGTGGATTAGATTAGGTAAATACAGAAGTGAATCAATTAACACCGACAAGGAACGGGGTTTTGAAATTTTCTATAATGATGGGGGGTAACATAATTTACAATGTAGGTTATATTAAATTGATTTCATTACAATACTTGCTCATATTTTGTTATAATACTTGCTGATATTTAAACTGGGCTGATATTATTAAAATATAATAGTTAGTAGATATCTTAAGTTACAGATTGGTAATTGATATTCTTTGTGCAACTTATACAACCTAGATAAGAGACAAGCTATATGGTTGGATCGTCTTCAACAGGAAATGACAACTCTAAAGATGAAGACCCCAAACCAATCATGCCAGACCACAATCCCGATCCCAATAAAAACTTTGAGATGCAAAGTGAGAAGGAAATCAAAATAAATACAAGAAAGAAGTCTCATGTTCCTATTGGTTCAAGGTAGATACAATCAAAAGGAAATGGAGCCGAGGTGCAAAAGTCTACTACATTGCCATTCAAGCCACTACAAGAAAATCAGCAAATAGCAATGGAAATTAGCAACCGAATTTGTTGAATTTTCGTTGCTAATAAAAATTAGCAACGGAACATTCGGTTGCAAATTTGGCAGTTGGTATTTTTAGCAATGAAAATTATTTTCCGTTGCTATTTTTACCAATGGAATTAGAATTTTCGTTGCTATATTTAGCAAGAGAAATAAATTTTCGTTGCTATATTTAGCAACCGAAATCAATTTTCGTTGCTATTTCTAGCAACCAAACCGAATTGAAGTTTCAGTTGCTAAATTCAGTGAAAATTATAAAAAAAATTGCGATGGAATTTTCGTCGCTATTCCATCACTAAATTATTATTGATTTTGATGAGAGGTTGAAGGGACTCGTTATGCTTTGCAAATTCCAAAATTTTCATCAGAAAACAGCCACAGCTGAAAGAAAGTTGAATAATATTTCACAATTAGCTTAATATTGGAATCAGAAAACAGTCACAACTGAAAGAAAGTTGAATGATGTTCCAATTCAAACCAATAAATGAATGCACAGCATTAATGAAATGTTAAAGCAGAGCAATAGGGAGAAAAAAATGAGCAGCAACAGCAAGGGTTATCCATCCAATCCAAACAATTTGATAGATATAAAGATGCAATTAATCATTTCATTAATTTTACATCTGATGGAAAACAAATCAGGAAATAAAAATCACAAAACCATGTTGATATACTTATATAATTGCTAAATTCTTTATAAGGTAACCATTGAATGAGATGTGAACAATTAACTTGGTATTTCTGTCTTCAAACTTTAACTTGACCTGATAGTTCATTCCATGTCTATGTATGCTATAACCATTGTTCATTGAATTGAGATTTTCTACTTTAGACCAAGAAGTTAGAGGATTTATATGTAATCTTATAAACAAAAGACTAAGATTTATATGGTGAAGGTGGGTTCTGCCTTATTTATTAACAACTTTACTATTACTCTTTATGATTAGCAGTTGCAATTAAGTCTTAGTTGAGTAAGTTTGACTGATATAATTTATACAACAATGTTATAAATATAATATCAATTATAATCAAGCATACGATAAAGCCCCGTCAGCTAAAAAAGGAACAGAGTGATATGATATAGAAATGGGGAAAATAGTATAATAATATAGAAAGACAAAAGCATACCATGTCTCCTCTGGTGGGTATGGATAAGAAAAAAAATAATTAAAAAATTATGATAAAGAAGAAATTAGTTGATTGAAAATAATATAAAATGTGTACTAGAAACTCCCCCAAAAAAAATAAACGCCCCCACAAGCAACATAATATGTAATGGCCTCAACACCGGTCTGGCCGTGAACAGTAAATTCCGATGGTGAATAGTGCACCCGAGCCGTAAAACGGACCCGAAAGTGAAAAATATTTTATTTGACCATCGGAAAGTATTGGTCATGGTGAGTCCGACGTTGAAATTTGAAGTGAAATTGAGGTCAAATAGGCATCCGAAAGTCAAAAATACGAAAAATATAGCGAGTCAATTTCCCTGGTAGGGAAGGTAACTTGATTTTGCATAAATTTTTAAAAATAGCAAATGAACTCCAAAAATTGTCATATTTTTCAAATCTTCATGAAATTTCATGTAGAATATTTTGGTATAAAGAAATGAATTTTTCGGCGATGTCGACAATTGTCGAATCGAACTAGTTTAGTTGAATCGGATCAATAACGGACTCTGTTTGAGCCAAAATTTTGTGTACTACCTAATTTTGATGTGATAAGAATTATGAAATTAAATTTGGAGTGATTTGGAGTGAGAAAAGAGGAGAAATCAAATTGGGCTTGAATTAGGGAGTTAATGGGCCTTAATTATTTAATTAAGCCCAATTGCCAACCCAAGCCCAATTCACCCATTTAGAAGGCCTATATATAGTGTGAATTTTATGGAACAAGCCAGCAAGTCATCTTCCTCCTTATCTCCTCTTCTTGGCCGAACTCCCTTCACCATTGTTGCTTGAGTTTTTCTTCTTTTCTCTCTCCATTTCACACTAAATTAAGCCACCCAATAGTAATTTCTGCCTCTCTAGTTAAGTTTTATGACCTCCTCTCTTCAAATCAAGGAAAATTAGGAAAGAGAGTTTAGGGTTTCATTTGAGGTAAGTGAAATCAAGGGGTTTAAATTCTTTCTATGGTGCCTACTTATGTTTTTGGGTGCCTAAATTTCATTTATGATGTTATTTTTAGCATTTGAGGTTGAAAAACTAGAGTTTTAATGGGTTGAAATTTCGGTTCTCGTAGGGAATCAAAGTGAATTGCAAGCTTCCAAGGCTAAAGGCAAGGAAAAGGAAGCTTAGGCATCCTAGAGCAAGAAAGGAAGGTTAGTGACTAATAAATCTTAGTAATTTCTTTGATTCCAATTAAGTAACCTTTATGTAAGTTAGGGTTAAAGTGATAAAATGGTGATTAAATGGAAATTGATGATGAAATAGTGTAACTAGACCTTGAATAAGTATGTTTAAATGCCTAAATGATTTATTGAATAATTGTATGTCATACTTACCTTGATGGCCGAATTGTACCCTAAGGTAAACCTAAGTGTATTTTGTGAATTATGATGAATTTAAGCTTTTAAATGATATTAGAAATGAAATAATATATGTGGGAATTTTTGTAGAATTTTTAAGAATTAAATGAATATTTTAGAGAATGATTTCAATTATGTAAGTAATGGAAATATGGAATTAATATGAAATAATATGCAATTTGATGAGAAAGTGAATGATTTTTGTGAATTATGGTAGAATAATTCACAATCTATGTAAAAGAATGGAAAGAAATAAATACGAGTATTTTCGAGTAGTGAAATAATGAAAAAAATGAAAGTTTGGTTGCAATTTTAATGAAATTATGCCCTTAGAATTAGTCTGGCAGTAAAAGCCTAGCTCAAGATATAATTGGCTAGCCATAGGGACATCTGTACCGCAGTACAAGTCACGGCGACTTGCTTAGTTATGGTAGGATCATTGATCGCCATAGCTTCTGTTTGTACCTGGTATCTGCTACGTGGAAAAATGGTCGTTGAGATCATTTTTCAGTCTATATATGACCCATGGGGGTCCACGTCCCGAGTATCCAGTCTGAGAATTTCTGTCGGTACTGTACTAGGGGCATGAAATGAAATGAAAATTGATAATAAGTTAAAAGAAATGAAAAGAATGATAAAAACGAAGTTTAAAGTGGAAAAAAGGGCTTAAATGAAAGAAAATGAAAGTTCAGGGGCAAAATGGTAATTTTTCCAAAATGGATAATTAATAAGTAAACCTAAGTGAGAAATGATTAACAAGGGCAAAATAGTAATTTTGGAGGCCTAACAGTGTCAATAAGATAAAATTTTATGGTACAGAGACTATACCGTAATTTTACCCAAAAGTAGTAAAATAAAAAATAAATGATGAATAATAGAGGAACTTGTGTAATGAAAATGAAAATAAATGACTATAATGGCAAAATCGTAAATATTAAGACAAAAAGAACATTTTTGGAATTTAGCACAATTTTGAGGACTAAAAAGGAAAATTTGTCAGTAGTTATGAAATAAATGAGAAAAAGTGTAAATAATGTGAAAAACAATTGTTTCCACTTGAACTTGATGAAAAATGCTTAATTGTACTCATTTAGAATTTAATTGATTAGATAAAGTATATTAAAGAAATAAATATTGCAAAGAAAGTATTAGGATTGTTAGTCATCACTGGGCATAGTTTATGCTAAGCATTTAGTTTCTACTGCATGCAGGTATAGAGCTGGAGGAGCGGTGATGCACGGATGGAAGGAAAAGAAATTATGTTGTTAAGTAAATTATGTAGGTTTGGCATATATATAAATGACTGATATGTATAAGTATTTGGATATGTAAAAATATGTAAACAGATATGTGTGTGACTATGATTATGATCTGTTTTGAATTATTAGATGTTTGATGGAAGTTTGGAAAAATGGAATGATTGTTTTAGAAGTATTGTGCCTCTGAGAGGCTGTGTTTTGTCTGGTTTTTCAGGAGGCTAATTAAAATACAGCCGTTATATTGCCGAAATTTTATTATGTGAATAGTAACTCGGGACAGTTATAGGTCATCGATCACCTAAGTATACTGGTAATACTGAATCTGGGTGCTATTTAAAAGTTAATAAAAGAAAAAAAAATTTCAGTTTACGTGCACTATTCCATTAGATCGGAGTGATAAGGGTGTTACATAATAAGTTTAGCACATTCAAAATAAATAAAAGATAAAAAAAATAGCAAGGCAGCTAATTTATATACATATATATAATATGAAGATATTATTACTTACCATTTATAAGGATTATTACTTCTTCATTTATATACATATATGCAATTTCAATTGTACAAGCCATTGTATTGTACTCATGATGAAATGAATGTGTTTCTGGAATAGTCAGCTCCTTACTTGCCCTTGGTCCACCATATAAGTAAACACCTAAGAAACAAAGAACAAGTTATCCATGGTCAGATTCTATAGTTAAAAATTTATGCAAGGTATTGATTTTAGAATGCTCTCCTTGGACACATCCCACTTCGTTTATACGTCTCATCTTTTCAAAAAGTACAATAGCATTAATGATGAACATCAGAACCACCAAAAGATTGACTATAATAATTTATACACAGTATATGGATGTGAGAATTAATCTTTTGGCCCTACAACTTCTAAATTAAGAGCTAATGAATTAATCTATGAATAAAAGAAAAATTGTTATCTCAGCCTATTATAATCTGACCAATAGAGCCATTGAGAAAAACCACAATTTCAAACAAATGAAATGTAATGTCCATGTATTTCATAGTGTTATTTCAATTTAGAGATTTGCATAACAATCCCCATATCAAGATGGCAATTTATTTTTATCAAGACATCAAAAACTTTAATAGATACATAATCACAATTCATTATATAAGGTTATAGGGAGACTTGCTATCTGCTGAAAAATTAATAGCTGATCACCGGTATGTCACCAACCTCACAATAATCATTTTTATTTCAAGTTTAAAATAACCTTTAGACATCCTAAAAAAAGGAAAAATTATTAAAATGACATAATCATGATGGGATGTATAAAATGAAATCCCAACAAGAAAAATGAAAATTCATTAAATGACATAATCATGATGGGATGCTGCTGATAGGGAATTCCAAGCTTCAGTGTGAAGATCAACTACAAGCTCATTGAGCCCACCAGACTGCACCAAATCCTGGTGCACAAGAAGTGTTTCCTGCAGTAAAAGAAATGAACACCAAGACAACAGACCATGGTCATTGATTAGAAAAGAGTTATAACAAATGTGAATCCAGATTTACACAAGTAGCTCCAGCAATTTATCAGGAATGAGATCATATTAAATAAATAATAAAATTGAATGCAAAATTACCATAGCATTGCATGCTGCTGGATATAGTCTATTTTTGCATCCAAGACAATACGCCTTGCCATTTTCATATTAGCAGATTTATCAACATACACGTGACATATTCCATCTGAATACAAAAAAAAACAGTTTCCTGTGAAATTCAACTGTATCTGGGATGGCTGCAGTGATAATTTGTATAAATGATGAAAAAAATTAATATATGATTTGATTAATTTTCAAACTTTTGATAAATGTCTCCACACAAACAACTTTCTAGAAATAGCAATCTCCTTGAAGGGGCAAACCTTGTGTAAAATTTCATTTGAATGCTTGGCCTCCTTTCCTCCTTTTAATGGTTCCCACTTCGAATTGCCAAGCTATCCTGACTCAAGACTTTAGGCATGCATTTAGTAAAGAAAATGACAAGAACCATGCAAATCCTCTTTGAAGTGAGAGGAAAAATTTAAATTGAAATGCCAATTTGACTTTCCCCAATCTTAATCTTAGAGCTAGAGAACATTAAATAATAGAGCTCAACAACTGCATCATAATATATACACATGCACATGCAAACTCTTCCATACCCTACTGAACCATGGCAAAAACAATAAACGTGAAGATTTAGGTCTAAATAATATATTGTAATCTGCTTACACAAGTGCATCTGGTCGGGACTCAAAATATCTTCTCTAAGACAAGTCCATCTACAAGCTGGAGACAGAATTTATTAGACACATCACAAGTCTGTAAGCAATAAGAGGAAATCATGCTATTGTCAAAAGCTTGAGAAAACTTGGCATAAATTGAAATCAATTATTTATTTCATAAAAATATTCTTATTGAACTCTGTGATAAAGATGAATGAAGATTCTTAAAATTATGATCCACAAGGACATTAACAATTACCTCAGTTCTTTTCAAAACCTGACCAATTGGATCTTCCATGCTGGCAAGCACGCGAATAGAGTTTGTCAGACTTTTAATCTGTCCTAGTCAACATGTAATTCAATAACAGAAAAAGACAGAATGTTAATTGATTGATGAAATAATAGAATCGAAGCAAATGTATTGTCAAATCAGATAGTTGGAATGAACAGAAATAAGAAACAATAAACTGTAAGAAAAAAATGAATGGAAAGATGATGAAAACATGTAAATCAAATCAGTACTCTTGCCTTTCCAAGCTTCAGAACCAGCCTTGATATCAATGATTTTTCCAATCCAGCTTGCTGAGCAGCTTCAACGTCGGCTTCATTTTCAATGTTAATCAATTTCTCATTAGTTACCAAGGCATCAGCTATGTCCAATAAAATTTTGTTCCTCTCATGTGGACACAATGCCTACGGAATAAAATACTAGCTAAAGTTATCATACTACTGAATAAATATTAAGGAAATCTATAAGCCAAGAAAAATAGCATATCCTATTGTTGTTTACCTGAAGCCGTTTAGAACTGTCCCTTACTGCAACTGCCATGTCACGCACACCGACTTCTTTAACAGGGGCCCACAAATGTGCATCTTGATGAAAGAGTGTCCCAATTTGCTCTCCTTGAAGGACTTTCATTATGTTCCCAGGAGCATATCCACTTCAAAACACATAGCACAAAAATCATTGCACATCTCAAACACTTGGATAAAAGTAGAAAATACTAGGCAAAGAGGTAAGCCGGATATCTCTTCCATCACATTGTTTCAACTACAAACTTCCCAAATATCTATAGCTGATAACAGTTTATTAAAATTAACCTTATGTTTCATGTTAATAGCAACAAATCCCTGGCTGTTATAAAATGAAATTGTAGTTTCACCTAGAATCATGCTTCACAATATAGCACACAACTGTACCTGGTTATAACAACAAGGATGCCAGCATAAGCAGCATTGACAGCAGCTTTTACTTTTACTGTCATGCTCCCTCTTCCTGGTGCTGACTGTATCATTTTCATTAAATATAGGAACAACCGTCGAGTCTAAGAGTGATTCCATACAACAATTTGCATAAAGAAAGAACCTGCAAAGGAAAAGGAAAGCAAAACAATTTGTATTTTCAAACCTGAAAAAATGAACTCCAAAATAAAGTACTCATCTTAAACATACAATTCGTTGTAAAAAAAGAAAACCCTTCAGCCCTCATGTTGTGCATAGCTCCTGAGAACCATAATGAACTTTTTTGTTCAGAGAAAAGTTCAGAAAGCAAATAAAGGCCATTCAAAGAAAAAAATTACTAAAGAAAAATATTACTGGTGCAGTTTTTTTAAAAGACATTAGAGATGATTGATATATGCTTTTACAGATAAGAAACTAAAATAAGAATTACAAGGGAAAAGAGAAAAGATAAACTTACAGATCTCCTTGGGATTCAAATCCTGAAAGAAAACTAGTTTCCATCAAAGCGTGTATCCAATTCTCCACCTTCGATGCCTACTTACAAAGAAACAAGTAGCCAACACTGCAGACATGGCTAGCAGAGAAATAAAGGAAATTGCCATAATAGACCATGCAGAATTTTCAAAGCTTGGGATTAACCACAACAAAGATATGCATCACTTATCGAGAGTGTAAAACAAAAAGACCAAAGATCTAACCTAGTTTCATAGTCAAATAACCGATTCAAAATGTATAATTTTAGTTTGATTTGCTCCAACTCAGTCCACAATGTTCTTTACACCTCATTTGAAGCAAATGAAGAAGACACTGGCAATGCAGAATTTATCAAATCAACAATTTAAATAAACACACGAGAAAAGAAAAGAACAAATTAACAACTAATAAAAAATGGAAATTAACTTACACACTCGTGTATCCAATATAATTAATAGCCTACCTTTCTGGGTAACTTGAATTTCTTACTGGTAGCAGACCTGCTAATGGAAGGAGCTTGTGAAGGAAGTGATTCTTTTCTATTAGCTACGTCACAACCCATTTCATAATTCTCCTATTTGCTCGAACTAGCTCTATTAACAGCACTCAATTTCTTAACTCTCTCCTTGTAAGATTTATCTGAAGATACAAAGTCACCGGCAACAACACCGTTCAAACCTTGCAAAATAAAAAAAATATAACAAACAACACTAAGAATGAAAGAGGAAAGAAGGTGAAACTAGAGACAGACATTATTTGTTAAACTCTTACCACAAAATTGAAGAAAAGAATATACAGAAAACGATAACAATACACCATTGGGGATTTTGTATCTTAGTTTGAAGATAAAAACGTAAATTTTTGGGACTAGAAAATAAAGGAGAGCGAAGTAAATTCACCAGAGATGAACTTATGTCCAGATTGCTTAAGTTGTATAGAGAACCAATTCGCTTCGCGCCTTACGTCACTACCCTTGTCCGTTTCTATCATCTTAATCATCACAAAACTAACAAAATCCGTTCGCTCATAACAACTTCCACAAACCAGAACCAATTCATATAAGCCAAATCTAGATCTTTTCTTCTCTCTTCCTCCTCTAAACTTTAGATTCTTCGGTGTTTTTGGATTTTGAAAATCAAGCAAGTAATTAAACAAGCAGAGTTACACAAACATTTAAGAGTAAGAGAAAGAGAAAGAGAGGAACTTTTTTTTCCTTAGGGGGGGTGGGGTTTAGTTATGAGAGAAATGTTAAGCTGCAAAAAATCGAGAAAGTGGCATTTGGGTTTCCATTCCAAAGAAAGAGAAAATCATCTTTGGTCTACATATATATCTGCATATACTATCTCATTTGGTATTTGAGAGTGGCCATCAAAGAAGAGGATCTGAAGATGAAGAGATACAGAAGAAAGGAAAGAAAAAAAGCAATGAAATTTGAGTGAAGCCAAAAAAATGTAAAAGAAATTTAAAGGAAGTAGAAAAGTAATTCGTTCCTCGTGTTTAGAGAATTAGAGAGAAACAACAGAGGAGAGAGGAATAAGGCTGGCCACCGGCGAGGGAGAGATCGAGGCTCACAAAAAAATGAAAGAACAATAAAAATGGACTATTTATACTTAGGGCAATAGGGAAAAAATTAAAATAGCAACCGAATTTATTTCGGTTGCTAAAATTGCAACGGAGTAATATTTTCGTTGCTATTTTCATTGAAAATGTAAATTAGCAATGGAATTTAAATTTGGTTGCAATTTTAGCAACATAAAAATAATTCCGTTGGTATTTTTAGACCAAAAGTTATTCCACTTCCATGGCACCAAAAATACCAACCGAATTCAATTTTCGTTGCAAAAATAGCAACGAAATTTAAATTCGATTGCAATTTTAGCAACAAAAAAATTTTTTCGTTGCTATTTTTCGTTCCAAAATTTCTCCGCTAAACGTTGGCACCTTTTTAGCAACGATTTAGGGGTTCTGTCGCTAAATTTTGGCACTAATAATTCCCTCCACTTTTAGCAACAAAAAATCACCAAATATATTTCCGTTGCTAAATTTGCAATGTTTAACCAAATTTAGCAACGGAATATATTTTCTGTTGCTAAATAGCAACAGAATTCATTTTCTGTTGCTAAGTTAGCAACGGAATCAATTCTGTTGCTATTTTTCCATTGCTATTTCCAGATTTTCTTGTAGTAAGCCTTCAGGAAAGAAGAAACTATTGTTAAATGATATCAAGAAGTAGGTTAATTGGAGGAAGCTGAAGTTAGGAAAAAAGAAATAGACATGACTTTACGAACTAACAATATTTTGTACTTGAATTGCTGGATGTTTACATACCTGTTACTTTTGTTTTTTCAAACAGGCTACTTGTATATGTGCCTATTTCACTTTTTGTGTTTTGAAAGCAATGGCATATGAAATGCTTTATGTTATTGCATATTATAATCTCTGTTATAGAAATGTACAACTATTTTGCCGTTTGTTGGCTACCTTTGATGCCATATATCTCAAATGTCTTTGATGCCTTTGATGCTTTCCGTGTAAATCTCTAACAGGTATAAAAAATGTCTCAAAAACATATATAAATAAGGCATTAAGAACATAAGACAAGCTATGTTAATAACATTTGCTCATTCCATTGAAGCATCACAAAATCAACAATGTCAACCTCATTTCCCATCTACTAGTACAACTAATTACATTGCGCTAAATTACCTACTTAACAACCTAATTTAAAATTGCATAACAAAATAACCCAACCATAAATGCACACAATATTTGCATCATCCACCCAAACAAACCCCCATTAACATTTCTTGAATTCAATAAATTCTCCATGTTATAGGTCATTCTCTTCATCAATTCTGAATGCCTATCTGGTTCCTCCATTTGCATAATCGACTCACCATTATTTTCTAAAAGGCTTTCAATTCTCTTGTTCAACATCAAAACTTCTTTCTCCATTTTCATTATCTCTTTGTGCATGTCATACAATAGAATCTTAGATCTCTCCCTCATTACTTCTACGGTATCATGCCAAGCAAAAAATTGGCATTCCATCTCCTATTCATGAAATCAAATCAAGCATTTACCATCTTTTTCAGAGACCAAAAAAACCAAATGAGATAATAAAAAATGAAGGAAATATACTTGCATTTCTTACGCCAAATTTACAACATTTGTAATAATGCCTTTCAGGGTTCGATATACTCTAAGATACTAACCTAATGGCCTTATAACCATAATAACACCTTGGCATTACCCCTTCATTGTTGTAATCATCTACAACTTCCATCCTCCAAGATTGTAGACCCGAAGAAGAAGCGAAAGAGTTGGATTAAGGCATGGCAACTTCTTTTGAGCATGATTTCACTATCTTTTATATGGGCTTTTAGGCTTTTCACATGCATGAATATAGAAATGAGAAAGAACAGGGATGGAGATGAAGGTGACGAAGGTTAGGGAAGGACCATCATTTTGGGTAGAGCATCAATTATTTTTTACTGACCACATGACTCTCACATGAGGAATGGATTAGGCGCTAACGTGTCTCATTTTTCCACGGGGCACCTTACGTGTCGATAAGTGGCTAGTCAACTAACGTTTTCGAATCAAACAAATGGATTAATTAACGGAGGGGAAACACTGTACTTTTTTGCTAACATAAGGGGCTACATTATACGTAAAAATACTTTAGGGGCAACATTGCACTTTTTGAGATACTTAAGGAGCAAAATTGCCCTTTAAGCTTTTTTTAAAAATACCCCTTTTTATCTACCGCCAACACCCTCACCTATAATGTTCACACACTTGGTGTTCTTCTATTCTCAAATCCACCTAAGACTACGACCAATTAATGCTCGATATCATTTCCATCTTCAAGGACATTAGTGCCAATGCTGGCATCCTTTTCGATCTCCTCTACTTCGTCGTTACCCTTAACAATAACCATTTCCTGTAGCAATCCCTCCTGGCCTACCCCCTTTAGAGGTATCTATAATGGAATTTTTTTCTTACAATTTGTTTTTTAATTCATTTATGCAAAATTGTTACATGAACTGGGTATGCTCCTTACAAATTTTTAAGCTAGAGTTTAATTGCTTGCTTCAATCAATTTTGCAAATTTGCTTCCCTAAAGGAGTCAATTGGATTACTGTTTTAGGTGAGGCCATGATTCTTCTTATTCTTTTAATTTTTTTTATTGTTTTTATTATGAATGAAGTTTGTAACCTGTAGGAAAATTGCTATTTGTGTTGAAAAAGGCATTTGCATGGCTTAATAATTGCATGCCTGATGCTTTCTTATAGATTTATTTTTCATCTCTATTTTCAGATGGCCTCTTTTTGAATTTTAAGCTTTAGGGCTTTTAAGAGAGTAGTAGAAAAGACACCTAGAATTGGTGGTTATGGAATTAAGAGACCTAAAAGAGCATATCCAGTAGCATGCAAATAAGTCTCATTTCAAGTTCAAATTAGTTTATTAAACGTATACTCAGATAGTTTTCTAGATTAAAAGGCCTTAATTTTGTAAATAATGATGTAGCTGGAGCTTGACTTCAATTATTTTTTTCAAGAATAATTTGCTTTCTATTGATGAACTTGAAATGCATCATATGTGTATATGCTAAACTTGAGATTTGCGTGCTTGTTTGGTTGAGATTTGTGTGTTCCTATGGTAAATTTAAAATAAATCCAAAAAAGTGTGTCAAATATGATGTTCTCTTTATTTAGTTGAAGTTTCCTTTTGTCCAAAATTCCAATTTAGAAAATGTGAACTATAACTCATACAAATTCTTAGATTTCATGCTTTACCTTTGGATGCAACCTAAATGATTCTTTGAAATCCAAAATAGGTAAGGAGTTTGTGGATAATGAATAAGGGAATATGGTGCCTTACTTCCTTATTTTTAGATGTTGTTGGGTTTTATAATAGTTATAGGGATATTCGATATGATTAAAGGGCCTATGCAACAAAGAGATAGACATATCCTTTTGATATTGTGGAGTTTAAGGGGCTACCAGTATAAGAAGAGAGGTATATTTTGATATGGTTTTTTTTAACTATTTATTAAGTTTGTCTTTATTTTTTTTGTTTATGTAGTTTTGTAATTGTAGCAGTTGTGGTATTTTTATTTTGTCATTTGCTGAGTACTTCATAGATGAAAATGAGATTATAACTCCAGATTTTGATATGAAAATCCATCGAGTTAGACTGGGAATCTCCTTAATTATGTTTTTATGGATTGATGAAGCAACTATAAATGTTGAGAGTGATTTTAAAGCACCTCCTAAAAAACCTAAATTGAAGAATGATTTTAAGGATTATAAAGGAAAAGTTGTTTTAGTTTGATATTGTATTTCAAATAGTTGTTAATACTATAAGATACATTTAATTAAAAAATCTTTGTAAAGATGATTTTAATTTGCATTTAGATGATATATCTTAAATTTTGTAATTTGATATACTATATTTAAATCAAAATCAATTTCTTTTATATCTATTTATACCAAAATCCAGAATTGGTATACTAGCTGATATACCAAATTTTAGAATTGAAAATTATCATATCTTTTTTAATTTCAAGTAAAATTTTATACTATTGCCATCATTTATTTTCAATGGATAATTTTAACAAAATATTTTATATTTAAATGGGTATTTCAGCATTGATTTTTAAGTAATTTGATATTATGCCCATAAGATGTTCATAGTTGCAATTATTCGAAATTCATGCTCCTTTAATTTCAAAACTTTCAAACTTGCTATCATCATTCAATTCTCTATTATTTTCAATCAAAATTGATATGTTATCCATCCAATACCGCTAATTAGAAATGCTAAAAATTCTGCATTGAAGAGCTGATAAAACACAATATTAATAAAAATTCATTAGAAATTAATGACTTTGTATGACACTTAGATTTAGTTTTTAATTTTAAAGGATTTTCAATCAACCAATTAAAATAACAAAGTAGAAGAGGCAGTATACTCTTTTAGCCACTGAATTTTAGCTATTCATCTTTCTCTCTCATCCAGCACTATTCATTGCCTGAAGAATAGTTATCGATGAGTGAGGATTCCTCAAAGGAAAGTGAAATTTCCTGGATGCTGGAAAGGGTTCCTCCTCCTACGCCACCTGATGATAGATCTCCAAAGAAAACTAGACAAACAGATGACTCCTCTCCTAGGCAGCCAAAGGAAAGTCATTCTTTTAAAGACATCTTGCTTTGCAAAAATCCCAAACCTCATGGCCTTTCTCGAGGAATTTGGGATTCAGATGAGGAGGTAGATGTAGACAACGAATCTATGAACATAGATGATGAGGATTATGACTAGGACGCGACCCACGATCAGGATGAGGACTTTAAAATCAAGCTAGAATGGCAAGACAACCTTCCCTCCATCTTTATATCGGAACGTCTAAAGGCTCGCCTGGCAAAACCATGGAGACAATCAGTGGTAGTGAAAATGTTGGGTAAGAATATAAGCTATAAATTTCTCTATTCCAGAATTGAAAAATTATGGAATGTTATGGGGGAATACAAAGTTGTAGACCTGGAGAACAACTACTTCCTGGTGCAATTCACAGATAAAGAGGACTACCATAAGGCACTTTTAGGCGGTCCCTGGACGATTATTGGGCACTACCTAATGGTACAGCCATGGCATACCAAGTTCTTCGTGTATAACGATGACTTATCTGCTGTGGTTGCTTGGATCAGGATCCCTGGAATGGTGCTACACAGATACCACAAACGGGTTCTTCAAAGAATTAGTTAGATGTTAGGAAAACTTGTTAAAATAGACTACAATACTTCAAGATCGGAGAGAGGCCATTTCGTTCGTATTGCAGTGGAATTAGATCTCACAAAGCCACTTTTATCCAAATTCATACTCAACGGAGTTATTCACAAAATTGAATACGAAGGATTACCTAAAATCTGCTTCAAATGCGATAAGTATGGTCATATATCAGAATCCTGTGCTTTGGGGCATAAAGAAGATCAAAGCAGATAGGTCACACCAGATGCTACCAAAGGCATAAATAATTCAACCAAGAAGATGTCTCACAATGAGTCAGAGGATGTCACTTATGGGCTCTAGATGATAGTTTCAAATAAGAATAATAGGAACTACAATCACAAACGCACTGAGAATGGGAAGGCTCTAGATAGGATGAGTGCTGGATCACGATTCTAGGTGTTGGCAACAAATGGACTGTATGAGGAGGATGCAAACCAGGATGGACAAAATCGTAACTCTACCAACAAGACAACTTCGAAAGTCAAACCAAACCCAGCCGATGTGATAAACAAACCCAAACCTACTCAAACTAGACCAATGAAGGTCCAAAATACACCTCAAATGGAAGTTACGGAAATTTTGGACATCAATACATATGAAGATCAGGGATAAATGGAAATTCAATGTGTGGTTGCCAATACACCAAATGCAGAAATAGAAAAAACAAATTAGAATGAGGATGCAGACAATTCCATCATTGGAAAGGGTCTTCGAAACATGGAAACTCAGACTCATCTTGGTATCCTCCCAGATTTAATCCAAGGCACCTTGATCGACAAAGAAGCTACAAACTTGGTGACCCCCATTCTGGATGCAAACAACCATGTTGCCATTTCAGCCAAGAGACCAAGAGTTTTGACTTTGTCTTCAAGCTTTAACTCACACTGAAGCTTGAAGGTTGGGAGACATATAGACAACTAACCACCAGATATGAACATGAAGAAAAAAGCAAGAAACAAATCAAAAATCGTCCCTCCTTCAAATGCATTGATGGATGCGGCAGAATTGTTGAAATTATTACTGGTTATTCCTATGTCCAATGGTTGTTCACCAACAGGTAAAGTCAGTGAAAGTCAACAATTGCCAATGGTGGAGAGGAGCCCTGATCCCTTCTTTCCAGGTGTTCCCCTTCTCTTTTTCATTTGTTTATGGATTTCAATATTATTATTTGGAACTATCAGAGGGCTGCTTCTAGTAATTTTATCAATATTATAAAAGATTTTTGTAATCAATTTCACATGCCCATTCTAGTCTTGTTGGAAACTAGAATTAGTGGAATAATTGCAGATAAGGTGGTCAAGAATATTGGCTTTACATATTCCTTTAGGATCAAAGCTACAGGTTTTTTGGGAGGCATTTGGATTTTTTGGAGAAACAATCTTAATGTTCGGATTGTCTCTTACTTCTATCAATGGGTGACCTTCAAGTTGTCTTCCTTAAATGTTACGGAGTTTGTTTTTATTGCCATTTATGTAGACCCAAATGCTTTCAATAGGAGGAAACTTTGGACTAACAATATGAAATGGAATTCACTGATATCGGATCCCCGATGCTTGTTAGGAGACTTTAACTTTTTCCTCTTCTCTCATGAAAAATCTAAAGGGGTAAGAAGAGGAAGCAAAGCCTCTCCCCTCTTTCAAGCTTGCATTAACAATTGCAACCTCATAGATCTTGGCTTCCAAGGTTAGAAGTTTACATGGAAAAGGAGTAACCTTCAAGAAAGGCTAGATAGAGTTTTATGTACTCAAAATTGGAAAACGTTGTTAGATAAAGTGGGGGTTCAACATCTACCTCTAATGAGTTCAGATCACTGACCTCTCCTCTTATCATTAAATATCAATTATTCAACTCCCTCTGCTAGAAGGTTTAGATTCTTAGCTCATTGGCTTCTCCATAGAGATTTTTTGGATTTTGTCAAAGATCACTAGAAGTCAGACTTGGAAATTGATCAGGCCATGGATTATTTTGCTATTGAAGCAACCACTTGGAATAAAGAGGTTTTTGGTAATATTTTCTTGAGAAATAAGAATTTACTAGCCAGACTCAACAGGATTGAACGTGCCCTTGAAAGAAAAAATTCCAATTCCCCGCGCCAACTTAAATCAAATATTCAATTAGAATATGAAAATATAGTTCACCAAGAAGAGCTCCTTTGGAAATAAAAAGCCACTTCCAACTGTCTTGCAAAGGGGGACAAAAACACTAGCTTTTTCCACAACAAAGTTCGGATAAAGAAAATTAGGATGAAAATCGACCATCTTCAGCTGTCAGATGGTAGTAGAGCGCTGACCCAATTAAACTGAAAAATCATGTCATGGATTTCTATACTCAACTGTACACTGAGGATATTAGCCATGCTACAAATTTTCCAATAAGAGGTTGATTTCTAAGCCTTGGGGATAACACGATGGATTCTTTATGTGCTACTACCACTGAAAAGGAAGTGCGTGAAGCCCTCTCTAGCATGCGACCTTTCAAGGCTCCTGGTAATGATCGTATGTGTGATGGATTTTTTCAGCATAACTGGGGTATGGTTAAACATTTTCTTTATTGTTTTGTTTCTAAATGTATGAGCGATGACCCTATCCCTCCCTTTTCTATGTCAAGCTCTCATCACATTGATTCCCAAGAAAGAAAAACTATCAAATATTACCAATTTCAGACCCATTAGCTTGCTCCCCATGGCCTTTAAAATTCTCATAAAGATCTTGACCAACAGATTAAAGCTGTGTCTTGTGAAGCTAGTGAGTAACTCTCAAGCAAGCTTTGTTCTAGGTCGCCAGATCATTGACAACATCTTAATTACATAGGAAGTGGTTCATTCCATGCACAACAAAAGAGGAAAAACAAGTTGGGTTATCATAAAAATTGATCTTGAAAAAGCATATGACAAACTTAGATGGGATTTCATTTACGATACCCTTATTGATGCGGGGCTTCCCAATGCTTTTATTCAAGTGGTGGTTAACAGTTGGCGGGCTAGTAGTGCTCAAGTCCTATGGAATGACAACCCCTCTGAGACATTTAGAAAATCTCGAGGAGTGCATCAAGGTGACCCTTTATCCCTTTACATCTTTGTCTTATGCATGGAAAGACTCTCTCAAGCAATTAATAAAGCAGTGGAAAAAGGCTTATGGAAAATAGTTAAAATGGGTAGGAGAGGTGAACCTCTTTCACACTTATTTTTTGCAGATGACCTTATTCTCTTCATAGAAGCTCCAGAGCATTCTATGTCACTTGTTTGTGATGTTCTTGAGGATTTTTTCAGTGTTCTGGCCAAAGGGTTAAAAAAACTGAGTCCTCTTTCTTTGTTTTCCAAAATGTCAATAACTCAATGGTGCATAAACTGAAAGAAATTTCTATCTTCACCTAAAGCACAAATTTTGGTAATCATCTAGGAATCCCTATCATTCAAGGCCGAAATAGTAAAAAATATTTTGACAGAATCATAGACAGAGTGAGTACTTGGAAAGCTAGATCTCTCTCCTTTGCAGGTAGAACTACTCTTGTCCAATCAATCTTAATAGCTATTCCTGTTTATCCTTTGCAAACCATGGTTTTTTCGAAATCAGTGTGTAACAAAATAGAAGCTCTATGTCGGAATTTTTTATGGGGTTCCTCCTCTGACACAAAAAAAATCCACCTTATCAATTGGAATACTATCTATAGTAATAAAGATAAGGGAGGACTTAGGTCGCGAAAGATTGCTGATATGAATCAGGTCTTCTTAGCTAAATGGGTTTAGAGGATGGTTAAAAATCCTAGTGCCCTTTGGTTCTGTGTTCTAGGGGGCAAATATGGGATTTTTTATGGCAAAAGTTTCGTAAATGTAGATAAGAAGAATTGCACCCCAGTTTGGCATGCCATGGTTAGTGTATGGCCTTTTATCGGCAACAATACCAGCTATTGTGTTCGGGATGGGCATCTCATTGATTTTTGGTTTGATAAATGATGCAGTAACTTTAGAATTGTAGATCACACACTCAACATAATTTCGGATGGGATGATTAGATGGAAAGTTTGGGATGCAGTAACAGTTGCTGGTACTTGGAATATTGGAAAATTAGGTCATCTGATCTCTGAAGACATAGTGGGTAAAATAATAGCTTCTAACCCTCCATCAAACAAATTGGAATCTGACATGATTGTTTGGAAGGCTTCGCCCTCTGGCTTTGTTACAATAACAAACTGATGACTAATGCAGAATGAGCTAAAAGGCATATTTCTCCTTCAAGCGGCTGCCAAATGTGTTCGTATTGGGAAGAAGATGTGATTTATGTTTTACAGGACTGTCCAAAAGCCATATCAGTTTGGTTAGAACTTCTTAATTCTCAAGACGTTCCCTCCTTCTTCACTTTAGCAAGAAGCTCTTAGTTAACGGTGAACCTGTAAGGTAAATTTAAGGGGAATTTTGTGATTGAGTGGAAGATAATGTTCGGTTTCACTGCCTAGAGAATCTGAAAGTGGAGAAATGATGAGGTTTTCAATAATATCGAGGTTAATACCCAGTCCAAGGTGCAGATGATCTTATCAGAAAGAAAGGCTAATTTACTTGCTCTGTCTTCCTTCCATACTTTTGCTTTTTCAAGAAGTAGGAATGAAAATGTTTCCACCTGTTGGAATCCTCCAAAAGTGGGATGGATTGCCCTTAATACTGATGGGGCTTCTTGTTTACGATCCAGCCTATGTGCCACTAATGGAGTCATCAGAGACAACATAGGGACCTGGTAGGGTGGCTTTTCTCTCCGTTTAAACAATGGAGGTTCTCTCTTTGCAAAATTATAGGCTGTTAAACAAGGTCTTAACTCTGCTTGGGACAAAGGGTGGAGAAAGATTTCTGTGCAACTAGATTGTTGGGATGTCTTCTCATGGCTCACTCATCACAATGACATAGAACCCAATTTAGCTAATGTTCTTGAAGATATCAAAGCTTTAGTTACCCGTGACTGGGAAATTAATTTCACCCACATCAAACGAGAATGGAACCTAGCAGCGGACTGGCTAGCCAAGAAGGGCTACAACAAAGATCACCAGTTCGTCTGGTGTGAGACTACTCCAACCAAATTGCAGCAAATTTTACGTTAAGATATTAGAGGGATTACAACCCCTTCCTATAAGTAACCTTTGTTTTGTTTTTTCCTTCTCTTCAGATCTAAAAAAAAAAAAGTAAAAGAGGCAATAGATTCAAATTGAATGTCAAATTCATTAGTGTGTGATGGAACTTAATCTGTAATGGCCTCAATGCAGGGTAAGCTATGAATAGTACTTTTTGATAGTGAATAGTATTTTTAGGCTGAAAAATACCTTCAGAAGTAAAAAATATTTTATTTGACTATCAAAAATTATTAGTCACAAGTAGTCCAAGATTGAAATTTAAAGAGAATTTGAGATCAAATAGGCCTCAAAAAGTCAAAAGCACAGAAAACAGAGCAATTAGAGTTTTAGGGTAACTGTTTGACCAAGATTTGATCGGACCGTTAAAAATAGCAAATGAAGTCTAAAAATTATCAAAAATTATATATTAGCCTAAAATAATGTGTAGATTATTTTGGTAACAAAAAGTAAATTTTTTGGTAGCATAGATAATTTTAAATCTGGCCGATTTAGTTGAATCAAATAAAAAATGGACTCTGATTGGGCTAAATTTTTAGGTACAATATATTTTTAATGTAATAAGAATGATGGAATCAAATTTAAAATAATTTGGAGTTGAAAAGTAGAAAAATTTAATTAGGACCATTTATGGGATAGTTATCGGGCTTAAACTAAAAATAGTTTAAACCCATAGAAAAAGCCTAGCCTAAGACCATTAAGAGAGCATATAAAAGGAAGGAGATCCAGTAAAATCCAGCAGCTTCCACCAGCTCCTTCTCCCCTTCTCCTAGCCGAACCACTTTTACCATAGTTTCTCTCTCATTTCATCCATTTTTCTCTCAATTCACCCTAAATCAAAGCATAGGATAGTATTATCTACCTCTCTAAATCACTTTAGCAGTCTTTGATCTTTGATTAGAGGAAAGGAATCAAGAGAAATCAAGTGATAAAGTTTAGGTGTCAATTTGAGGTAAGTAAATTTCTTGGTTTTAATTTTTTTCTAAGGTGCCTATTACTAGTTTTAGGTGCCTAAATTTTATTTTTGTTGTCATTTTAAGCATTTAAGATCAAAATAATAGGGTTTATATTGATATTAAATTCGGCCATTAAAGGATTTCAAGAGGAAGAACACATTTTCAAGGCCAAAAGCATAGAAAAGAAAGCCTAGGCAAGGAAAAGCACAAAAAAAAGGTTAGTGGCTAAATATTCCTTTTATTTTGCTATTGATTGTATGATTTTTCTTTAGGTTTATTAAGAAAAATTTAATAAAAATGGGTATAATTGAAATTGATGTTATAATAATGTAATTAGACCTTAATTATGCCTATTAGAAAGCTTAAATAATTTTAAAAGTATATGTATGATGGACTTCATTTGGTGGCCGAATCTTCCTTTGATGGAAAATGATGTGTATTTGTTTGATTTTAATGAAATTAATCCTTATAATGATAGTATAAATGAAAATTGATGTCTATAAATTTTTGTAGGATTTATGGAAATTTAATGAGTATTTTTTAGATGAATTTTAGTTAGGTATAAAAGTAAAAATGTGAAATTAATGTAAATTAATGCATAATTTGATGATAAAGTGGTGAATTATTATGAAATAGTTGACAGACTGTGCAAAAGAGACTAAAAATATTGACTGAAAATTTAATGTATTGAAAACTATTGAAAAGAGTGAAAACAGAATAATAAATTGAAATTAAGTGAATTTGTGCCCTTAGAAATAGTTAAACAGTAAAATCTAACTCATGATATAATTGGCTGGTTATAGAAATATTTGTACCACAGTGCAAGTCATGGCGACTTGCTTTGCTATGGTAGGTGACCGATTCTAGCAACTAGATCGGCTAGTAATATAGGTAAATATAGATTAAGATCCCAAATATTGTACCTTAGGGAACATGAATTGCTAAGAAGAATATCTATATATGAATTAAATTAATCTGAGATTTTTTTCCAAATATTTTTGATTTAAAGACAAAAATTAAACTAAATAAACAATTAAACAAAACAAAAACTAAAATTAAACTAACATGAATTAAAAATAAAAACAATAACTAAAATTCTCTTGCTAAAGGAACCATCCACCTTAACTTTCATTGTAATGACTTAAATTCAATAGAAACACTAGTGATTATGGAAAACTAGATGAAATGAAGCCTGATACCTTAAATCAAGAATATCTTTCTTGAGCATCAAATTCTCTTTTCAGGAACAATATAACACTTATCATAAAAATCCAGTTTAAAATCTTAAATATTCATTGAACTCTCTTGCAAGTAAATTCAACTCCAATTTATTCTTAGTTCCTTCTCTCTCAGTATTAATCAATAATTTTAATACATAATTACCTTAAAATCAGAAAATAATCAGCATTGATACTAAAGGGTTAACCTAAGAACATGCAAATTAATGACAGTGCCTAAACCAATTTTTAGTTATTAAATCAATAAACCAACAATTAATCTTAACACAATCAAATATAAGAATATGTTTAAAGCTAATAAATAATCAATTGATATTAAAATTAAAGCTCAATCAAGTCATAACAATAAAAATATAAGATTTCAAGTATCCATTAGCAAAAGTAAAGATTTCAAGTATCCATTAGCAAAAGTAAAGAAAAATACTTACTAAACATATTGAAAACTAAAGCAAAATTAAGAAAAAGAAACAAAAAAAACATAGAGTTAAGAAGCTCCCTTAATCAACTGTGTACAGAAAACCAGAGAAAACTTCCTGCTCCAAGCTACAAACTAAGGAAAAACTAATGTAAACTAAACCTAAACTAATTTGTGTTTTACTACTGAAGTCTCTACTTGATTCCTCATTGATTATGGTGTTTTTGTCGAGTATTTATAGGAAAATATGAAAGACTTTAGCTTTTGTAGCTTCCCAATTCAGAATAAAAAAAGGACTATGCTAAATAGGAATTTTCATCAAATTGGAACTCTTGATGCACGGCCAAGTAGGTTAAATCTTTAAATTTTTGTACTGTCGTGCATGGAATTCCTTTATGGGTTGCATAGCCAAGTAGGGATTTTGGCCTTCACATACATTGTCGTGCATAGGCCATTTATATGGTGCACAATCAGCATGGTTTTCCTCTTTCAAATGCACGACTATGTATGGTTTCACTGCATCATTCTACATTCTTCAACTTTAGCTCATTTTTCTAATTTTCTCCATACGCGGCCATTTAAAACTTCATGCACGGTAGTGTTAAACATCTCTAGACTGAACGTTGGTATCCTGGCTTCAATTCTATAAAATTATCAATTTGACCTAGAACTTTTCATTTTTTGCAAATTAGTTCTTTTTCCTTCAATTTAGCCCTAAAAAACCAAAATTTATAATTAACCCTTAAAACACAAATTTAAACATTTAAACTAAAATTCAACCAAATTAAAGCTAAATTAACTCAATAAAACACCTAAAATCACACTAAAAATATCATATAACTCATAATTATCAGTAGGATCGTTGATCTCCATAGTATCTATCATACGTACTATCATATGTTTTGTGAGGAATGATATTTTGAGATCATTTCTCAATCTGCTGTGGTCCTGTGGGATCCACATCCCGTATATTCGATCTGAGAGTTTCTGTCGAATCTGTATTGGGAGTATGATGATAAAAAATGTTAAAAGTGCAAAAAAAAACTAAAGTTGAAGATAAAAGTGAAAAAGGACCAAAATGAAAAGAAATAAAAAGTTTAGAGGTCAAATGGTAATTTTCCCAAAAGATAGGTTTATTAAGTAAAAGTGATAAGAAAATAATTAATAAGAAAGATGGGGCACTCAGATTATGCATTGATTACAAATAATTGAATAAAGTGACCATAAAGAATAAATACACCATTCCTCGCATTGAAGATTTATTTGATCAGCTGAAGGGAGCGAATGTATTTTTCAAGATTAACTTGAGATTAGGCTACTACCAGATTGGAGTAAAAGCTACAGATGTACCTAAAACTACTTTTTGCACTAGGTATGACCATTATGAGTTTTTGGTCATGCCATTTGGGCTTACAAATGCACCAGTCGCCTTCATGGATTTGATGAACAAGGTTTTCCATCCCTATCTAGATCAATTCATGGTGATTTTTATCGATGACATTCTGATGTATTCCAGGACACCGGAGGAACATGATAAGCGTCTAAGAATTATTCTATAGATTCTGAGAGAAAAGCAACTATATGCCAAATTCAGCAGATGTGACTTTTGGCTGAATGAAGTATCTTTCTTAGGTCATGTGATTTCTACAGAAGGCATTAAGGTGGATCCTTTAAAGATTGATGCAATTCTTCAGTGGAAGCCACCTAAAAATGTAACTGAAGTGAGGAGTTTTCTGGGAGTAGCTGGATATTACAGGAGATTCATAAAAGGCTTATCCACTATTGTAGTTCTAGTGACTCGACTGCTACAAAAGCATACCAAGTTTGTATGGACTGACAGATGCCAAGAATATTTTGAGAAGCTTAAAGATATGTTGACAGAAACTCTTATTCTTACGTAGCCCGAGGTAGGTAGAATTTTATGATCTACAGTGATACCTTCAAAAATGGCTTAAGCTGTGTTCTGATACAGAAAGGCAAGGTGATTGCTTATACCTCCCAACAGCTCAAGATTCATAAGAAGAACTATCCTACTCATGATTTGGAACTAGCAGCCATTATTTTCACACTAAAAATTTGAAGACATTACCTGTATTTAGAAAGATGTTATATTTACACAGATCATAAGAGTTTAAAGTATTTGCTTACTCAGAGAGAGCTCAATCTCAGATAGAAAGCTCAATCTCAGAGAGAGCTCAATCTCAGATAGTATTATTTACAGCTCTTCGGGCTATGAATGTTAATTTGAGTTTGGCGCTAGATGGAGCTTTATTGGCTGAAATGCAGTTAAAACCAGACTTTGTGCATCAAGTAAAAATGGCTCAGAAAGAAGATGATCGAATGAAAGTAGTTATGAACAAGCTAAACGATAGCAATGAGGGAGACTATTCTTTAAATGATGACGGAAGCCTTTGCTACAAGAAAAGACTCTATGTTCCATATCAGGAGGAACTGAAAAAGAGCATCCTTATCGAGGCACACCATAATAGCTATGCCACACATCTTGGAGGTAACAAGATGTACCAAAATTTAAAATCTCATTATTGGTG
This sequence comes from Excoecaria agallocha, assembly GCA_037975025.1. Lineage (NCBI taxonomy): Eukaryota > Viridiplantae > Streptophyta > Magnoliopsida > Malpighiales > Euphorbiaceae > Excoecaria > Excoecaria agallocha. The sequence goes on along the minus strand of CM075813.1, from coordinate 27,558,759 downwards.
GCTAGATATGAAGCGGGATGTTACATAATTTATGAGCAAATGTTTGATATGTTAATAAGTAAAGGCTGAACACCAGGTTCCTTCAGGATTACTTCATCCTATTTTGATACCAGACTGGAAGTGGGACACATTAACTATGGATTTTGTCACAGGATTACCTGTTACTCAGAGGAAGCATAATGTTATATGGGTGATTATTGATAGACTCACCAAATTTGCTCATTTCTTGGCAGTTCGAATTGATTATCCTTTAACCAGGTTGGCAGAAATCTACATTAATAAGATAGTGAGACTACATAGAGTACCATCAATAATCATTTTTTATAGGGATCCCACGTTTACTTCTCATTTCTGGAAAAGTCTACAAGAAGCTCTAGGTACAAGACTCCATTTTAGTACAACATTTCACCCACAGATAGATGGTCACTCAGAGAGGGTGATTCAAATTCTAGAAGATATGCTTTGATGCTGTGTATTAGAGTTTAGTAGCAGTTGGAAAAAGTATTTGGAAGAAATATAGGACTCTTTTATGTTGGACCGAATTAAATAAAAATAAACTGGTAGGATCTGATTTGATTCCTGATTCAGAAGAAAAGATACGGATCATTAAAAGTAGATTAAAAGAAGCCATGGATGGAAAAAAATTCTATGCAGATCTGAAGAGGAAAGACATAGAATTTCAGGTCAGAGATAGAGTGTTCCTGAAAGTGTCTCCCTGAAAGAAAATTTTAAGATTAAGCAAGAAGGGCAAGCTCAGTCTAAGGTTCATTAGCTCTTATGAGATACTTCAGTGAGTGGATCCCGTAGCTTATCGATTGAAGCTGCCATTAGAATTGGAAAAGATGCATGACATGTTCCATGTGTCCATGCTTCGCAGGTATAGATTTGATACTAGCCATGTGATCACACCAGAGGAAATACAAGTACAGAATGATATGACATATGAAGAAAGATTGGTACGAATCCTAGCTAGGAAAATTTGATAGCTCAGGAATAAATAGGTTCCACAAGTGAAAGTACTTTGGCACCATCATAATATGAAAGAAGCTAAATGGGAGCCTGAGGTAACAATGAGATAGCAATACCCTCTGCTCTTTGATATGGATAAATTAATTTTGAGGATGGAATTTTTTTTAAGTAGGGAAAAATTGTAATGGCGTCAACGTTGGGTTAGCCATGAATAGTACTTTCCAATAGAAAATATTATTTCCAGGCTGGAAAATATCCCTGAAAGTAAAAAATATTTTATTTGACTATCAGAAAGTATTAATAATGAGTAGTCTAAAATTGAAATTTGAAGTGAATTTGAGATCAAATAGACCTCTAAAAGTCAAAAACACGAAAAATGGAGCAACTAGGATTTTAGGGTAACTATTTGATTAAAATTTGATCGGATCGTTAAAAATAGCAAATGAAATCTAAAAATTATCAAAAATTACATATGAGCCTAAAATATGTGTAGATTATTTTGGTAAGAAAAAATGAATTTTTTGGTAAAACTGATAATTTTGAATCAGGCCGATTTAGTTGAATCGCAAAGGAAACGGACTCTGATGAGGCTAAAATTTTAGATACAACCTATTTTTAATGTGATAAGAATGATGGAATCAAATTTAAATGATTTCAAATTTAAAAGTAAAAAAAACTTAATTAGAGCCATTTATCGGGTAATTATCGAGCTTAAACTAAGAATAGTTTAAGCCCATAGAAAAAGCCTAGCCCAAGCCCATTAAGAGGGCATATAAAAGGCAGGAGATCCAGCAAAATTCAATAGCTTTCACCAGCTCCTTCTCCCCTTCTCCTAGCCAAACCACTTCTACCATTGTTTTTCCCTCATTTCATCCATTTTTCTCTCAATTCATCCTAAATAACAGCATAGGATAGTATTATATACCTCTTTAGACCACTCTAGTAGCCTTTGATCTTTGATTAAAAGAAAGAAATCAAGAGAAATCAAGTGATAAAGTTTAGGTGTCAATTTGAGGTAAGTGAATTTCTTGGTTTTAATTTTATTCTAAGATGTCTACTACTAGTTTTAGGTGCCTAGAGTTTATTTTTCTATCATTTTAAGCATTTAAGATCAAAATTAAAGGGTTTATATTGATATTAAATTCAGCCATTGAAGGATTTCAAGAGGAAGAACACATTTTCAAGGCCAAAGGCAAAGAAAAAGAAGCCTAGGCAAGGAAAAGCACAAGAAAAAGGTTAGTGGCTAAATAATCCTTTTATTTTCCTATTAATTGTATGATTTTCATTTAGGTTTATTAAGGAAAATTTAATAGAAAACTTAAATAATTTTATAATAATTTTTCTTTAGGTATAATTGAAATTGATATTATAATAATGTAATTAGACCTTAACTATGCCTATTAGAAAGCTTAAATAATTTTAAAAGTATATGTATGATGGATTTTATTTGGTTGTCGAATCTTCCTTTAATGGAAAATGATCTGTGTTTGTTTGATTTTAATGAAATTAGGCCTTATAATGATAGAATAAATGAAAATTGATGTCCTTGAATTTTTGTAGGATTTATGGAAAATTAATGAATATTTTTTAGATGAATTTTAGTTAGGTATAAAAGTAAAAATATGAAATTAATGTGAATTAATGCATAATTTTATGATAAATGGTGAATTATTATAAAATAATTCACAAACTGTGCAAAAGAGACTGAAAAACTGAATGAAAATTTAATGTATTGAAAAATTATTGAAAACTATTGAAAATAGTGAAAAACTAAATAATAAATTAAAATTAAGTGATTTTGTGCCCTTAGAAATAATCAAGCAAAAAAATCTAGCTCAGAATATAATTAGCTGGCTATAGAGATATCTGTACCACGGTGCAAGTCATGGCAACTTACTTTGCTATGGTAGGATCGTTGATCTTTATAGCATCTATCATACATACTGTCATATGTTCTATGAGAAATTATCTTTTAGGATCATTTCTTAGTCTACTGTGGTCCTATGGGATCCACATCCCGTATATCCGATCTAAAAATTTCTGCCAGATCTATACTAGGGGCATGATGATAAAAAAAATGTTAAAAGTGTGAAAAGAAAGCTAAAGTTGAGGATAAAAGTGAAAAAGGACCAAAATGAAAAGAAATAAAAAGTTTAAGGATAAAATGATAATTTTTTCAAAATTTAGGTTTACTAAGTAAAAGTGATAAAAAATAATTAATAAGGGTAAAATAGTCATTTAGTCAATAGACAGTCAAAGAAATGAACTTTTATAAAGTTAAAGGACTAAAATATAATTTTACATGAAAAAGTCAAAACAAGATTTAATTGGTAAATTGTAAGCCAATTAATAGATTAAAAGGAGAAAATAAGAAAAGAAATGGCATTTTAGTAAATAATGAATAAAAAGGGTATTTTTGTAATAAATTTAAAGTTTAAATATTAAACTGAAAAACTATGTAAAATTTTGATATAAAAAGGAAAAATCAGTTTATAGTAATGTACCATGGTTTTGGACGAGGAAATTTGATAAATTTAGCCTAATTTAGCATAATTAGGAAATTATACATGTTAGAAAATATAACATGATTGTTAGTCACCACTGGGCATGTTAATGCTCGGCACGTAAGATTTACTGCATATAGATACTAAAGATCTGGAGCAATAAATTACACAGGGATGAAGGATATCGGAAGAAAATAGAATTACTAGTTTTGAATTTGGCATATGTATATTAGTTATGGTTGTATTATGAATTGGTTTGTAAATGAATGAGTTTTTATATTTGTAAGTATATGTTAGACTGTATATGTTTGTATGGAAAGTGAAGTTATGATGTGTGGAGAATGTATGGATAAATTACTTATTCTGTTGTACCTCTAAGAGGCTATGTATATTGTTTGCTTTTCAAGAGGCTAGTTGAGAATATAGCTGTTATATTACCAAATTTAAAAACAATAAATAGTAAAAATGGACAGTTATAGGTCAGCGGCAAATAGAAGTTATGTTTTGAAATGTGGAGTTAGTAACCCTAAGAAAAAAATATGGTTGTTGTGATAAAGATTGAAAAACAATCTGACCAATTACTTAAATCGGTGACACTGTTACAATAAGTGTGTTGCATAATCAGTAGAAAAAAAATGTTTAAAGTGATATCTCCACCAAATTGGGTTGCGATGCAATTCCTTTAAATAAAGAAATGCATGACAACACAATTCCTCCATAAGTAATTATCAAGTTCGATTATCAAATTTCAAAATTAATCAAACACTACAAATAGATTTAACTTAAATTTGTAAAAATATATCAACTTAAATATCAATTCTTGTGTCAAAAAATTCATATAGATATTTTCACAAATACTTTATACACAACAAATAAACAATAGGTTTTAATTACCATTTAATATCATTGGTTTTGAGAGTTTATCTATAATTACCATATTTTTATATTAACAATTATGAGAATTTATCTAGTTTAAAAATATAAAATTTAGGGATATTGTAATTTGACAAGAAAAAAATAAAATAATATGAAATTTGTCAATTGGTCTAAACTACTTATGGTGTCTGATTTGGATTTGACTCCCAAAAACTTTATCAATGTTAAATCCAAAGGCAAATCAACTACTCACATTTATGAATGTTAAAAGAATATGATTTGAAGATTGAAGATGGAAGACAAAGAAGAAGAACATGAAAGAAGCAGATGAAGAAATGAGGTGAGAAGGAAGAGATGAAGAAACGTTAGAGATAAAAAAAAGAAGAACAAAATGCAGCGTGAAGGATGAGAAGAAAGGAGTTTATGTGAGTAAAATTGTAAAAGAGTTAAATATGGTATTTTCTATAAAGGCATAATTAAAAATGAAAATTAAAAAAAATGTCATTTTAAAAGAAAAAAAGAAAAAGGTATTGTGATAATTATGAAATATTTGGATGACTATCAAACTCATCATTATTCCAATTATAGTAGAAGTCTATCTTTTTTATTTTGTACTTATAAATATCTTGTTGTATTTATTCAGTGGTGATAATTAATATGAGAAAATTCTTTATTCATATTATATATATTTTTTACTTTCATTAGTTTTACAATATGTTATAAGCATGATAGTCTTTATTGATTATTGAAAGTCGATGGTTTAGAACAACCCGATTCGAAGGAATCAAGAATTTTAATTTATAAGATTAAACAGTAAGTAAATTTAATTCGTAAATTTTGAATTATTTTAATTCTCATTAGTTAATGAGATTAATTAAGGGTTGAGTAATTGTACAGCACAATAAATTTTAAAAACTTCAATAAACGAAATTATTAAGAAAAAATGAGAATAACATTTTTCATTGCCTTTCATTTTGCCGTGGACATTAATATGATTTTTATAATTTATTTTGCATAATTGCGAATTGATCCTTGCTTAATTATATTCTGAGCCTTTTATTATATATATGATGAATATATTTTATGTAAAGTTATATTTTGGTTTTCAATTTACTATATGTATATTTTTTGTTATATGTAATAAAATTATTTGAAGACTCTTAAAGAGTTATAATGCAATTACTTGCATACGATTTGTTATGAAAATATATTATTTCTCTAATATGTCCAGCAGAAATTTAATTTTAAAATATATTCGCTGAAATGAATATCATTTTGAGACTGAGAGAGAAATACTCGAAATTCACTTTTTATAAGATAAGTAATATATTTTTTGATTTTATTTTGATACAAATATTAGTAAACTCAAAGTTTAGTAATAAATACAAATATTAGTAACCTGAAATTTACTAACTATTGTACAAATATTAATAACCTATTGTTTACCAATTACACAAATATCAATAAACATAAAATTTATTGATTAATTAATATTAATATTAGTAAATTTGAAGTTTATTGATTATAGTAAACTTAAAAATTGATAGAAATACTAATAAATATTTATTTTATTATTTGTCACCAATATTAGTAAAATTAAAGTTTGCTAATTGTTATACAAATATTAGTAACCTGCAGTTGACTAATTATTCAAATATTAATAAACTAGAAGTTTGTTGATTAATATATATTAATATCAGTAAACTTGAAGTTTATTAATTATAATAAACTTGAAAATTGATACAAATACTAATAAACATGTAGTTTATTGATAGTCACAAATATTAGTAAATCTAAAATTTGCTAATTGTTTGATATTGATATTAAAAAACTTGATATTTATCAATTGATATAAATATTGATCGATATAATAAAAAAAAAGTAAGCCTGAAGTTTACTAATTAATAATTGATTACTTGGCATGATTGGTTTGACCATTTCGGATCGATTATAATGCATAAATGGAATGATTTATAATTTCCTTTATTATGGAATGAATAAAGATAGTATATGTGGGTCAACAATCCATCATGTGAACCATTCAAATTATTTATAATTTTTGAAAGATACATCAATAAAATGGTCATATGTGTGTTCATCATCAACTCAAATCCTATAGTTTGTGAGACTATTTAAATTAAGTGCACAATTTCTAAATTATACAATTAAGATATTTTTCTTGATAATGCTAGTGATCATGCATTATCGATAAAAAGATTATTATAAGCCCCTTGTACATGTTCATACTCTAAGATCTAGCAAAAATCTTTACTAAATGCCTCTAGTTAATTGTTAGACATTTTTATGAGAACAATAGTAATATTTTTATATATGGATACATAATATTGATGTAAGCAATAATTAATGCATTATGCCAATAAAAATCATAAAATTCCTCTATTGCAATTTTTAGTTGAAAAAATATATTGTGATTAATAACTTTCCTAATATTAGGGGAATAAAGCAGCTAAAAATAAATAAAATGATAAATACATTGTGTGTAATTGGTATCCTCATATCATGGATTTGAAGTTCAAAAGATTAGTTAATTATGATGACAATATATTTATTAGTGTGTAGAGATTTATTAAATCTCATTTGTATTAGCTATAAGTGCTCCAATTCAGAACAATATTCTGGTAGGACAATTTGCCTTATAGGATAAATTATTCAGTTTCAAATAAAAATAAAATCTTCAAATGAAAAGGAGCAAATAAATTCATATGATCATATTATGGAGATGGGTACTCTTAAATTGAAGAGACGTATGACATAACTAATTTTTAAATCCCATAAATGGTTCAGGTATCTGAAATTAAATAAGAGTTTCCAATATATCATTTGTCATTAAAAAGAATCGAAAAGGATAAACTTGTCGACAACATTTCTATATAAAAATATTAATGTTGATATTTTTAATATAGTGAGGATCTTAAAATTAAATATGTTAAAAAATATAGATATTAGTTGCAGTCAATATGAATATTTGGACCTGCAGTTCAAAATATTGAAAAATATAATGTCAAAAGAATATAATTGATATTCATGCAATAAACAATGAAGTCGTAAAATATTATTTATTTTATAATATTTATTACAATGGATTAACATCGATTGTAAAAATACATATTTATTTATAATGAATACAATAAGTTTTTACTGTTTGTCAATTTAGTAATATATTAGTATATAACTAACTGATACTATTTGCCTGTTTGATAATAAAATTATATATAATTCATGAAAAGATTTATTATACTTAAAGCATATAAATATTTTTGAACATTAAGTGTTATAGTCTATCTATTGTCATGATTTATTTATGATTTTAATTATTGAAACTATTGAAGAGCTCAAAATGCTTTAATGAATTTTGTGAATTGAATTTTATCTCGAATTAAATATCAAGTACTATTTGATTGAAAGAATTTTTTTTTATAATGTGATTATACGTTTATATATTATCTTCCATTGAGTACTCCAATAGTTATAAGGTTACAAGATATAGCATATTTCATGATCATATATTATTGCTATTGATGCATTATGTAATCATGCATTACATAGTAATTATCAAATTGTTACTTAAAATTACATATTATTTTAAAGATTTTAGTTCTCTATATAATCATATATATTTTATTTGAATAATTTTATTATCTTTAAGTAATTATTTAGAAATATTTGAATTAAGTTACTAAATGCATTAATTTATTATAGCTATTATATTATTATGATATATACATGTTATGAAATTATTTTATTACATCTATTTCATTCCTTGAAATGAATGAAACATTTTAGAATTATGGCCATAAAAAATGTATGTTCAAGAAATGATAATTATTACTACTATATGATTAATTTTTACCACCAAAGGTGGTTAATAATTAAGAGAAAGAATAAAAATGGTTAAAAAAATCATTTGAGAATGGATGACTTATTTATGATATGGTATAAAAGTACATTGATTATGTACCCATTGTACGTATGACTATATCATTAGATTTTATAAGATTTCTCATCTTAAAAAAATGAAAGATGTGTAGATGAATTTGAACATGCTTGTAAATGTTCAACATGTAATTTTATAAAATAAGTTTTAGTTGTTATTTTTTAGTCCATGCATAATATATCTAGAAGATATATGGTACGCATATCCAGAAGATATGTAGTTCATTTTGAGAAAAAGAACTTTATAATATTACGTATCGAAACTCTGTATACACAAATTTAAAGTTGTGTACCGATATTATTATAAGAAAAAAAAATTACACGTTGTACTCATTTTTTCCTTAATTAAGTTTTTTTTCCTACAGAGTTTTCCTGTTCAGATTTTTAATGAGACAACTTATAATGCATATTAAAAATCAATGTATTATTTTTTCCTTTACTGGATTTTTATCTCATAGGGTTTTTTCTAGTAGGGTTGTTATGAGGCACAATAAGTATTAATTAATGGATATTTAAGGGAAAGTGTGTACTATAAATCCCATGATTATAAATTTTCGTAGCCCTTTAAGATTGATAGTATGACTTACCAAATAGAAAAGATAAACAATTATTATCCATAAATGATATTTTATAATATTATCAATGATTTTAAAATCCACCAGAAGTGTGACAAATCTTTTAATGGGAAAGATATCAATCTTTAAAAGAAAATGAAATTAAAATTTTCAAAATTATATTCTTGAAGAGGTAAAAAGTAACATAAATCAACAACTCCATATTTCTAGAAAAATAACCCTAAAAGTGGTTCTAGTAATGGTAAATTACATGAGATATGAAAATGGATAATAATTATTATTGATAATATATTTACATATTAAGTTGCTTATGAAATATAATAATAATAATAATAATAATAATAATAATAATAATAATAAGTAGGAGTCTCTAATTATCGAAAAATATCGATATCAATGCAAATAGCAAACTAAATTCATATAAGATATTTGAATTAGAAGTCCAGATACCAGAAGATGTCAAAATTTTTACCTATAAGAGTATTAATTATTGAATTACTCAATGTTAGCTATTCATAAAGTTAGTTGAAAGTCATAACTTAATACAATAAAGCAATATATAGATTTGTTCAAGAACAACGGCCAATAATATTGAAGTATGAAAAAATCGCAAATTTTTTTCAAGCAACAAATTGGCTGATCTCTTCACCAAAGTTGTACCAACTTTGATTTTCAAAAGCATTTAAGTAGTATTGGGATGTTTTATTTTAAGGAAATATGATAATTGTTGTATTTTTGAAGGAAAGTATATTGTTTATGAATACTGTACTCTTTTTTCTATACTAAGTTTTTATCCTACTGGATTTTTCTTAACAAGATTAAAGAAATATATTCATAATGTATATTCATTCAAGGGGGTGTATTATGATAATTATAAAGTATTTGGATGACTATCGAACTCATCATACTTCCAATTCCAGTAGAAGTCTATTTTTTTCTATTTTTTACCTATAAATATCTCGCTGTGGTTATTCAGTGGTAATGATTAATAAGAAAAAACTCTCTATTCATATTATATATATCTTTACTTTCATTAGTTTTACAACAGAATGAATATTTTTGAAAATAACCCTATTTTTTGAGTATTTTTGTGAAAGTTCCTATTTAAAACATCAAGCTGGCTTATTGATATAAGGGTTAATTACATAAAATGCCCCAACTATATGGTACTTTTCAATTTTTGTACTAAATTTCATTTCATTACAATTCAAGCACTAAACTTTTAAACACTTTTCAATGTTGGAATTTCATCAATATTTCTGTTAGTTTAAATGGTAGCAGCTGATGTGGACGCTCACGTGGACTTAGCGATGAAAATTTTCATCGCAAAAAAATAATTAAGATGCCACATTAGGTTTGGGTTTCCCAGCAAATTAGCAACGGAATCGCGAAAAATATTTTTTTATAATTTAATTAATTTAATTTATAATTAATTTATAATAATAATTTATAAATAAATTAAATTATTTAGTATTATATTTATTTATATTTTCTTAAAAAATTAATTATAAAGATGATGAAAAATAGAAAAAATATAAATAAAGATAATATTAAATAATTTAATTTATTTATTTGATTAAACCCATGCAAATAATAAATTGTAATGTCCAATTTCATCAATTTTTTCGTGGTTGTTTAACATTGCTTGCTTTCCTATGGCATTTTAGTAAATGAACTCTTTTTTTTTTAATTGGCTATTGTTTGATTTTAACCGCCACGCCAATAACTTTGAAACTTGTTGGAAGCAATTGATAGTGCTTTGAGTAAGGGTGTACACGGTACGGTCCAATTTGGGGATTTACAAATCTCCGTATTGTTTTGAAATTTCGGATATTTTAAAAATTAAGTATTGTAACTGTCTTGAAAATTCGGGACAATTCGGTACAGTTTTATAAAATTTCGATACAATTCAATACGATTTTTTGGTTCTTTCGGTATAAAACAATACAATACAATACAATTCGATATTTCGGATAATTCAATATTTTTAAAATTTTGCATGTTTTAAAATATTAAGATGAAAAATAGCCGCCATTTATCAATCCATATATCTATTAAATTATTAATACCTATGATGCTCTATTTAAGAATCAAATAAGCAAACATGTATTAATAAAAATATGTACAAATATTGAAGCTGCATTTGCACCTGCACCTGGATCATTGTTCAAAATTCTTCGAATGCACTGATCGGAATATCCCATAGTGAGGCCTAAATTAGTTAATGGGTCTATGTTTTTATCATCCAAGTTCATCTTTGTTGGACGAACTCTCCAGTAGACAATCCTGAAATGCCAATATGGTCCAACTCAAAGTCAGACTTGTGATGATGCCCATAATCATATAGTTGCAAAATTTATGAAAATGGGTTTGCTATTTGAATTATATAGATCTCAGCAATACCTAAGTATTTCCATGATCATGCATAACCTATTGTTTAGTGACTTTGTAGCTAATCGAAATTTTCTTCATATGTGAATGCACCCATATGAAAGATTAATCACAAAATAAAACCAGATAGTAATCCAAAGAGAAGAAATTTGGGGAAAAATTAAACCATTGAAACACAATGAAGTTATATATATATATATATGCAAGGAAAATCATATCCTTTCAACAAGCTTTACAGCTCTTTCTACAAGTGCCATAGTAATCAGGAGAACCAGTCATAAATACTGGATTCCTTTGGCATTCCCCAGTGGCAGTCTAATTGGGACAATTAACATCCTCATCAGTGTAATCACTGCCATCTGTTTCAAACAAGAAATTTAGATTTACCTCGTCAATGGCTCTTACAAGGAGGTATTTGGTGGCACACCACATATCCCCCTTGAGGACCGGGCATCGAGCATGGCTGCTACTCTTGTCTAGAGATGCATTGGGTATGTATTGAAAAACAGAATAGCGTTCCCTTTGATAGGTCTCAGAATGCTGCTAGCTTTTATGCAATTTGACCAAAACTTGCCCTTCAGCTGTCAAGATTTGAATAGAGATCAATGAGGGTGATTGAAAGGCCATCATATGAACTCACGGATGGGTTTCCAATTGACCTCTAAATCGTGGAAAAGAATTCCACCACCTCGTGTGACATTTGAGAGGTACAAAACTATAGTTGCCATCAGAGGTGCGTTTGAAATCAATGTTGTATTACCAAAATAATCCAAATGTTGTTTTGCCTCTTCAACGCCATAATGCATGATTTGCAGAGGCTTTCCATTCTCTGAATTGCAATTAAAGCCAAGCAATTATATGAAACACTGAGTTCAGAGAAAGAAAAACTCTTTTCGAAATTTGAGGGCTAGGGTGAACAAAGATACCTTTAGGAATGAAGGTCCAGGCTGAAATTCTTTCCTCAATTCTTGCAAGTATGTTATCCTAAATAGCACAACAATAGTTTTCAATGAGAAAAGCTACAAACATGTCATCCGAGAAACAACTGCAGTATTGCAATTTTTCTGTCAATGAATAATAGGTGAATCCTCATCATAAAAGCTAGGAAGTGCTCTCAGATTAGTTGCTAGTCTAGAATATCAAAAAGTTTGAAATATAGATCATGGATTGAGCTTTCATCTACTAATTATTTGACGAATGAGCTTTGATCTACCAATCATTTGATGATTAAAGTTGCAGAGAAGGCATTTTCATCTACAAAATTCAACCAAAATTTTTAATCGTAATGGCCAAAAGACAGAGTGGGGAAAATTAATTACATGGTCATGGCGTTTAGAGTGAGAAGGAGGACCAGCAGAACGCGACGATCGTCCTCCCGGAGTCGAATAACCTCTAGTGGTGCCTCGGCCACGATTCATAGCAGCATGATCTTCTTCTCTAAACTGAACATAAACATTACCCACCTGCTCAAAAATTCAAAACACACAAAAGCAAGTAAATTTGTTACTTCTCCATAGACATATAAAACACGAAAGAGAAATGACAGAGAGAGAGAGAGGACCATGTGATCAGCGAGATTATCACAGATATTCAAGCTCTCAATATCGCCATACTTGCTGAGCTCCTCAAAGAGGTCCTGGTAAAAATCCTCGAAATGGTCTTGGATCTTACGAGGGTTAAGGGATTGAGACTGAGCTTGAGAATCAACACCAGGAGTGAGCATATCGGGACGCTGATACATGTTGGAGAGAAGAAGGGTAGGGCTAATAGTGGGCTTGGTGTGAAGCCTTGAGCAACGATCTCCATGCCTATAAGTGCCAATCTTGAAGTAAAACGGACAATTAACTCTGTCTTTCTCTGTTCCAAATATGGATGCTAAATGCTCCGCCATGATCCTTTCTTTTCCTCTCCCCCTCTCGTCGATTCGATCTGCTTACACTCAATGAGATTCCGATGCCAATCAGAATTCTAATTTTAAACGATAATAAAATATAATTATATAATTATAAAAAAATTTCCCTCTTAATTTTTCCTCTTAAATTTAATTAAATTTTTTACTCCCTTCAAAATTTCAAAATAAAAAAAAATTCCCTCTTAAAACATTTTAAATTTGATTTTTATTTTTAAATTCAGATTTTTACCATTTAAAAAATAATTTATATTTACCATTATTTATAAAAATGAGAGTAAATATAAAATATTTTTTAAATAACTATTAAATTAATATTATTAATTAAATAATTTACACAAATTAGTAAAATTTTTTTAATATAATAATTGTATATAATTGTATTGTTAATTTAAATACTCAATTACTCATATAGATATTGTGAAAAAATTAATGAATGTTAGTTAAGTGATACTGAAAGTATATGTACTTATATAAGTATATTTAATCATTCATGATATAAAGATAAATAAAGTTAATTGATAAGATAATTATATACTCAAATAATTATATTAATTGATAAAATTTTTATATACAATAACTATATATAATCACATTATTGATTTACAACTTCATTATTACTATAGGTATTGTACGAAAATATATACATACTAGTTGAATGACACTAAAAATAAATGAAATTAATTGGTAAAATAATTATACACTTATGTAATACAATAATTGGTAATATTTCATTATATATAATAAATATATTTAATTACATTATTAATTTAGATATTCATAAAGGTATTGTCCTAAAAATATATGAGTATTAGTTAATTGATACTAACAGTAAATGAAATTTATTGATAAAGTACTTATATGATAAATTGATTCACTTAAATATTTATATAAAAATTTGTAAAGAAAATAAAATAGTAGTTGAGTAATATTAAAGATATATTAAATTAAATACAAATTATTTTAATTATATATTAATATTCATATTCATATATAGAATGATTATTTTAATAATTAAATTTATTTTCTTAATAATTAAAATATTTAATTTAATTTATTAATTAATTATTATCTTAATTTTGTGTATTAAAATATATAATTTAAATAATTATGAACTTAAATTTATACAGTACATATAAAATAAAAATTATAAATAATATTTATATATAAATTACTAGTATTATATATAATAATTAATAAATATCGGTTCTTTCGGTACAAAACAATTCAGTACAGTTCAATACGGATCTCGGTCCGGTTCTCGGTTAAATATCCAGATCCGTTCTAAATAAAGTCAACGGTACAATTCGGTTCGATTCTAGTCAAAAAGTCAACAGTACAGTTCGGTTCTGAATCTTTTTCTTTAGTTTTTCGGTTCGATACAGAAAGATCCAGACCCGTGTACACTCCTAGCTCTGAGGACTATAAACAAGATAGAATTTCAATCTAATACAGATTTAATCTTCTTAAATACAACATAAAGTCTTAGTAAAACGATAAATTCTAATTTTACTTCAATAAAAATGTTTAGCTCGTAAACCATATATTCCTTTCTTTTTTATCTTTTTATAATTCAATATTAAACCGTTTTTGAACTCTAAAATAATACTTTATTTCATTCTTAAAAAAAATGGTATTAAAAGATAGAGCTTAATTAATATAAATTAAAGATTGAATTTGTAATAATTTATAAAATACATACACTTAGAATAAAAAAGATAGGTGGGAATCAAATTTTTACATCTGAATTACATTGTTTTATTCTAATTAATTAAATCTTTATATTTTTTTCTCTCGAAAAACTTTTATTAATTTAAATATCGGAGTATTTGTTTCTCCTTTAGTGATTTTCATTTGAATACAAGTTTTATATGGAATTTATCAGCCATTATAAAATAACATATATAAAACTTTTAAAAAAAATCCCATTATTTCTTAGTCGGAGTCGTATAATTTTGAATGTTTCCAATACTTAATATTATAAAAATATAACTATGTGACAAAAGTTCATAGAAATTACCATATGAGAGCAACCTGCCAACAAATTGCTATTATATTCGGTTTTTCATTTAGTAACTTCATCTACCATAACGTAAATTCAGCAAATAGCTAAATTTTATTCTTTTAGTTTAATTATCATTTTTTGTTTTTAGTTATTCGGTGGGTTTATGCTGAAATAGAACAAAATAATATTTCCCTAATCAAATTTATTAATAACATTATGAAGTAATTTAATCATTAATAGATATGCATACTAAATTATCTTTAACTTAACTTATATAGGATTATTTATAAATTTGATCGATGAAAAAAATAATTTAGAACAAACTTTATTTAATATAAAGTAAGAATAACAAATTGACCCCTCTTAAATAGAAAATAAATAATTTGGGAATTAGGTTTTCCTATTTTTCATCATCTTTATAATTAATTTTTTAAGAAAATATATTTAAAGATAATATTAAATAATTTAATTTATTTATAAATTATCATTAAAAATTAATTATAAATTAAATTATAAAAAAATTAAATATTTTAATGATGGAAATTTCCTTTGCTAATGTGCGGGAAAACATGAGGCAGCTTAATTCTTTTTTACGATGGAAATTTCGCTAAGTCCATATGGGTGTCCACATAAGCTGCTTCCGTTTAAACTAACAAAAATATTGACCGAGTTCCAACATTGAAAAATGTTTGAAAGTTTAGTATTCGAATTGTAAAGAAATGAAGTTTAATATAAATATTGAAAAGTATCTTATAGTCGGATTTTTTTTTTTTTTGTAATTAACCAGATATGAGAAAACTGTTTATGATCCAATCTTTCTGTCTACTTTCTGTCCACCAGGATTCTTGTTATGTTCATATGACGCATACATTTAGCAACAAAACACAATAGAGAACAAGCTATGTTGAGTAGTATTTTCACCACATTTATACTTGATTTTTTAATATTTTTTAGTTGGTTACTTTGCTTTAAACAGGCTCCTTTTACTTGGTCTCTTTGTTTTATGTTGTTTCCAGGTGATTTTGGTGAAATGAGAGATTTGGAAGCCGAGTATTGCTGCTCTAAAATTCTGCTAAAAGGTGGACAGAAAATAGAGTATTCTATGTTGATAATTTACGAGGCTGACACCGTAGCCTTGGGCAATGCTAAGTCCAGCCCGACTGCGCAGATCCAGATTTTCAATTGTAAAACTCCTATTCCATTTTGATCTAACCACCAGCTGTATTCCATAGGATTTTAGTAGATAGTTCGACCACTATAGAGGAGATTAGATGATTTAGTTATTTCTTCTTTTGAATTGTAATCGATTTCTATTTTTAGTTTTCTAGTTTATAGAGATTGCTATCCCTAGTAGTCTATTTAACTAGGAATTTTTTTTTTTTAAGTAAATGGAGACCTAGTTGTAGATTTAGACACACAATTTTAAGATTATTTTTGCATTTTTATTCTATGCATTGAGTGCTTCATAATTCAGGTTAAAGGTTAATTTAAGTGCATGATTCTCCTATTTGTATGCTTTAATTCTCTTTTTAATTTTCTGTAATGCTTATATATAGCATTCACTGTAGTTATTTAGTAATTAGAGATTAATTACAGTTTTACTTAATATGTTTAAAATTAAGGAAAGATTGGTTTCGACAACCATCAAGCTTCGTCCTCTGTCATCTGAAGCCAAAAAGAAATGGCTACCAAGAAATTATCGCATTACAATGTTCTTGTAATGTCCCAAAAAATTTGACTATGGTGGGGTTGGTCTGGTAATTATGAAATCCCAAGAACATTGAAACTCAATCTCAGTACAATCAAGTCAGCAGGAGAAGGTTATTGGGTCAAGAACAAGGACCGACTACGACTTCTAAAACTAATATACAAAAGGTTAGTTGTATTATTATTATTTTTTTTATTATTGTAGCAGCTAGTGCACTTCTTTGTCGGTTTAAGCTTTGGCGACTAATTGGTAATAATAATTCATATTAAAATATTAATGCCAACCCAACCCACCCGTCTTCTCCTAAACCAAGCAAATGATGAAGGCCTTGCATATCTAAAGGCAACTTTTTATTTGATGTGGAGGCGATAGATAAAATACAGGCTAGAATTATTAATCTGTAGTTATACTGAGATATTTCATTGTGAAATAATTCTGGAGCAGTTTCAGATTGAAATATGCATTAGCATATGGTCTTGTTGTGGATGACCTTTTCTTCTAATTTATGGTAGGAGTTGCAATTAAATTGAGACTAATGCCAGTGTAGCCCTGCTCTGAAGATTTGTCCATGTGCATTATCTATAAAAAAATTGCGAGGGATTACCCTAGCACATTGAAGGGATGTTAAGCTAGTTGTTTTGCTTCACTTGGGTTGGTTTCACAGATTCCTAGTTGTTTTGTCTTGGCTTGGGTTGGTTTCACAGATTCCTAGTTGTTTTGTCTTGGCTTGGGTTGGTTTCACAGATTCACTCCTTTGTAAAAATTCAGAGTGGACTGGAATAATGCATGGAGGAGATATGACATGGAGCGGAGCAGAATGGCTCTGCAAATTACAGGTTCTTGGGGTTGCAAACTTGCTGACTATTTTACATTCCCATCTTGCTTCCTTCAAGATTCCCCAATTTAGGAAGCTTTGTTATGTTTGATGGTTGACACCTTAGTTGATGAGATGGCCCTAACATGAGCAAATCAGTTATGCGGGAAAGCACACCAGCAGTCTTGAATGCTAGGGAGTTAATTCTGTCTAAATTGTGCATTCTCATGCATCAGTTAAAGGAAGAGTTACAACCATGCCCAGCTTTTCAGATACTCTGAAAAGTTTTGAAATAAGGCAGATGGAAACTGTGGTATCATAATTGGAATTGTTTCAATCCCTAATTACAGTGGAAGTAACAGAAATGTCATGGTTTGGCAAAGTTGATAGCTTCGTCAAAGGCAAAAGGCTAAAAAGTCTAATGCAGCATCTGATTGTAACCGAATGCCATGTGATAGAAGATAATAGAACCAATATATCTGTGCAGCCTCAAAAGCTTCTACATGGGCAATTGCACTTTAATTTTTAAATCTTCCGAAGTGCTTACGAAAGACTGCCTTTAGATGAAAATATTCTTTCCAAGTCATTGACATGCAGAAGCTAGGGAGGGTATAATGAGAGAACGAGCATGTAAGGGCACTGGGAAAGGAAACTTTCGTGCCATGAATCTAATGGTGGTATTGCTTGATATTACAAGGGCAATTGCACTTGTAATGATTCTCATGAATCTAATGGTGGTAACTTCAGGACTGATGAGGTAGATTGGCTTGCTGAAAAAAATCTTACCAAAAACCTTGGCAAGAAGTAGCTAGATCAGCTAGTGAGCTTTTCTTACCATCCACCTTTCAAGCTTGAAGAATCCAAAGAATGTGCCTCACTCGATTCTCAGCAATGTACACTTCTAGATTTAGAACTTTTATTTGGTAACACCATTTTATGAGTAGCAGATTGACCAATTTATTGCACTGAAGTTCTTAATTGAAGATGCAAAATATGGGGAGTTGCTACATTAAAGACCTTTCACAAAGATTTAATTAGCAAGATCAGAGCTCTTAATGAAGACATGTAAGAATTTATAACCAGGCTTTGTAGAATTGAAGATCATACCCAGAAAAATAAAAAATAAAAAAAAAAGAAAAAGAAGAAGAAGAAGAAGAAGAGGAGGAAGAAGAAGAAGAAAAAAGGGAGTCCCATATGATCACCAGGAAAGCAAAAATAGAGAAAGTTATAGATGTCCTTCCAGAAGACAGGTGTGAGGCAACTGACGTAACTAAATATAAAGGTAAGAATGCCAATAATTAGTGGACTAAGACTAATGGCTTATTTGCATTAAATTACAACTGGACTTCTTTCTGGAGGCGGAAGTTGTTTTATTGTTCAATTACATGAGCCAGATTTGAATAACAATTTGACTTGAAATGTAAACGCTACCTAATGAAGTAGAATGTAATATATGCTGAATCAGTAGATTCAGTACAAATATGCAAGCTTAGAAGTTAGATCTCTCATGTACGTTGGCTATAATTCTACTTAATGGAGCCTGCAAAAGTTAAATGTATCATGTCATTTGTGTATTATTTATGGGCATGGGTATATTTATACGAGGCAGAAAATTTTTGGTGCTTCATTTCCATCACTTTATCATTTGCTCAATAAAAATACTAGAAAAGAAATCGAAAGTAAAGGAATTGCTAATCATACATTCACTTTACACAGCTTTTCTTTGTTTAAAATACCATTCATTATTCGACTCCACTCTCATTCATTCACTTAAATGAAATCTCAGTTCAAAACTAGCCATCCACATTGATAAATAGATGTCTGCGTCTTATAAGTTTTTGATATCATTATAAATAACTAGATTCTGCAACATATGACTTAGTTCTTTCAAGCTAGAATCCCTTCTACACCTGAGTACTTTCAGAGAATGACCTTCAGAGCTCTTACAAGAAAATTCCTGACATTCCGAAAGTGTTAAGTATCAGATAAAATTTTAACCCTGATTATCAGACTCCATGGCCAGTGATGAACTGACAGAGTTTATAACTGAGCCTGCACAAGATGAAGGACTATATAAGCAGTGGCTCCTAATCATTTCTTACATTCTTTACATTTTAGCAAACCTCATGATTTAGCAAGCAGGTATAGGGTGTACCAAAAATCGTCTCTTGAAGCTTTCAACATGCTCCTTTGGGTCTCGCCGGGTTTGGTTGTATCCCTCATTTTTGTTCATTTCCTATAGAACAACAGTTACTAATATACAGTTTACAAGTAAAGAAAGTATATGGATGAACCCCACAATTACCATATTAAACAAGTTAGATAACAAACAGTTTTTTCCATGTATGAGGAAAAATTAACATTATTCAACACAGAAATACACAAAGGTCAGTAATTGCATAGTACCTCAATCCAAGCAGCGAGATTAGGCCTCCCTGCAGTGATGTCATAATTCTTTACATCCAACAATGCAGGCTGGAATCTTTCAACGAATGGAGCATAAGCAATATCCACCTGTATTATTCAACATCATCAAACCATAAATTCAAAATTATCTACCTGTACTCAGTAAAGCATATTCCAGCTTTGAAAACAATTAACTTCTTGCTAGAGATTGTGTTATCCATCCTTAATTAAAATAAGTATACAAGACAGCACACCGTTTAAAGTATATATAGATACCAGAAAAGTGAATAAAATATTTTTATTCTTACCAGACTGAATTGGCCAAGGAAGAAGGGTCCATCATCAAATCTGGAAAGAGATGTTTCAATGAAATCAAGCGCTGCACCTGGACAAATTTATCACTGTCATCACTTTGTTTATTTCTAAAATAAATTAAGTAATTCAAAGCAGAAGACACTTAACCTACCAGCTTCATTTGCATCTCCTTTGAATAAGGATCTTAGAGCCTGGTTGAAAGAGTCGGTATAGGCAAACAACTCTTTTGCTAACTCTTTCTTTGCAGGGTCCTGTTAATCATTACATTAATGATCAATTAACTGAAGAGTTAAAAACAACACAGAGAGGATGATTTAGTTCTCACATCAGGGAAAAGTGATGGCCCGTCAAAGTTACTGTCAATGTATTTGATCAAATCAAGAGACTCTCCTTTGACTTCATTGTTGTGTTCAAGTGCAGGTACCTGCATAATCAAGTCAGTATGATGAAAGAAAGAACAATTTGATACTGTATTTTTTAGTAGGCTTTACATGATTCTTTCACAATCTTTCCTATATAGCCCCAAAAGAATTCAAATATTTCGAAAGTTCTGAATCACAAAAAGCAATGATTTAATGAAAATTTCAACTACATTTAAATTACTTAGGAAAAATGATAACAAGTTTTAGCATCGACAGGGCATAAGTCTCCAGCTCTAAGCAATTATATACAGAGGCATCCGAACACTCATTGAGTAAATTATTTTAACTGATTTGTCCCAACGAAATTGTAAACTGGAGCTGCTATTGATCAGCAACGATGATTGTCATTATACAGAAATGCTTATAAATTTTCTTGTTATGGGATTGATTAATGATTCTTACATTGAATACCCATTTGAGATATATATATATATAAAACAATCTCTCAGAAAAAGGTTCTCAACTCACCTTGTTAGGAGCGTAGACTTTCTCCTTGTACCAAGCAGGTCTATCTTGCAGATCAATAGGAACCAACTTTATCTTGTCCCGCAACCCCTGCTCTTCCCCAGTGTTTTTATTTGTTTGACAAACAAAAATGAGAGTTAAAATAAAAATGGAAATGACATACCAAGAGAAAGATAGAAGCTTTGATATTGATTTTTATCCTAGATTGAGTACTCTTATGAACAAGAATCTTCACTCAACCACCTAGCTCAGTCGAATTGAAACCCTAGTTCCCAAAAGGAAAAGTTAATCATGGACCAAATAATGCATAAAAAGTGCATATAGCAAAATACACATGTTAAAAATAAAGGACAAATATACTATCTTGTCCTCAATATTTTATCCCATAGCTCTCTGTATTGCTCTTTATGTTGCTTTTAGAGCAAAAATGGCTCTATAGTTGTTTAAATCGGTGCCAAACTGCCCCAATGGCTAATGAAAATAAGCGAAAAAACTCCTATAGTTAATGAAAATTGTGCTAAAATGGCCCATTTTAACACATATTTTTCCATCACTTGTAAGCG
The DNA here is from genome assembly GCA_037975025.1 of Excoecaria agallocha. Taxonomy (NCBI): domain Eukaryota; kingdom Viridiplantae; phylum Streptophyta; class Magnoliopsida; order Malpighiales; family Euphorbiaceae; genus Excoecaria; species Excoecaria agallocha. The sequence continues at coordinate 27,536,883 of CM075813.1, read as the reverse complement.
AATCTTAGCTCCAAAAATAATTTAAAAGGCAAAACAAAGCCCAATATATACTTTAGAGAATGGAAAATATTGCCTTCTCTTAATAATAAATAAAACTCCAAGTTGTGGAAATTTGGTAGAAACAAGTAAACAACCTTACAGTTGCGAGTAATCCACACACGCTGTGCATATGGGCAAGTGTATGATATATACAGCCTTAAAACAGACAAAAACGCAACAGTAAGATACACTATTGTCTGTATTCATGAAAAGACAATAAATCAAACAATTAGAGGGCAAAGCAACTTTCACCATAACTGCTAAATTTAGAGGTAAAAGTAAAAAAGGGAAAATAAGACCATCACGTACCTTGTTGTTCCATCAAAGATTGGAGGTGGGTCTGAAGTAGAAGTCAGAGCTGGTGGAAGAACATCTTTCACACTTCTGCATAGAGAGAAAACAGACGAAAATGGGAAGTGATAATTGTGATTTCTTTCATGTTTATTCATTTTCTCAGATACCAAACAAGGTTAGAAACCTACCCAGTAGCCATGGAAGCTGAAATGGGTGCAGGTCTTGAGTTTGTGAGAGAGTGAAAGCGAGAAACTTTTTGTAATTTAAGTGAATTAGAGAATAATTTAATGGTAGGGAATGTTGCAACTTTGTTGGAGATGGAGGGGGAAGAGAAATGGATAGAAAGGTCTGCTGGAGAGGAAGCAGGGAAATAACTAACTGTCAACGAGGCCATTTCTTATTGGTTCCTCACACACTGGGGATTACAGATCCAACAAAGGATGAGGACCATATGTATTACAAGGATCATCGATTTAGTCCCGTGGCACAACTTAGCCAGGCACATTGGTGCACCAAATTGGGCCAAAGCTGAAAAAACAAATAATAATAAACCATTAAAATGTGCCATTTTATTTTTAATATTTATTTTAAAGCAATGTTATTTTTTATATTTAAAATTTAAAGCAATTTTTACTAGGCCCGGCAAAATTTGCCCAAGCCCAGTACCCCACCCAAGCCTATCCAAAAAAATTAACCCAAACCCAACCCAAATTCAAAAAATATCAATTGGGTCAGATTCAATAACTACCCATATAAAATTGACTCAAATGGGTCTCCTAAAAATGCCCAACGGGCTTCCTCTGTTCCTAAATCCACTTGTATCTTCTGACCCAATAACTTAAATTTTTAAATTGTGAAACACGGCCTTTCCCAGCCATTCATTTTGTCGGCAAAGCACATGGTTCCTTTCTCGTGACACTCTTTCTCCTTTTTTTCCTTTTTTTTGTTATTACGATTTAATATTTAATTTTATTAATAAAAATTTTATATTATTATTAATTTTATTTTTATATTTAATTTATAGGTGATAATAATTTTAAAAATTATTTAATTTCAACATTATAGATAAGATATTTTTTATTTTTAATATAATAATATATTGTATTAGTAAGAAATTGTTTTTGCATGCAATAAGTCAAAAATTTATAGTTAAGTAATTAATATTTGAGATGAAAAATCTAATTAATTATAGCATATAATAATAATAATATTAATATTAATATTAATATTAAAAACATATTGTGTATTGTTTATTTGTTTGAAATGCATATATTATTTGATGACAATTGGATTAAAAAATACATTATTAAATGGTACTTGCATTTTTTAAAAAAAATTATTTATTGCTTAATATTTTGTACTAAATAAAAATATTTTGATTATTTGAAAAATACGAAATGCTCATAAAAATGTATTGATTAGTCACCAAATATTGGCAATATGCTATATATACATAAATTGAAAAAATTGTCTTCCCATGCTTAATATATTAGGATTTTGTAACATTTTCTTATAAAAAGTTATTCGGAGATGAAAGTGTGGTTAAATATGAATGCAAAGAAATTAAAGATAAGTTGTATGATCTTTTTGCATCATATACAAGTAATAATTCAACTTCAGAGGTATCAACAGAAAGGAGATCAAGCGTGGATGATGATCTCATGAAAGTATGTTTCTCTCATGTGGAATAAAATATTTATATTCTTTAATATTTTATAATAACTTTACCTGAAAATGTTGAGGTTTTAATCACCACTCGCAGTTGGTTATTTGAATTTGAAGAGGAAGAGTCTGAAGATAGCACGAGAAAAGATATTAAATTTTAAAAATAGATTAGCATATTATTTTTTTATTAGAGTAATTTTTACTATTTATATATTCAATATTTGCACATAATTTTATTTTTGGAGTAAAATTAAATTAATAAAATATTTAATTTTTCTGTATTTTTATTAAAAAAATATGCATTAAATTCATGGGTTGGTCTAAACCCGTCCAACCCATTTGGACATTGGCCCATTTATGACCCATCTATTTGATCCCATTTGTGATCCGTCCATTTATGACCCAACCTAAAATTCGCCCAACCCGTCCATTTGCCACCTCTAAATTTTACCTCAAATTAAAAATTCAATTAATTTTAATTTATTTCATTTATTAACTTGGTAATATTGTCCATTCACGTTCAATCATTTATCGCCATTTATTTTTTTATTATTTTCTAACATGGTAATAGAACTCGCTTACATTTAAGGTGAATATTGACCAATTAACCGGTTCATTACTAATTTTATTGAACCAGTTTATTAATTTCAGTTAACTGGTATATTTGTTTCGATTTTTAACTCGATTTTTTGGATCGATTAACCACTAAAAATTTTTAATATATAAATTTAATAAATTATAAAATTTGTAATATTATTTTTAATAGTTAAAAATGCTTTATAAATGAAAAATTATAAATTAAATACAATATCCATTAAAAGAATCACAATAAAAATAAAATTTTCATAATTAATTATAAGAATTAAATATATTCAATATGAAACTAACAGCATAGTATTAATTATGCACATATAATAATAATAATAATAATAATAATAATAATAATAATAATAATAATAATAATAATAATAATAATAATAATAAGAAGAAGAAGAAGAAGAAGAAGAAGATAATTTTAATATTTATTTACTAAAAATATGTATTTTAATAATATTTTAGAAAGTTATATATATCATACTATTTATAAATTATGCAAATATTGAAAAATAAGTGTAAAATTTAAAATATAATTTATAAAATGTATATAAATCAGTTAATCGTCAGTCAATGATTACCATTGATTTTTAAAAGTAAAAATTGTAAATCTAAATTTTCGGTTTAATTAACCTAAAAATCGATTCAATTTCGAATCAATTTTTCAGTTAATTAAAATTTCGATTTTTTTTTTGCTCACCCCTGCTTACATCCAATCAAAACTTATTATATGTCACTCTCTTAATCACTTTTCTTTCATTGTAATAACATGGCAGTAGATCTCATTGTCAACTAATCACCCATGGCCACATGCCATCTTCTCTCTTCCATTTTCTACACTCTTTTGTCCCGCCACTTCTCTCTCTTCTCTCTCCCTCTATTTCATTTATTATTAACTTTTTTTAATAAAAATTAAATCTTCATTAATAATATAAAAAATACATCTGAAAAATATTAATAAATTTATAAAATTAAATAATATATAAGATGTACGAATCTAATAAAATTATTAGAATATATCTCTGAATTTTTTCGACGAAAATAGTGGATAATGATAGCATGCCTCGAGTAATTTAATTTTCAGCAAAAAACTCAGTCCATTTATTATCCACGAAAAAACTCATTTCAAAATAACGAAAACTTCCATAAAGAAAGACAATAACCTCTAAATATGAAAATGAAATTTGCATGATAAAAATTTTAATTGCATTCAACCTTAGCTAAACGAATTAGATTTATAAAAACACAAAAATTAAATCTAAAATGAAAAATTTCAGACTCGAATTTATTGAAACCAAAATACAAAAAGACAAAATACGAATAAAATTAAAACTTCAGATCTAAACTGATAAAAAAAATTTGAAAAAATTAAAAAAAATAAAGATAAAAATTTAATAAAAAAACAAAATGAAAGAGAAGAGAGAGAGAGAGAGAGTAGGTGGCATGAGACAGAGGAGAGAGAAAAGAAAGAAGATTAGAGATATAGGATGATATGTGGTAGTGGGTGATTGGTCGAAAAGGAGACTCATTTTCATGTCATCACAAATTCGCGATGAAAGAGAAGTGAGTAGAAGTATGACACATGTCAAGTTTTGATTTGGTGCGAGCATATCCCATTGCCATATTAGCACAAGAAAGAAAAAGATGTTACATAAGATGATCCATGATCGGATGTGAGTGGATCCTACTATCATATAAGCACACAGAGTTAGTCAAAATTAATAAAAATTTTGACTAGAGATAAAATTATTTTAATTTTAAAAAATCGATAGCAACATTATATCAAAGTAAATATCAGAAATAAAATTACATATTTTACCAAAATTTAAGGGTATTTTTGCACGTTTGGTCTTTAATTGATTTAAATTTGATTTGTCGTGCTCTTCAAAGCTAACTCTTCCATACGCTGGTGACTTGTTTACTACTTTTTTTTATATTATTTATAATTTTTTTATTTTTTATATAGTAAATATAAAAATAATGGTTAATTATAAATTAAGGTTCAGACTATAGGATACCATCTTTAAAATTTTGCGACGTTAGTCTCCAATTTCGATTCCACTTTCAATTGAGTGACTCTGTCGCTATTCCGTGGCTATTTTGTCGCTATTGAATGGAATAGTGACAGAGTCCTTCAATAGAAATAAAAGTCGAAGTTAAAAGTTGACATTGTAAGATTTTGAAGATAGAGTCCAAAATTATAAGGTAACTTATAGTTGAGGTTATTTTTTTGTAATTAACCCTAAAAATAATTAATTTTATACATACGGACATGCATATTTTTTTTAATAAAAGATAATGTGATCAAATTTGACATGTTTATAAATTTATGCATTTAATATTAATTTATTTAACATAATATGACAAAAGGTTAAACTATTATATCTCTTTAGAAAAATAGCATTTTTAGGTCTTTCAATTGTAACATTTGCTTCAATCTTCTTTCTGTTATTATTATTATTATTATTAAATATTTAAATACATATTTTTATTTTCATATAAATTCAATCCTAGGGTTGTGTAGAACCAAATGGATTTTGGTATATTTGGTTCGATTTATTCGATTTTTAATTTGTTCGATTCTAAACCGAAATAAAATTTTGAATTAATTGGTTTGGTTCTTAAATTTAAAAAACCGAAGTAATCAATATTTACAAATATATTTATATTATAGTATTAAATTTGCAAAAGAAATAGTTTGGATAAGTGGTGTGAAATCTTTTATTACTGCTACGATGTTTTGAGTTCAAATTCTAGTAGGGACAATTTGTTTGCAGTTTTCAATTTTTTAGCAGTTTTTTTTTCCAACTTTAAAAGGTTTGTTATTTTTTCATTTTTGATTTATTTTATATTTGAGAAATTATATTATATTTTTATTTTACGTGAATGTTTTTTATTGGACTTTAAATGTATTTTTCAATATTATTATAACACTACATTTTTAAATATATTTTTAATTAGTATTTATTATGTACATAATATGGTAAACTTATGTGCATTATTTTAATTTTAGTTATTTTAAAAAATATAATTTGATTAGTATTTATTATGTAAATATAAAATTATTAATTTATTATGTAAATATAAATTTATTATATTTTTATTTTACATGAATGTTTGGAGCACTTTGGATATATTTTTAAATATAATAATATATTTTTATTATAATTTTTATTAGTACTTATTATGTACATTATTTTAATTTTAGTTATTTAAAACAATATAATTTTGATTAGTATTTAATATGTACATAATTTGATAAATTTATGTGTATTATTTTAAATTTATTTATTTTAGATGGCCTTATTTTGATGAATATAAATTAGTTTAATTTATGGATCCATATATATTAAAAGTTCAATAAAAAAAAGCTCATATTGACCTAGAACAGGAATAAATTGAACCGAATTTATCAAATTTAATTTGATCTATTCGGTTTAGAGTCTATATAATTTGATTTACAGTTTGATTTATTTTTTTTTATGAAATTTGATTTTTGGTTTATTCGGTTTTATCCAAAATCAAACCGAATTGACTATTTGCATAGCCCTAAAAATATATACTTAATGAAACAAAAATTAATAGTTTATAATTTAATATATTTTTAAATAATTTAGGTTCAATGTATATTACAATAAATTTTAAGGTTCCATATATATGTCATTTAATAATTTTTATTTTTTTTACAAAGATAATGCTGTAAATGTTGAGGCATCAATTTCATTTATAGTTACTCAATTTTTATACAAATTATATTGTAAATTTTATTTTTCAATTCGCAACAATAAAATAAAAAATATCCGGAAAAATATAATTCCGGATGCTTGAGTCAGCATCAAATTTCATAATATATGCTACGACAAACTACATTTTAATGTCTCTATATGAAATTAAAAAGTAGTAACCAGTTATTAACGCGTGTGTTTGGTAATTGGCATAATATTTTTTTAGTATTTTTAATTTTATTTTATTATTATAAAATTATATTTTATTATTACGAATTAAAAAATAATGATTACACATCCGTTATTGGTACAAAGATGAATAACGATGGATAAAATTAACCTAAAGTTGAGAGACACAAAAGTTAAAGTAGGGCTGTCATTTTAATTTTTGTTTGTTGGCTTGCTTTTATTGAAGAATTAAGAGTTCAGTAAACAAAAAGGATTCTCAGCCAATATGAAAGAGAAAATATCCATTAATTTTTGTCACGGTTAAAAATAAAAATAGCTTGGTTTCATCCAACCAAGGCAATAGTACTATTATTTTTTATTTTCTAAATTCTATTCGTTATAACTAGTTGCCTGGTATATATATATAAACTCGAAATTTCATTAGACATTACTTTGCATGATCAAGAAATCCATTAAGATGAATCCCTAGCCATTTAGAAAAAAGAAAATCACAAAAATTACATTTCTTTTCTTTCTTTTTAAAAATACATTATTTACTTTTGAGTTTCAAACGTTTTTCTTGTTGAAAAAAAATGCAACCTTTTACATTTAAACCAATACCTATATATTATTACCAATTCTAGTTATCAAAATCAAATACATAAAAATTTTATATCAAAATTTTTCAAAATCAAATGCATTCGCAAATTCATCCATTAAATTCTTTGCTGCAAAAACCACCTAGGAGCTGCTGGTATTAGCTCTTTGATGAAATAAATTGCTCCTGGCAGACCATAGAAGATACTTGAAATTTAATTTGAAGAAGTTCAACTCTGACCTTCAAAATCAATGGAAGTAGTAACCAATTTGTTTCCACTCCTTACTACATAATGGACATTGGGATGAAAGAACCAAACCAATTGGTCTTCGTTGAAGCAAGAACCCATCGGAATTGCTTTAATTTTATCAACATCCACCGGTTAAAAAAACAAATCCTCTCAAGAAGATCCCACTTTCATGTGCTTGACTCATGATCCAACAAATTTGAAATAGTGGCAAACAAAAGGTGTCAATTTCACCCATAGTCTCTGAACTTACGTTTAATCGTTCAAAAGTAACTAACTTTTTTGTTTTGACTTAAATGTTACTAAACTTATCATCTTTTTACAGAAAAGTTATCTTGACCAATTTTCGATGATAATTTTTGCCGAAATACTGACGTGGCACACCACGTCATATGCCTGAACACACGTAGCACAATGCATTAGCAGTCACATCACCGAAAGAGGCCACATCACACAACACGTCAGCAGGCCACGTCATATACCTTGATACACGTGATCTCTTACAGTGATGTGGTTGTTGATGTATCGTGCCACATGTATCCAGGTATATGACGTGGCATGCCACATCAGCATTTCGGTAAAAATTATCATCGAAAACTAGTCAAGATAATTTTTATACAAAAATATGATAAGTTCAGTGACATTTAAGTAACAAAAAATAAGTCAGTTATTTTTGAACGATTAGGCGTAAGTCCAGTAACTATTAATGAAATTGATCCCAACCAAGAGCAAATTATTACAAGGTATTATATTTTTTAAGGAGTGCAGTTGAGGAATCCATTTATCGTGCCACACCCTAATTGAAAGGCCATTACCGACTTACCAATAAGACCCCGATTTAAGAATCTCCAAACAAGCAATAGTACTTTCTTAAATACAACTTGAATTAGATCTTCTCGAAGCCTAAAAAAGAAAAATTATAAAGTAGCCAGCCTTAAGCAATCTAGCTAAAAGCAAGGAAGGATTAGTAACAATTCTCTATCCTTGCTTAGCTAAAAGTGCTTTGTTAAATGTTTCAATATCTCGAAAACTAAGTCCCCCTTATGATTTTAGCTTGCATATTCTTTTTCCACGTACACGAGAATTCTTCTTTCATCTGCTTTTTACCCTTATCAAAATCTACGTATCAGTGCTCATAAATTCTGATAGAAACCTATTGAAAGGAGAAAGCATTACATTATTTATGTATGAATAGCTTAGACTACTGTTTTGATTATTAGTTCTTTTTTAGACCAGAAAGCATTTTTTCTTTCCACCCTTGAAATTTTTGCTATGTTCTATCCTTGATGCGGCTAAAGATAAGTTGTTTTGATCGATCTAGTGTAGTTGGAAGTCCTAAATTAAGCTCGTGCTTATCAACAAATTTAAATCCTATAATATGGATCAAGTTTCCTCTTAACCCACTAATGAAATATGAACTAAAAGATACTTTTGACTTGCTGAGATTAATCTTCTGTCCTAAAAATATTTGATGTTGCTATAGAAATAATAAAGTTGCATTAGCTTATATGATTGACGCTATAAGGAAAAGAAGATTGCCATCAGCAAACAAAAAATGTGAAATTGCTAGCACGTTTTGACAAATCCAAATATCATGAAGAAAACCTTAAGTAACTGCTTGATTTATTAGATTACGGAGGCTTTTAGTGCACCACAATAATAAGTATGGAGATAGTGGATATCCTTGTTTGATACCTTGGATAGGTATGATTATTTTAGAATGAGTCCCATTGATAAGCACATAATAAGTAACAACTGGGACAAATTTCATATCCAAGGAGACCTATTTCTCAAAAAATAAAAAATAAAAAAATTTTACACATAATAGCCCACAAGAAAGACCACTTAACCCGATTGTAGGCTTTCGTCATGTCCAATTTTAGAGGCCACCAAAACATTATCTATAATAAAATCACCCAAAAACGACTTCATCCTATTAGCTAAAACCCTTGTAGCTATTTTGCATATTACTTTGCAAAGACCAGTAGGACAAAATTCAGTCATAAGTTTAGGCTCCTTAACCTTTGGAATAAGACAATATAAGTATCATTGAACTTTTTTAGCAAATATGGAACATCTAAATTATGCAACACATGAGAATTGACATCATTACCCACAACCTCCCAAAATTGCTTATTCAAGACCATGAGCTTTTAATGAATGTATCATCTTAATAGCCTTCAAAACCACTTCTATTTAAAAAGTTGTTCAAGGAAGAAATTAGGGTTAGTTACATAAAAAAAGCCCCTACTATAGGGTCTCTTACAATGATGGATCTAAACTTTAAAATTTTATGATGTCAACTCCAAACTTACAATTTCCTTTCAATTATTAAACTTCGTCAATTAATATGTTTAAACTAATGAATTATGCTCACTAAAATGCCTAGTTGGACCCATTTTGCCAACAAGGATGCCATGTCATTGTTAACAAAATAATCCAACTAATATCTTCTTCTCTCTGCCTCTCTTTATCTCATGACCATAGTAGGAATTGGTTCAAAAAAGCTGCTTTTGGGTGTTTGCAATTTAAAAAGAAAAATGAAAGCCCTAATTCTGTTTAATGTCCAAGTGTGAAATGAAACACCTAAGGTGGCAGCAGGCCTTCACTCTTATTCTCTATTAACACCCAATGCCATTGCCTTTAGATCAGGTACTCCAATGAAGATCGAGCTTTATCCGATTAACTAGGTACATTTATTTCTTGCTTCCTCTATACATTTATTTCTTTTAATCTGAAAATGCAAATGGATTTGTCGATCTTCCTTCCTCAGCACTTTTCCTCTGCAAATTTACTAATCTATTATTGGGTGTATATAAATGACATGAAATATATTTTTGGGTTTTGGAAATATGCTTTGGCATTTGAATTTTGGACTGTTGTATAAGAACGATCCCATTATATTATTTCTCAATTGGCTTCGTGGACCTATTTAGTGCGGGATTTTGTTTCTGCTTATACCATAATAGCAAAAGGACACAAAAAAATGTTCTTCCTTTTGCTATTTTACATGTTATTTGTAGTGTCCAATTAATTTGCAATAATCAAAGCCAATGGACTTTCTAATATCGGTAAGGAATATATTTAGTATGCGTCATTCAATTTTAAATTAGTGAAATGTTTGCTTTGGTTTGACTTCATTATTTTGCTTTTTACTTAATCTGTATAATGATTATTATATGATATTGTAAATATAAAATGGCTTTGTATGGACCATTGAGCTTAGATTGATTGCTTTAATCAATAATAGTAATAACTTTGTTGTTTTTTTACCTGATGTGTGGGTCCATTTAAATTAAATATTACTAATAACCAATTTATAATTGTTATGTTGTTACCTTTTTTTGTTTGATTTTGATGGTGGGTCTTTGGAATTTGAGTTCTTAGGGGAACACTTCATGTCATTATTTAAATATGTAATTGCAGAACTTGAAAGTATAAGATGAATCTTATTTGTTTAGTTTTTTTATTTGTGTCTGATGTTTAGGGAAAGTTATTTTCTTACATTATAATGAATAACCACTACCAAAGTTGAGAAGAGACAACCAGAAAAAGACCCAAGAAGAGATGAGTTAGAGATCTAGATGAGCTCAAGAATCCTTACAAGTTATGCAAGCAAGTAGTAGTTATGAAATGCAAAAGATGTGGGAATCAGGCTATAACATTATGACATGCAGACCTGAAGGGCAAAAGAAAATAACTGATTAAAGAAGAAAAAAGAAGAAAGCTACAAATGACAATGAGGTTTCTGCAACTCAGGTAATTTCTCTTTTTTATAATTAAGTATAATAGGAATAAATTATTAGACAACACTATAAAAAAATTGTCAATTAGCGACGGCCATATTTTCGTCGCACATTTAGAGACGGATTCGCGACTTTTTACACCGTCGTGGGAAGGTTATTTTTCATTTTTTGCGACGAAATGGCGACGGATTTAAAAACATGTCGCTAATTATTGGCGGGAAAATTACGCTCCGTGTTTTGCGACGGATTAGCAACGAAATCCGTCGCTAATTTTGTTAATTTTTTATTTTGAAAATTAGTACTAGAAATTTAGCGACGAATATTTTAGTCGCTAATTTTGTTGGGAAAAACTGCTCCGCTTTTTGCGACGATTTAGCGACGCAAATTTTGTCGCTAATTGTATTAGATGTCGGTTAAAAATAGTAGCGACGAAAATATATTGTCGCTAATCCGTCGCAAATAAAATAAAAAATAGTTTTTACTATTTCATGTATTTTTGATATAGATCATATGAAATTGATATTTTATTTTGAAATAAAAATTTGTAAATTATAATATAATTTGGTAATAATTTTTTATCAATTATTTCACAATTTAAATTATTTATTTAGTAAATTTATAGTTTTGATAATAATAAACTACTTGTTATAATTATTATATTATCACATTATGAAAATTAATAAAAGTCAATATTTATAAAATAGTAATATAAAATTTATTATCTCATTTAAAATAATAATAAAAAAATTTGTAATTAATTTTTATTTTATAAAATTTAAATCAAATATTAAATTATTAGGAATTCTATTGATTTTTTTATCAATTATCCCCAAATATAAACTTATTTATTTAAAAAAATTATATTTTAATAATAATAATAAAGTAATTGTTATAAGTATTATATAGTCATATTATGAAAAATAATAAATATAAATATTTATATAATAATAATATAAAGTTTATTATTTCATTTAAAATGATTATGAAAATTTGACAATTTATTTTTATTTTGTTAAAATTTTGAGCAAATTTTAAATTATTAAAAAATTTAAAATATATATTTATAAAATTATCCTTGAATACAAGGATAAAATGATGAAATTTGGTAGGGACATTTTAGTAATTTCAAAAATTTACCCTACTTATAAAAATAACATTTTCTATTCTCTCACATCTCTCCATCATTTCAATTTAATGTGTGTATGATTTTAAGCTTAATTTATTATTTAGTTGAATAAGACAATAGAGTTCAATCCAAGGCTTAAACTCATACAAGTCAAAATGAATAATTTTCTAATTTAATTTCTATTATTTTTCTAAATGAATAAATTTTCTAAAATATATATATACACACACACACACGCATACAAATTGAACAACTTTTTATATGGAATAGTGTAAGTAAAGATTCAACGATTAAGTATTTACCGTTAGATCGGCCTGATTTTTGGTGAGTACGTTCGAAACTCCTTGTTGTTAATTTTGAACGGTAAAGATTAGTTTTTAAGGTCTGTAAGTTTAATTTTTGTTGCAAAAAAAGCTATTTTTTTGATTCTTTATGTAATGACCAGTTTTGTGTACAAAAATGATCGAAAAATCATTTGCCATTAGATTGGCCTGATTTTTGGTGAGTACGTTCGAAACTCTTTGTTGTTAATTTTGGACGGTGAAGATTAGTTTTTAAGATCTGTAAGTTCCGTTTTTGTTGCAAAAAAGATGCTATTTTCTGGATTTTTTACATAATGACCAATTTTATATGTGAAGACGATCGAAAAATTATTTGCCGTTAGATCGACCTAATTTTTGTTGAGTACGTTCAAAACTCCTTGTTGTTAATTTTTAATGGTGAAGATTAGTTTTTAAGGTCTGTGAGTTCGGTTTTTGTTGCAAAAAAAATAGGTTATTTCTGGATTTTTTACTTAATGACCAATTTTGTATGTGAAGACAATCGTAAAATCATTTGCCGTTAGATTGGCCTGATTTTTGGTGAGTAAGTTCAAAACTCCTTTTTGTTAATTTTGAACGGTGAAGATTAGTTTTTAAGATCTGTAAGTTCAGTTTTTATTGCAAAAAAAGAGGCTATTTTCTGGATTTTTTACATAATGACCAATTTTGTATGTGAAGACAATCAAAAAATTATTTGCCGTTATATCGACCTAATTTTTGTTGAGTACGTTCGAAACTCCTTGTTGTTAATTTTGAATGGTGAAGATTAGTTTTTAAGGTCTGTGAGTTTGGTTTTTGTTGCAAAAAAAGAGATTATTTTTAGATTTTTTACTTAATGACTAATTTTATATGTGAAGACGATCGGAAAATCATTTGCCATTAGATTGACCTGATTTTTTGTGAGTACATTTGAAACTCCTTGTTGTTAAATTTGAACGGTGAAGATTAATTTTTAAGATCTGTAAGTTCAGTTTTTGTTGCAAAAAAAGGCTATTTTCTAGATTGTTTACATAATGACCAATTTTGTATGTGAAGACGATCGAAAAATTATTTGCCGTTAGATCGGCCTAATTTTTGTTGAGTACGTTGAAAACTTCTTGTTGTTAATTTTGAATGCTGAAGATTAGTTTTTAAGGTCTGTGAGTTCAGTTTTTGTTGCAAAAAAAAGAGGTTATTTCTGGATTTTTTACTTAATGACCAATTTTGTATGTAAAGACGATCGAAAAATCATTTGCCGTTAGATTGACCTGATTTTTGGTGAGTACGTTTGAAACTCCTTGTTGTTAATTTTGGACGGTTAAGATTAATTTTTAAAATCTGTAAGTTCAGTTTTTATTGCAAAAAAGAGGTTATTTTTTGAATTTTTTACATAATGATCAATTTTGTATGTGAAGACGATCAAAAAATTACTTGCCGTTAGATCGGCCTAATTTTTGTTGAGTACGTTCAAAACTCCTTGTTGTTAATTTTAAAATGATAATTTGAATTTAAAGCAAAAATTTAAGAACTAATGACAAAGAATTTAAAACAAATAAATTTATAATAATTATTAAAATAATTAAAATAATAATAATAAGATTTAAGTTCCTAGCTCACGATCCGGCGAACGAGGGTGGACTTTGGAGCGCGTGAACGCCCCTGTGATATTGCCGGTTAAGACACCTTCAGCTGAACATGTAACGTCCCGACTCTGAGTCGATTGAAAATATTTCTAACTTATTAGTAATATTTGATTTAGGTGAGCAGGAGTATGATTTTATCGAGAGTTTAATTAGGTAAACTAAGCAATTATTTGTGAATTTTTGAATTTAGTGTTGTTAAATTAAAATATATTTTAATTTACAAAACCACAATTAACTTAAGTAAAGTATATAATAATAATAATAATAATGATGATGATGATGATGATGATAAAAAATATAAATTTTTGAATTTAATGTTGTTAAATTAAAATAAATTTTAATTTATAAAATCATAATTAATTTAAATTAAGTATATAATAATAATAATAATAATAATAATAATAATAATAATAATAATAATAATAAAAAGAAACGTAAAAGCCTAGAAAAGTGGTGGCCATTTTATTGACATTGGCATTTTGAGGCAAAAAAAAAAATAAATAAAAAAAAAGTGAAGTGAACTCCTATATTTCGGGACAGTGGTGTGAGTGGCCACAAATTGAGAAAGAAAAAACAAGAATTAAAAAAAAAAAAGGGAAAACGCAGCTGCTCTGTTTCTTCTCACTTCATCAAGCGGTTCCTCCTTTTTTCGGTGACTATCAGCGGCGAACGATGAGACGACCACCACCGGAAGACTCCCAAGGGCAAGACGAATCCTCCGATGCCCTCCATGGCCCCTCACTCGTTGGCAGCAGGGAGATCGGCGAGGAGAAGCCATCGATCTTTTGCTGGATTTCCGACGAAACGGCAGCCTAGGTAGGCGCGTGACCACCGAAAACAACATCTTGAGACTCCGATCTTCACGATGATAGTATCGGTGTACACCGACGGAGCTCCGACAAGGATCCGACGAAGCTCCGGTGAATAAAGTATGGCACTATGTTCTCTTTATGTCCCACCCTCTCTCCTCACTATCACTCTCCATCTCTCTCTCTCTATCTCTCTCTCTCACTATTGGAACTTAAAATTTCAGGTGAAGGAATCGGTGGTATATCTCTATTCCTAATCTAGTCGCTGAAATATCACAGAGGTCTGATATTACTTTTTTTTCTTTTTATTTCTTTGTTTGAAGAACGGTGTACAAGGTTGGAGATAACTACCAATGGCAGTGTTAGTGGTGGATCTTAATTTTCAGTTATGTGTTATAGTAGATGAAGGTCTTATCAACAACTGGAGATCCTCTTTCTTTTCCCCTCGTAATCCTGTTAAGATTTCCTCTATCGGTGCTGATGGTGGAGTCCTGTATTGTTTGGAAATCACCAAGAACTATGATAACTCCACTATTGACACCATTGATCAGGTACGAGTTTTCTTTCAAATCTGAAAAACAATCGCCTAAATGAGGTTTATAAATTTTTTGTGGACCAATAGTGTTAAGAATTGGCATATATTCACTGACACATTTGCTTATATATATTAAGAAATTTAGAACGTATTTAAGTTTTTATATTTAAATTTAAAGGTTGCCATATTTGTAATAAAGTTAAAAGGCCATGTTGACAAACGATACCAACCATAGAGAATTAAACATAGATTAATCTATCTTTAGCCTAAAATATTTCTTTTTATTCAAATAATAAGCTCAGTGATCAAAACTAATTATAAAAGTAGTAACTGTAAGTTGAATTTTGTTAATATTATAATAACAGTTAATAGATTAGTGGTAAATATATAATGAATGAATTAGTGTTAATATTACAATAACAGTTCATAGATTAGTGGTAAATATATAATGAATGATGGTGATAAACATAGATTAATCTATCACAATTATTGGCTTTCCACTAATAATTATATTTTTAGATGCTTAAGTTAATCAATTATTTAACTAGCTAATGTTGTTTACAAATCTAATGGACTGCCAATGTTAATGATAATTGAATCAATAAGGTTTAGGTTAATAATTACGTTTGTAAGAAAACATTTAAATAGTACGATGATTTAGATTTAAAGACATAAATTAATTTCGATTTATGATTTAAAAAAGTATTATCTACCGTATTAAAATAATAATAATAATAATAATTTTTTAATTACCTGTTAAATTTAGCAGGCAAGAAATATTGCCATTACTAATTAGGTTGAAGAAGTAAACGTTGGTGTCCACTTTTTCAAATAAGGACTGAATTCATTACATACCCTACAAAACAAGTGTACCTTTCCTTTATATGATTCTATTCATCACCATTATCCCCATCGACTAGATCTTTCAAAAAATTCCAAATTTCACTGCAGGTTGTGCAATTGGCTATGGTTCTGCATTAACTTTAACAGACACATCCAGTAAAATCAAGAAAGGAACCAAAGGTGATGCTTCGATGTTAAAGCCAACTCTCATGGCAGCAGTTCCAGCTATACTAGATCGTGTCCGGGAAGGAGTTCTGAAAAAGGTATAAACTAAATGAACACTATCATGTACTTCTAATCAATTTGATAGGTAGACTGGTTGGTGTATTTGTGTAGGTTGAGGAAGTCAGGTTTTCAAATTAAGCTTTTCTATTTTGATTGTTAACTAATTAACAAGCTCCTCATTTCTCAAATATTTTTGGTGCAAATCAATATTTTTGTAATTTTACTATGAAAGTGTTCAAATTAAGAGCTTTGAGTGTTCAAATTAAGCGGTTAAATATGTTCATGTGGAAAATCAGGCTTACATATATTTCTCGTTTTCATCTTGCATTGATATGTAATCAAATCAACCAAAACATTTGTATTCTTAATGTTTGGTAAAAAAAGAAAAGAACATATGATGGTACTGGAGTTATCTTCACTTGAAATGAATGCAGTTGAGATTTTTCATTTGCCCTGTGTATATTTGAATTACACTTATATTCATGTCTTATTTCTTAACTTTTTCCTTGTCATCCTTGTTGCAAGAGGTTATGTGTGGTTATCATCATATCATAATTTTTAAGAGCTTTGAGTTCATATCTTTGTTTTGATGAGTTAACCTGGAAGAAAGTTGTGATCTTGGGATGTTTATGCAGTAAAATGGGAACTGGGAAGAACTTTCTGTTTTGACAGCTTGAGGATGGATAAATTAGGTTAGACACTAAGTAATATGTAATACTGACTGGACATACATGAATATTAAACCATGATATTTACAAATCACTCATTTTCTAAGGAGACATCCTTATATTGATTAATTCTGACGGTTTGCCATCTAAGGGAAGAAGTTTACTTCCATGATTAATTTGTTCTTTTCTGTTTATAATGCCTTTTCTTTTGTGAATCACCATGAATATAATAGCACTTAAGGTTGATTTCTGTGCACTATGTTCATCTCCAGGACTCCGATAGGTCAAAGTTATGGCTTGACAGAAACATGTGCTGCAGCTACTTTTTCTGAGGTAGATGACACATCTGTGGGCCGCGTTGGACCTCCTCTTCCTTGTTGCTATATTAAGGTCTGCAGTTCACTATTAAAACTGCAATTTCTAATTATAGATGGATAATCAAACTGTATTACTTATCATTGGATTTAAACTTGTACTGCCTAATGGCCGTAAGTATTTGAACAGATATCAAATGAAAATCAAACTTCTTAATATTTGGGAACCTCATTGGTAAAAACTCCTCATAGCTTTCTATTGCATTTTTTTTAGAATTTCAGCTTCGGTTTCCTTTTTTGCTGCTTTTACTGCCATTTTATTTTTCATATTTACACTTTTAGGTTTTTGGAGTTTGTCGTGAAAGTCGGTGAGGTATTGCTGGGCATGCTTCTTTTTGTAAGATAGAAAATTCTTAACTAGGAAATCAGATATCAGGTATGAGCTGCTCAGTTTTCTTATCATCTAACTTGCATTATGTAGCTTCTTTAATTATATTTTTTCTTTTGTAGTTCAGATATTCAAAATTCTTCCAGGAAATTAATTTTCAAATTGAAGAATCGATAACACATTATGGCCAACAAATTCAGTACTGTACACTACTAAGTTTGCTAGGATATGTTGATAGGATAATGACTGCAGAAAGAAAATTGTTAGGATGATGTCATGCTCTATTTATGTTAGGAATTAGTTAAGTGCTTGATTTAACTGCACTTTGTTTTATATATTGATTTTTTTATGTTGACTATATTTATAATGAATTCATTACAAATTATATATATATATGAAAATATAAGATTATTATTTATATTTGTATCTATTATATATGAATTTTATAGTATAAGATTAATATTTATATTGTGTACAGGATGAAAATTTAAAAATAACATAGAAAATTAAATTATGCAATAATTTCGCGACGGATTGGCGACAGAAACTGTCGCTACTGACATACGTTAGAATTTAAGAAAAATTAGCGACAAAAATTTCGTCGCTAAAGTTTACAGTAATTTTTTAATTAGTGACGGAGAAATGTAGTCGCTAAATATTATAATTTTAATTACAGTAATTTTTTAATTAGTGACGGAAACTTTAGTTGCTAAATATTATTATTTTAATTTGGTGACTAATTAGGAATATAAATTAGCGACGAAACAAAAAAATTAGCGAAGAAATATTTCGTCGCTAAATTAGCGACTGATGTCGCTAATACATTCGCGATTGTTCGTCGCCGCAAAAAATGGTATTTAGCGACGGAATTTTCCATCGCTAATCTGCAGTTTTTTTGTAGTGCAACTTATGCTTTTTTAATGTTAGACATTTGGAAATGATGTTGGACCACATGGTGAGGCCATTGTTATTAGTCGTATGGAAATAAATGGTCAATAGCAACATGCTTTTGATGACATCGATTTTAATACACCACATGTGGAATCCAATTATGCTAGTGAAGAGCAACCAGTTTTAAGCCCACCATATGGTACAGGATGCATGGAGTAAAAGCCAAGTGATGTCCAGTAAAGGTTTCTGCCAACCAACAATTCCTACCCAAGTTCCAACCAACCACTAAGTTTCAGCCAACCACAAAGATTCAGCTAATAACCAAGTTCCATTAAAAGAAGTCCAAGATTGAATAATCTAACACCCCACAGAAAATCAGCTAGCTAGCCTTCCGTCAGGAAAAGTCCAAGATTGAAGAAGAAAGCAGAAAAAGATTAACATTAGTTGAATCCTAATTTCATTGAAACTGCAAGATATTTTGTGAATGATGTTTTTTATATTAGCTATTTGGGTTACTGCATTTTGTGAATGATGTTTTTTGTATCAGCTATTTAGGTTACTGGATTTTGTGAGTGCAACTGATAATGTATACCCATTGAAACTGTAGGGTATTTTGTGAATGAGCTGATACTGTATTTTGTAATTAACCCTTGGATATATATATATATATATATATATATATATATATATATATATATATATATATATATATATATATATATATATATATATATATATATATATATATATATATATATATATATAACATCAATGAACACCATCTTTCTTTATTATTAAAGCTAATTGAATTTATACGAATATGATTTTATAGATAATATTGGTTTTAATCGAATTTAATTTAATTAATAGAAAAACACAATATATTTGGAACATAAAACTAGGAAACAGCTACATTAAGAGTTCTAAAATCCTAGTGAATTTGCAATAACCATTACTTTAAGATTTATAAATAACTTGTAAATTTCCAACAAACCACCTACATTAAGAGTTCTAAAATCGTTGAAAATTTGCTGGAAACCAGCTACATTAATATTTCTAACTAAAATCCAATGGTTAAATTGGAAATATCAATTTCATGAAAAAAAAAATACAATCTTACAGCAACAACAATTCTAAATACCAAATTCCACCGAGAATTCCATTTCTTCACTCTTGCTTCAAACTTTTGATTGTTCCTTCGAAGCACTTTAATTTCTCTTAACAATGATTCATTTTTTCTATGAAGAATAATGTTCTCAATTGCAAGATTGTTTTCTTTACACCTTTTTCTTTGTAATAAATTTATGCTTCGATTATAACCTTCTGCGTCTGAACCTACCCATCTGAAAAAATCACAACATCCAATGTTGCCATATCTAGAACATCCATAAAATAGATTGTATGGATGTTTTTCTATCCTCGGTGTCCTTATTATAGTTTGTAATCCATAGTAGCATATGTAACACTCTTAATCCATCTTACTATATGTACGTTGTCAACTATACTAGTCAGAGAAATTGTTAAGGGTACATTATCAAGAAGCATGGTTTTTCGATTAAAATCACATAAAATTTTTTTAATGCCTTTTCTAATTCAAACTCCATAAAATTTAATTTCCTATTGCCTGACTTATAATTAACCAATTCATTATTATCCGATAAAAATTTTGATACTATAACGGCTATAAATTCTGCATACCCTCCTACAAACAAACAGATTTTCACAGCCCGTCAGGGGCATAATAATTTATATTCATCATATATCTACTCATATTTCATCCCAATGATCGCAAACAGTCTCATAACATAAACATGCATATTTCTATACTAGGATATTAAACTATCCATTATCTTTATCCATACATATCCATTCACCATTATACTTGTTTATAAATATACATGCCGAAATGATACATACAAAATATTTAATATCTAATAATGTAAAATAGCCAGCTTTAAGGTTTCTTTAGTGTGCTTGCTCCTCAAATACTTAGTGGAAACCTACATGCGGTCAAATAAAACTACGTGCTGGGCATTTATACGCTCAGTGGTAAATGCATATTTAATAATTTTCCATTCAAAAAGAAATTATACATTTAAGCACATAATTAAATACCTTAACTTTTACTATTATTATTATTATTATTATTATTATTATTATTATTTAATATTTATCTAAATAACTATATCATACCTATTATTAACCATTTTCATCATTTTATTCCATTTTCTTAATCTTGCCCCCAGCATCAATTCGATAGTTTCTAAACCAGATATACGGGACTTGGACCCTAAAGGTTCAAACATGTAGGTAACTCAAAAAGATCACTAAATATGAATATGACATATATGATAACTTGTGAACATGTGACATGGGGTAGACCATTATTAACCTAGCAAATCGAGTCACCATGACTTGGACCGTAGTAAATGTGTTCCTATGGCTAGCCAACTATATCTTGCACTAGATATCATTACCAGACAACCAAGGACAAAATTTAATGATTTTATTTCTAACATTTCTTTATGCCAATTATTCGATCATAGGACTTATTTACCATAATTGTGTTCTTTCCATGAATTAATCTTACTTATTATGTCATAATAACTCATTTTATGTCTTAACTCCTCACTAACATATTAAATCTTATAATTTCCATACAATACATAATGTCATACTCACATAAAAAATATTACATATCAATATAAAAATTCTAAATAAATTAGCATACACTTTATTATAATTATTCATGCTTTTTATAACTTTATTTTCATTACAATACCAAAAATCCACTTTTTTTTCCTTCACAATATATTCGACCAAGCTTAGGGAACCACCTATTTAATTACTTCTTCATCCTTTAATTACTAATCTAACTTTATTTCATGTCAATTTAGATATATATGTATTTAATTTAGCCTTACAACCAAAATAAACCTTAGGATACCTAAGGTGTAATTTCGGCCACACCTTAAATCGAACATTCCATGTCCATTTTTTTTCAATTTAATTATTTAATCACCATTTTAAGCCTTTTAAACGTACCTATAAGGTTTAATTACACTATACATGCATAACTTACATTAACATCTCCTATATTTAAACTAAATTCATATCAATTTAATTGAAAAAAATGGATATAGTATTTACTAACCTTAAAACTTTTCTCTGGTCTTTTCAAACTTCTTTTTCTTTCCCTTTATCCTTGGAATCACCTTTTTCTTCCTTGTTCTCTACACATGGCCGAATTTATACACTCATTAAACTTCCATTAACTTGCGTCTTTAAATCAATATAAACCATAAATAACATCTACATACTTTAATTAATTTAATTAACCCCTTAAATTAAATTAAAAACTTAATTTTCCACTTACCCAATTTTTGCATTTCCAACCTCAAGTCTTGAATTTTACTACTTGTCTACTCTAATTGAAGGTTAGAGGCTACTATGATGAGAAAGAGGCTGGAATTTCATTTAAGAGCTTTGATTTGGTAGGATTAATGGAGGAATTTTAAAGAAATTTGATAGAGGAAGACAGGGAATGGGGTTCGACCAACACAAGGAAGAAAGAGTGGCCGACGTCTAGCAAATATACTAGATCGGCTAGTAATATAGGAAAATATAGATTAAGACCCCAAATATCGTATCTAAGGGAACATGGATTGCTAATGATAATATCTATTTTTGAATTAAATTAATCTGAAATTATTCCCTAAGTTTTTGATTTAAAAATAAGAATTAAACTAAATAGACAATAAAGCAAAACAAAAACTAAAATTAAACTAATATAAATTAAACACAAAACAATAATCAAAATACTTTTGCTAAAGGAACTATCCACCTCAAATTCTATTACAATGACTTAAATTATATAGAAATATTAGTGATTATGAAAAATTAGATAAAATAAAGTCTGATACCTTGAAACAAGATTATCTTTCTTAAGTATTAAATTCCTTTGTTAAGAACAACTCAATACTTAGCTTAAAGATCCAATTAAAATCCTAAACATTCATTAAACTCTTTTGCAAGAACATTCAATTTCAGTTTATTCTTAGTTCTTCTTCTCTTAGTGTTAACCAATAAAATTAAAATATAATTACCTCTAATTTTAAAAAACAATCATGTATAAACAATAAAGAGATAATCTAAGAACATACAAATCAATGATAGTGCCTAAATCAATTTTTAGTTATTTACCGAATAAACCAACAATTAATCTCAACATAATCAAAGATAAAAATATGCTTAAAATCAAAAAATGACCAACTAGTATTTGAATATAAAGCTCAACTTAAGTCATCATGATAAAAATAGAAGGATTCAAGTATCCATTAGCAAAAATAAAAGAACAACTAAAATAAAAGATTTGCAAACTAAAAATAAAAGAAAAAATAATCTAAAACTACTGTACAAATTAACTAAAGAAAACTAAAGGAAATTCATAATTTAATGTTCTCTATCTATCTAAATTAGCTATCCTCTTTCCTTAGCTTTAGTGCCTTTTTATAGATGAGTAATACTGCCAAAAGAAAAAGCTTTGCTGACTTAAACTTTCTATTCCGGGGTTGAGTTGGAATTTTTCTTAAACTGGAAGACTCTATCGACATTAAATTGTTAAGTGCTCGAAAGAGTGTGATTTTTGCTTGGGAGAGTGGTCAAAGTGCTTGGGAAAGTATGTTTCCTACTTGGGAGAGTATAACTGTGCTCGAGAGACTAAAATTTATGCTCAGGAGAGCACAACCAATTGATACTTCATGTTACTCCTTTTAAACAATTTTTCCAAATTACACCTTTACCCAAAATCTTCTTTCTTTCAATTTAATCCTTTTTTCTTTCAATTTAGTCCCTAAAAATACCAAAACTTTCAATTAAGCCAACAAACACCTAAATTAATTAATTAATTATAAAATTAACTAAATTAAAACCAAATTAACTAAATTAAATACCTAAAAATATACTAAAAATATAATATAATTTACACTTATAAAAAAGGCAAAAGGTTGGAGAATCTTCTGCCATTTTTTGATTTTTCAGCCTTATATAAGCCTCTAATTAAGTCCAACCAAGTTGATCCATCCTAATTATGCTTAATTCTCCCTAATTAGTGCATTAGGCTATCCAAAATTCTTTCTCCAACTTGAAAAGCTCAATTTATAATAAAAATAGTTCCATCATACTTAGAATATTCAAATTAGCCTACATAAAAATTTTTCGCTCAATCGGAGTCCGTTTTCGATCCGATTTGCCTAAAAGGATTCGATTAGCAAATTTTCGGTGTTGTCATAAAATTAAATTTTTTACCAAATGATTCTATACCTCATTTAGAACTCAATTGAAAATTTTGGTGATTTTTAAAGCTCATATACTATTTTTAAGAGTCCGGTCAAACTTAAAATCAACCCGATTACTATTTAAATCGAATTGTGACTTTTTCGTATTTTTGATTTTTGAAGATCTATTTGATCTCAATTTGACTTCAAATTTTATCCCAAGACTCGCTGTGACTAGTATTTTTTGATAATTATATAATATATTTTCTTATTTTCAAATATATTTTATACCCTCGGTGTACTATTCATACTAGAGAAATACTATTCATAGCTATCGGGATTGTTAGGCCATTACAACATCGAACAATTTTACCTTTTTTTTTTGAAGAAGAAGTAGACATGTTGTGAAAATTCCAAAGTTGTGTGTTAGTGTTATTTCAATATTAGGTTTCAATATCAGAAGAGCAGGAGCTCTTAAAGGCATAAATGGTTGACATGGCATCCTTATTTGCAAAATGGGTCCAACTAGGCATCCTAATTAGCATAATCCATTAGTTTAAATGGATTAATTGATGGAGTACCATAATTGAAAGGGAATTGTAAGTTTGGAGTTGACATTGCAAGATTTTGAAGTTTGGGTCCATGATTGTAAAGTACCTTATAGTTGAGGCCTTTTATGTAATTAACCCAAACAATTAATTATCATATGTGTGATGTTTTTAGGAACAAAAAACATTAACAGCTTTTGTATTTCGAGTCTTAAAACTAGAGAGTACTGAATAAAAATTAATTGTGTGATAATCAGCTCACGACCTTTGAGTAAACAATTATTGGCATAAAGAAGACTTGTAATACAATTTAATTTATGCCTTTTAAAAGCAAAGGTGTAGCACCCCAAATTATACCCTAATAGTAATATGACATGTCTAGGGGTGTTAGAATGTAAACATAAAGAGTTAAATGCATTTAAGTTTAATGAGGGATATAATGGTATTAATTAAAAAGATAGGGGTAATTTGTAATGTATTCATTTTGGCTAGGACATGCATAATTATACATGAGATATGGATTAAAATGTAACCAATTGGTAACAATATATGTCAATGTCGAAAATAAAAGAATAAGAATGATTAAATATGAATTTTGCCTAAAAGAAATATAAAGACCAATAGGAATTTGAATTGTGCCCTATTCTAGAATGTGCATGAAAAGCATGTATAAAGTGAAGAGAGAGGGACGTATGGTCTTGGGTCCAAAATACATATTTCTTTTCTTTATATCTTTTAAAAATTCTGCACTTAATTGTCCAAAAGAAACCAAGGTGAAAAAGGGGAAAAGAAGAGTAAAGGAGTTGGAGAAAATGGCAACCAGGCAAGTTTAACGTATGGAATTCCTCTCAATTGAATTTATTTGTACTTGGTATATTTAAACTAATACATGCATCACTTTAGAGGTGGAATTGATGTTTAATGGCAAAATTCTAAGTGATTTGTATATATAATTGAGGTTAAATTATGCTTGGAATTGTATTTTGGTAGATTTTTTACCTTCGGTTCACCTAAATCGGTTTTAGGGATTTGGCCATAACATGGCCTATAAATATACAAATTGGGTGATTTTAATTGTAGATGAAACTTAAGACCTAGATCTAAAAATTTCCAGAAGAACCAAATCTAATTATAAGACTCTTATACCATTATACCAAACATACAATAATTAGATGTCAAAACAGAAAGGCGATAACGAAAATGGCTACACTAAAAAGTCTGCTAAAATTTTTTTCTTAAATCACAAATACATCATACCATGTAACATACCCATAAGGTATACATAACTATAATTAAATATTATACGAGTACAATTCACACTCTATACCTCCAATAAGCTCCGCTTTGTTCTTGATTATCATTGTAGTATCAGCTACCCATCATTCTATCATTATAACCTGCTCGTTGAGTATCAAAATGCCCAGTGGTGGATACATATCCCAAATTTTTCACAAAAATATCATCAACACATACACATACATGCATGTATACGCACATACATACACACATGCATGCTTTCATGAGTATTCTTTAACATTAACTATTCATTTACCATCCTGATGTGCATCTTACATTCATGCACATATGCATTTAACATGAAAATTTGTTTCAATCATTCAATAAAATATAATTATCAGTTTTATTCTTTAAATAGATCACTTATTGTAGTTGCCATTTTTATGCTTATCTTTCATTGATTTACAATATTAACCTTCAATTATAATTAATTACTTTAATATCAATAATCGAACTCATTATGCACTTCATTTACTATTTATTATGAAATTTACAATTTTGATTCTGAACATGTTATTTTCTTACTGTTATACACTTTAATACCGAATCTTTTAACTCTTTACAAATACGTTCACTCACATTCCATTTTCGCTTAGGAATTAACCTTCATTCTTTTATTTATTACACAGTCATTTAGTCATTTGGATATACATTTAGTCATTTAGACATTTATTCAATTGTTCATTTTAAAACAATCTTCTTATTTCTACCACCCTTACTCTTAAGGCTTAATTTTTCCTCTTTTATTGTTAATATATGTTATGACATAAACAATTATGATTTAGTCCCTTTTCACTTAAGTATAAAAATTACACTTTTGATCCTTATCTTGCCATATAATAGTATTCATTCACGGTTTCATCTTTCAATTAACATTCCATTTGCTAAATTACAATTTAGTTCTTGCACTTTCATTTAATTATAGTGGTGTTTTCTTTTATCATTTATTTACACTAATGCCACTACTTATCTTTATTTTCACACTAAATTTTTTATTTGACATTTAACCTATTATTTTATTTCAAATACACCACTTTATGGAAAATTATATACCGATCCCTAATTTTTCAATTAATAACAAAACTGTCATTTTTACAACCTATTTACAATTTTATCATTAGTTCATTTATTTTTATTCTAAATTCATTATTTGGCATACAAATTACCAATTAGTTTTAATTTTATCATTTTCGTGTCAAATTTCATTTTATTCCTCCAAGACTACAGAAGTTTACCTTTAAGCTATTCATTCAATATCTTATCATTTTTATTCACACATTCACTATTTTATCACTTTTATCTATTAAATTCATTACTTGGGTAAATTATCATTTTGGCCTTAAACTTTTCATTTTCTTTCATATAAGTCCTTTTTCACTCCCATTTTCATTTATACTTCACTTTTTGCACTTTTAGATCATTACTACCATTATACCTCTAGTACGATCTCGACATAAATTTTTATCCGTTAATATACGAAATGTGAATCCTATGTGCCCAAAGCAATGCACTGAGAAATGATCCCGAAAAACCATTCCACCACTGATCAGAATAGAACATTCAGAACATAAACTATAGGAGATTATTATGATCTATCATAGCAAAGCAAGTCACCATGACTTGTATCTTGGTATGGATGTTCCTGTGTCTAGCCAATTATATCGTTAACTAGATTTAAATCGCCTAACAATTACTAAGGACTACATTCTTTACTTATTTCAGAATCACTTTTCACATTTCTAACATTTTCTCTTGCTTTTCCATGTTAGTACACTATTCTTTCAATTCTTTCATCGCTTTTACACATCTAACTTTTTCACTTACTTTTGCATTTCGATACACTAGCCATTCAACTTTTCTATCACCTTTGCATATATTATGAATTATCTCATTATAATTCACCATTTTCACTTATTTTATAAATTATTTCACCATAATTCCATAATTTCATTTTAAACATAATACAATTTCATTCTCAAAAATATTTATATAAATTTTAAATAAATTCATAGATACTTCCTTTCGTGTTTAAGTTCATTTTATGCCATTACACATCTTATACCCATATATTATGCCTTAGTATATACTAATGATTCATTTTCTTATTTGTTATCTTTATCTCTGATTCCATCAACAACTTTAATTTCAATCTTTGCAAATTTACTTATTTACTTTCCAGCCTATTTACATTTTATTTCGATCCCTACTATCTTTATTATTTTACACAAAACTTACTATAACATTATTATATTGTTATCCATTATTTTACTAACTTACATCCTTACCGCTATTAATATTTTTACATAATTTAACTTTATTTATTAGTAATTTAAATTCTAATCCTTAACATGACTTAATTTCTATTTAGTCCTCAGCAACCGCTTAAATTATGATTTTATCCTCCACCTTTATTTTTGTGTACAAAATTACCATTATTTCTTTCTTTTTTCACACTTAAACTTTTATATAAAAGGAAGCTACTATTCGGGTCCCTGAACTTCATTACTTTATAGTTTTATCCCTCTATTTCACTCTTATTTGCAAAATTGCTATCGATTTTATACTCTATATTTTTAATTCGTTATACTTTTATGGAACTACAATTTAGTGCCTAGAACAACTGAATTATCATTTTATTTTTTTCCTCCAAATTTTGCAAAATTATAATTTGCTTCTGAACTTTCAATTTCTTTTATTTAGGTCATTTATCGTTCTAACTATATCATTTTCCATTTTTTTCATTCTTTTCATTTCATCTTATGTTAAACAATATTAACATGCATTTATTATTCATTAACATTTGACATATTCCTTAATTTATTCTTAATATCCATTTGGCCTAATATAATACAATCAATTTCAATCATTTTTATAGCAATTTAATTACTTAAATCACTAACCATCATATTCATTATCATAAATCCATACTCAATTAACATAAAAATCAAAAAATCATTAATAAATTTCTAAGTATACCATTCGCCCATAAGAAGTCTTTCACTTAACTTAATTTTCTTCTATCTTTAAATCAATCAAAACATCATTTTTAATCCTTTTAATAATTTATATAGCAATTATTTCAATCATCCATGCATTAATCATATACATGCATAATATATATAACCACAAATCAAACAAAATCAATGCAAAATAGGGGATATTATATCCACTTACCTTATATTCATTTTTACCACACTTTAATCTTTCTTTCATTGGCTTTACTCCATAAATCATCATCATTTCCTTTAAAAATCCTAAGTGGCCAATTATGTAAAGGTATAAAATCATCATTTCTTTGCTTCAAAATTAAATCTAACGTCACAAATGAGCTCTACATATCTTAATCTATCTATATAAATCTTTAAATCAAATTATAGAGTTTGATGTCTCATATCTTATTTTTTTTGATACATAACTTGATAAATCTTTATTTTCTACTTCAACCACTCCAAATTGAGTTTAGATAAGATCACCATGTGAAAGAAAAGCATTGATTTGCTTGAGAGAGTGGAATTTGATGGAAGATTTTGAGAGAGAAAATAAAGAAATTCTTGAAAGGTAAGGTGGCCAATTTGGCCAAGAAAGAGAAACAGAAGAGAGAGAGAAACTAGGTGAACTCTTTAGAAAATTGCAAATTTTTTTAGCTCTTTATAAGGCTGGCTTGGGATGGACTTGGTTCAACCAAAATAGCTGGGTCTAATTAAGCCCAATTTGATTTTTAAGTCCATTTAATGCACTCTAAATTATTTCTCTCTATCCAAGTTCAAATCTACTCAAAACTAATTCCATAATTATTAAAATAATAAATTAAGCCTCCATGAAAAATTTTAGCTTAATCGAAGTTCATTTCTGGTCTGGTTCACTCAAATCGATTCGATTAATAAATTTTTGGTGTTACCATAAAATCATATTTTCACTATCAAATAATTTTAAATACTAATTAGAGCCAAATTATAGAGCTTGATTTTTTATACCTCATTTTTTGATACATAACATGATAAATCTTGATTTTTTACTTCAATCACTCCAAATTGAGCTTAGATAAGATCACCATGTGAAAGAAAAGTTTTGATTTGCTTAAGAGAGTGGAATTTGATGGGAAATTTTGAGAGAGAAAATAAAGAAATTCTTGAAAGGTAGGATGGCCAATTTGGCCAAGAAGGAGAAACGGGAGAGAGGGAGAAGCTGGGTGAATTCTCTGGAAAATTATTGATTCTTTTGGTTTCTTATAGGGCTGGTTTGGGCCGGGCTTTGTTCAACTAAAGTAGTTGGGTCTAGTTAAGCCCAATTTAATTTTTAAGCACATTTAATGCACTCTAAATTATTTCTCTCTCTTTCCAAGCTTAAATCCACTCAAAATTTATTTCATAATTCTTAAAATAATAAATTAGGCCTCAATGAAAAATTTTAGCTCAATCAGAGTTATTTTTTGGTTCGATTCACTCAAATCGATCCGATTAGCAAATTTTTGATGTTACCATAAAATCACTTTCTCACTATCAAATAATTCTAAATACTAATTAGAGACCAGCTAGAACTTTATGCAATTTTAAAGATCATTTGCTATTTTTAAAGACTCGATCAATTTCACAGTCAATCGATTACTATTTAAATCAAAATTATTATTTTTCTCTTACTTTTTGTATTTAAACATTCCTAAAAATACTTTCATAATTCTCGAAATATATTAATTAGGCTCCACAAATATTTTTGAATCAATTAGAAACTATTTTTTTAATCCGGTTCTCTTTTACTAGTCCGATAATTCAATTTTTAAAGTCACCAAAAAATTAATTTTCCATTAC
This sequence comes from Excoecaria agallocha, assembly GCA_037975025.1. NCBI lineage: Eukaryota > Viridiplantae > Streptophyta > Magnoliopsida > Malpighiales > Euphorbiaceae > Excoecaria > Excoecaria agallocha. Next base: position 27,506,141 of record CM075813.1, on the reverse strand, counting down.
CGTATAATTCTATTCATCAATACGAGTACATTCATATTTTTTAATTATTTTTTTGTCATTCGTAACATATTTTATGGTACAATCAAACTAGTCATATTCCAAATTTGAAAGTGACTTAACTTTCTAACGGCTTTTCGAGGTCCAAACGACTTCCGTTTGATCCCAATTTTGAACCATAAACTTTTGCTAACATACTCTTTCCAATGATCAAATAAAATATTTTTTAACTTCAGGGGTATTATTCACCTCGATATCACTATTTACCATCGAAAAATATTATTTTCGACTAATCCAGTATTTGGACCATTACACTAATTCTAGCTATAAAATGTGGAACATTAAGATTAAAAATGGAGGCCTGATGTTGTCCTTATTTTGGAGCATCTTATATTGTTTGATGCATATCTCATGATTTAAAAGTCCAAATGACCTAAGTTTTGATGATATAAAAACTAGAGATAGAGAAATAGTTTTCTAGAATATTATTTTGTTAGAAACATCATTTGCTATGTCTTATTAGCTGTAATGCCCCTCAGTATACCCTAGAAGAATTATTACTAATTATTATGAATGTCTATGTTTAATTAAGTATAAATGTATGTATAAGGACTTAATTGAAAAGCTAAAGAGTAAGTTTTGGGGTAGATTTTGAAATAAAGGAAAGTTAAATGACCTATTTATAAATAATGTAGTTTTGTGACATTTGGACCAATTGAAAACTAAGGAGAAGAGATATTTTGGGTTAGATGGCCGACCAACTCATGGCCTTCAATCTTCATCTTTATCCTCTTTAACTCTCTCTCTCTCATTTTCTCTCTCTAGAGTTCTTGAAATTTTGATAAAAAGGAACAAAGATTTACTTGGATTTTTGGGGTTAAGGTAACTTGTTTCTCCTTTGATGTAAGTGTTTCTTTGAATAGCTAGATGGGTTTTCATGGAGGTGTCTTATGTTTTATAGAAGGAGAATCAAGAAAAAGGAAAGGGAAAGAGGCTCTCCAAGGTTGAAGAAGACTTGGAGCTTAGTAAGGTATGGGAACTTCGATTTTGTATGTGTGTATTTTATGATTAATCATGAGAGAGATCTTGAGTGCCTCTCTCATGTGTTTTATGGATGATTTGTAGCTTAAAAGGGTTTAGAGTTGATAATATGCAAGTCTTGGTTGAAAATATGAAAATCTGTTTTAAAGATTATGTGACCAGTCTGTATACTTTTGCTCGTATCTTGAGCTATAGTTGTCTAAATGATGAAATTCCACTTGGTATAGAAACAAGACTTGCATGCCTTGATTTTGTTAGAAGAGACTGAAATCTGATTTTCACTGCTTGATAGTGAAAATTGGTATTGAAATCTGACTGTGACTTGTATTTCGTTTTCATGAATAGTCTGTGGTTTTTCTTGGATAACTGGATTTTTATAGGTCCTGTTGAAATGATTTTTGGTGTTTTGAAAACTAGAAACATAGACCTACAACTTTTTTGAAGGCCATTTTGGCTAAAACTATTGTTTTACAGGTCAAAAATGGTATAGAATTCGAGACTAAAAATCGGTCTCGTGGCGGTTTAGGGCTCACGGTTACCATGAATTTCATAGTAACCGTGAGGTGCCTAAGTTTTCAGTCCATACCAAAAGTATTTACTAAATCACAATTACTAAAGTTTCATGGTAATTGTGACCCAGTCTCATAGCATTACTTCACGGTTACTACCCTGAGCTTAGTAACCGTGAGATAATGAGCTTTTGGTCCAGAAACAAAACCCGAACTATCTCACGGTTACTAAGGAATTCTTAGTAACCGTGACCCGAGTTCACAACCCTACTTCACGGTTACTACAAAAATATTGGTAACCGTGAGGTAGTTCGTTGTTTAGTCCAGAACTAAAGTGCATCTTGGCTCACGATTACTAGAAATTTGATAGTAACTGTGACCCTTATTACAAGTCAAGTCTCACGGTTACGAATAATTTTATAGTAACCGTGACCCTCCCCTGTATTTTGAAAACTGTATTTTCTTCTATTTCTTTTGAGATACAGACTTGTCTAAACCCTTCCTAAGCTTATAAATCTTCCTAAATTACAGTTATGTAACAAAATGTATTCTCTATAAATGCAAGGTTGCTTATTGATTGAAAGGTGAGTTTCTATTACTCAAATAGAAACATACATGAATTTATTTCAAAGAAGTTACAGTATATGATTATTAATTATGCTATGAAAAGGAAAATGCATATCGTTATAAGAATTAGCATTTGTTAATGCTATATGGAATGATAGTGATAAAACTTCACGATATATGAAATATGATATGTTATGCCTGCACTTAGAGACTTGGTTGTGGATAGATAGGCATCCCTATAGGGTTTCTGTTGCAGCTGCTTCTGTTTGACTCTTATGAGTCTTCTGTTTGTCTCTATGTGAGACTTCTGCTTAGATACCTACGGGTATCCTTCTGTTTAGATACCTATGGGTATCCTTCTATTTTGATACCTTTGGGTATCCATTGCACCCGTTATCCACACCCACAGGAAATTACGCAGGCCATTAATGTAAATAATGATATGCATATACAGTTTAAAATTTGTTACTGTTCTGATGAATGAAGAATGTTATATTTGTAGTAATTCAGTAAATGCATGGTATTTTATTGTAATGAATGCTTAGTAATAACTACTGTGAGTGGTTATCAGCATGTTACTAGTTGTTCCCCACTAAGCTTTTTAGCTTAGCACGGGTGTTTATCCATGTAGGTTCGTAGGGTAGAAGTCTTGTTCAGGGACAAAGCCAACAATCTCCCAAGCCGACATCAGAATAGAAGTAGCATTTTGATGTATGAGATTGATTTTGCATCTCGTTTGGTTACATCCAAATGTTTGTATGTAAAGGCATGTAATTATAAAGTTATGTGAAGAATAATCAATAACATATGATAGTATGTATGTATGTATGTATGCTCATATAGGCATCATCAACAGACAAGTCATAGGATTAATGGTATTAATGAATGTAATTAGTAACAGTAATTAGGATTATCTAGTATAGTCCTTACATTAGCTATACAAAATGAGCCTGGAAATTTATCATTAATAAATATTGAATTTGAGTACTACACGACTGTCTTAAAACCAAAAAGCAATGCATGATGCATCTACACTTAAATTTCAATAAGATATGACTTACATGGCTATATTAAAATAAAACAGCCATATCCCCTACTGATTTTATCTTATTATGCATATTTTGCACCCTGAAAGTTATCGAATCCTACCCAAACCTTTTTGAATTTTTATGAAACTTTGTAAACACATTTATAATGATGAAATGTGACTTAATATACATGAAATATATGGTTAAATCAAATACATGCAAAGTGAATCATATGTTTATAAGTGAGGTTCATGCATTTTCATTACTTATAAGTATAGCATGTATAGATGAGCATCTATACATCTTTTAGGGTCATAATTGAGCATATATTTATATGCAAGAGTTTCAAATAGATGAAAAGGATAATGTTAAAAGCCCAATAGGCCTTTAAGAGTACATGAACTTATGCATAATAAGATATGTGCATTTTATGGACATCATGGTCCGAGGTAGCTTAGATCATGATAACCAAAAATGAGGAAATAGTAATTTTTTGATAGCAGATGCGGATCTTAAAGATTTGATTGTGAATTTTTCATATTTTTCTCAAAGATTTTGTGATTTTTCAAGTGTTTTAATAAAAGAGCATGAAAAACCTTGATTTTGACCTTCAGTAGTGATAGACGGTCATCTGTCACATGAAGGATGATCGTCTGTGGCCTTTTATCTCCTATTCAGGTTAGATTAAGGGTATTTTTATAAATTCTAAGGATTTTTCCTAAGGGATGGTCGTTTATCATAAAGAACAGCCATCTATGATTAAAAACCCAAATGTTTCACGTTTATAGCAATTCAAAATAGGAAGATAAGTTTTTAAAAGGATTTTTTATTCGGATTTTAGGGGAGAATATCTCCAGATTTGGGAACCCCAACTATATCCTAAGTATAAAAGCAAAATATTTTAGGGTTTCTAGGGGAGATCACATTTTAAGTATAGAGGTAATCTTTGAGAAAAAGAAAAATAATTTCTCTCTCTATCTAAGAAGGAATTTCTTTGACAATCTATTGATCCAAACACACACATAATGAATCATTCAATTTTCTAGAAAATAAAGAACACAATCAGAGCAGAGATTTGGACTTTAAGAAATTTAGAGTTAGAATATCTTTTGAGGCTAATATTTTAGGCCTTCTAAGGGTAATATTCTAGGCTCCTTTTTATTTTCTCTCTCTAAAATTGACATGCATGATCATGTTAATTTTGATTCAAATAATTGTATTTATGGGTTGTGTTTTGTGGGTTTGTGTGTCTAAAATATAATGGGATATGAATTAATCTGGATCAATGTGCACATTAGCTGCATGAATGAATAATGATTCCTCTATTATTTTATAATTTCAAGCTTTATTTTTTATTTTGTAATTCTGTAAATTGATAAGTTTTAAGTGTGTTTAATGCATAATTTAGGGTTACAGTATTTATGTTGATATGTTTTTCATTTTGATTTTTGAGTATTTTGGTTTGTTATAATTTTGTATGATTTTTGGTATTTTTTCTATATTTTTCTTTATCCTGTAAGTGACGGATAGGAAAAAGCCCCTATGGACGGTCGTCCGTCAAAGCAACAGATGGGACATCTTGGGAGTTCATTCTCGTCCCATCTCTCATTCAGCCATGGCTATCTGTTACCCTTCAGGGACATTTATGGCTAATTGTTTAGGAATTTATGAATGTTTTTTTATGTCTTTTATTATATTTGTATTCCTTCTTTAGTTCCATAAATATTTATTTATCATTTTGTAAATTATTTTATTTCTGTACATATTCTTATTTTGTAATGCATGACAAAATTAATGATTCCCTTTTATGCATTTTATTATTTATTTGTATAATGCTAATTTATTTGCCCTTTTATGGTTTCTTGTGAGTGTGCAATTTTCTTCATCTTTGGGAGATTTCGTGAGGCAATTTGCATAGGAATTTATGCCCTACTTGGATGATCTCTACCTGCCCATGCGGTTATCTCATTCCATTCATTTATTTTTTATTTTATCTATTTATTATTTATTTCATTATTTTTGCTTATTTTATTATTTTGGTATTTTTTAGATGTATTTTATTTTAGGGATATAACAGCTAGTAAAAAGGAGTTTTTTATGCACATTAAAAAAGAAAAGGCACTCAAAGCGATTTCTATTAAATAACTTGGATTTTTCTTCGAAACTTCGACCATTGTCCAATTTTCCATCCAAAGCCATACACAAGATAGAAGAGGATTTTTATAAAATATGCATTAATGAACCAATATTTTCGATCTAAATGAATATCTTGATTTATGTATATATCTTTTTATTGATTGTTGTTGGACGATTTGTTTATGTAATAACTTAAGTAGGAATTTATTCTTTTTTATCGCTTTTATTGTTTGCTTAAGATGTTTATTTAATTCTATTGCTTTTCATTGCATGAGAGAAGAGAGTGGATTAAGTTTAAAACTCAATTATAAAATAACACCTAACAAAGATGCCTAATAAGAGTGATGTCTCGAACACCAATCTCTATTTGGGCATCAAAAGATTAAGAATTATTTTCCAACATTCTGTTGGGTGGCGACTCCATAACACCTATCTCTTTTGGACCCATTAGTAGACAGATTTATAGATTAACTACCAAAAATAATTTGGCCTTGATCCCTTTTTATTGTGAAATAGCCAATTTATGAGTTAAAGTGAGCCTCTTTTGATCTCAAACCTTAAAAGCCGACCTCCAAAAGCGAACTCGAAAATCACCATGGTGCTGGTGCGCTTCACACGTTTACATTATTTATAAGTATTTATTTCTACAAATATATCAGTATAGATTATATGTAATGACTATATGTGTGTGTGTGTGTGTGTGTGTGTGTTTGAAATGTTAAAGATTAAGAGAAGGGATTAAGGTGATAAGAATGGAAAGGAAATTACATATGGCCTACTTTAGTTTGAGATGTGGATAGATGGGCATGTCCATAAGGATTTTGCAGCTGCTCATGTGACATTAAGTAATGTCTTTATCTTGATACTTCGATATCTCCAGTTTAGAAATGTAATATTGAGACTTATGTCTTTCCAATGATGCCTTTCGAGGTATCTCCAATGGATGCCATTAAGTAGTATCCTTTAGCTTCTGTTATCCATACTTTAGCTTGATAGAGCCTTAGATTTGGGTAAATAGGCTTACCTAGAAGGGTTTTGTAGCTGCTCTAGTGACATTACGGTGTCTTTACTTTTAGACTATGTCTCCCCAGTCTAATGCTTTAGCACTTCTGTTACATGACTATTATTTGAGGCTTAACCTCTTCAGTTGATACCTCTTAGTATCTCCAGTTGATACTCACTTTAAGTATTCCCAGTAATCTCTATCAGTACTTATAAAAAATAGCAAAAAAATAAGTAACCGATATGTTTCTTATCCTGAATCATTATGTTCCACTTTGAAATAATTTATTAATTATAATTATTAATCTGGTGTATAACTATAATATCTAATATGAAATTTATATTACATATATATTTTGAGTTGATAGTTAAACTATATAGGATCTTGTACATGGATACATGAACATATGAATGCATGAATGATTAGGTAAATGAATATATGATTGACTCTAGTATATGTATATATGGTTATATGAATATGTGAATACAATATACATGATTACGATCGAGATATATGATTTGATACAAATTTGTTATATGGTTTTTAGTTTTCGATATGTATTTAAATGCATCTTTAGCTATAATGACCTATATACATAATACATGCTCAAGAATAATGAAAGTTGTTAATATTTAATAGAATATGACAACAACTAAATCAAGTTATATGTTAAACATGATAAATAGAGTTAAGACATAAGCATGATAACTAAGCTCTGTATTTGGTTAGGTATAGTTTTGCTTGGCTGTAATTAAATATAGGATATATCACTAAGTTACCTCTAAAAGTGACATAAAAGAAACTACTTGGTTTTGATTTCCATGTTTAGGATACATAAGAAGCTTGGAATGCTTATTCCAAGTCTGAGCCAAATCTTTTTAAGTCAGTAAGTGCTAGCCAAATAGTACTAAATAAGATTTTGGTATTAGTAATTAAACGTGATCTTGTATTGTAGTACAAAAGTAACTTATAAATTAATATAAGTAGAGTAATTTACATAAGTTTCTGATAAATCGATTATTTGTCATTTATCTATGTAACACCCTTATATCGTCGTACAGTGTACGCGGTAATCGGATGTCAAACCATACATGAAACAGTGAATTTTTTTTAATAGTACCAATAAACATTCTTGTACATACATACTTAAAATATAATCATTAATTGCATAATTGTGTCTCAATAATTAACAAATAAATTTCTTATACTATAAACATATACTTGCATAATAACTATATTTTTTCGTACCTATATATACATGCCAAAACTAATTCCTATCTTGTTCTTTTTTCTTGAACTTGACTACTCCTGCAATACTAGCCAGTGAAATCCTATCGTCTTCATAACCTACGCGCAGTCAACAAACTACATGCTGAGCATCGAAATGCTCAGCGGTGAATACGTATCCCAAACTTTTCATAATAAATCACAGAAACACACATACACACTTGCATGAATTTACTCATACGTACATTCATTCGATGTGCATACATGCATAGCATAATACATACGTTCACGTACCTATACATACATACATCCACCTACTTTACACACATATACATACCGTACATGCATACATAGCATAACCTGCATACATATACATATAATACATGCATACATATACATACATATATGTACATATACACGCATACATATACATATTATATATATACATATACATATCATACATATTCACTTACATATTTCTATATACCCATACATACATACACGTATTCATACATTTCATTTACATATATTACTCGTACATATACATTCATATACATATCATACATATTCACTTACGTATTTCACTACACCATAACATTTATTTTAAATTCATTTAAAAGTTTTAATAAGCATAATATACTATTAAAAATTTATTTTTCAATTTAATTTAAAACTTTACTTAATTTTTTTCAGTTTAGTCCTTTAACTTTTCATTTATTCCAAATTTACCCTTTTATACCTTTAATTACCAAAATGCCCTTTAATTTCTTATTTTCTTATTTTAAGCTATTAATTGGCTTATAAATTATCAATTAATCATTGTTTTGACTTTTCATGTAAAATTACATTTTAGTCCTTTAATTTTACATAGTTGACTTTTTACACAGTTAGTTGACCAAATTACCATTTTACCCTTATTAATTCTTTCCTTCTCACTTTTACTTATTAAATTCATCTTTTAGGAAAATTACCTTTTTACCCCTAAACTTTTTAACTCTTTTCATATTAGTCCTTTTTCATCTTAAACTTCAATTTTAATTTTCTTTTTACACTTTTAACATTTTCTTATCATTATGCCCCTAATACAGACCCGGTAGAAAACTCTCAGACCGGATATGCGAGACGTGGACTCCACAGGACCACAACAGAATGAGAAATGACCTCCAAGAATCATTTCTCATAAAACATATGAACATATGACAGTACGTATTATAGATACTATGGAGATCAACGATCCAACCATAGTAAAACAAGTCGCCATGACTTGCACCGCGGTACAGGTATCCCTATGGCCAGCCAATTATATCCTGAACTAGGTTTTACTGCCTGACTCTTTCTAAGGGCACATATTCACTTATTTTTCATTTTATTATTCAATTATTCATTCTTTACAATACTTTTCAATCCTTGTCAATACTGTACCAGTACGTTATATTTGCAGTCTGTCTTCCTTACACAGTCTGTGAATTATTTCATAATAATTCACCATTTAATCAATAAATTATGCAATAGTTCATCATAATTTCATATTTTTCAATTAATACTTAACTAAAATTTATTCCAAAAATATTCGTTTAATTCCCATAAATTCTATAAAAATTTATGGACATCAATACTCATTTGTACTATCGTTGTAAAGCTTAATTACATTAAAATAACTAAAGATTTCATAGTTTTTCTCTTATCTTCCATTCGGCCATAACTAAAAGTTCACCATATCCATACATAATACACACATTATTAAACATATATTGTACACTAATTTCATTTAATACTATCTTTCGTGTAATATCATTATTTATAGTTTTATTTGCTTATATGCTTCTCATGTATAATTTACTAACTTGTATTATAAAAATTATAATCCCAAATGCTCATTTTATCAAATCTATCACATTATTTCTATACTAATTTTAATGTTATTATTATTAATTATTCACGTTTTAATTCATTCATTATTTATCACACTCATTAGTTTCTTTAATTTATTTAATCACTATAACTTACTCAAATCACTTTATGCATAATTAAATACCACGCTAATTACATGTAAATTTATTTCAATTCAAGTATTTCCTGTTTCCAAATATACCAATTTGTCTTATTTCATATAACTTATCCCATATACAAATTTATATTATTTACCTTTGAAAATTTGCATTTCCTTAAGTATTTAATTAACATTACTATGGTTCTTATATTTGTCCTTTACATATAATTTATTAAAATAATCATGTATATTCTGTACGTACATATTTAGTTTATTATTGTCATATTTATTACATACTTGCTCATACATTCACATATACATACATATTTACTTACATTTATAATCATATACATACATATTTGTCTACCTACATCTATACATATATACGTACATACACGTATACATATACATATATGCATAATTTTATACATATATTTAATTATTAAACTTATTTATTCTCAATAAATTTTTTCATTTTGCTTATTACTAATTATTTTACATATTAATTCTTAAATTAACTAAATTATCATTTAGTCTTACAATTTTTATTAAATTATGATTATGCCATTTTTCTATCAATTTATTTACCAAGATATCATTATTTATCTAATTATCATTAATTCCATATTTACTTGTAAAATTACCATTTAATCCATAAATTTGCTAAATTATCATTTAGTCCTTAAAATGGCTAATTTACTATTTAGTCCTTCAATTTCTCATAAATTTCAAAAATACCCTTTATTTCATTTTATTTATAAAATTGCCATCAATTATTCATGTTTCACTACTAAGTCCTTATTTATTGATAAAATTTCAATTTAGTCTCTAAACTTATTTTCATGCTTAAATTCTTATTTCAATTATCATTTTCTTTTCCAATTTAATCTTAATTCATTTAAACTCATTTGTTATTCAATATTTTGCAATATTTCACTTTTACCCCTAAACTTTTAATTTTTTTCATTTAAGTCCTTTTCCCACTTTATTATTTTATTTTCCATTCCTTTTTATTTTATTTTTATTTCAATTATTTCATTGGACTATTTTAAGGTTGTTTATGCCACAAATTCAATTTTTCTCATTAAAACTCAATATTTTTACTATACATAATATAAAATTTAACTTATAAATATTGTATTAATTTCTAAAAATTCCTATTAAATTAATTTAGCATTAAAATTATTTCTACTTCTAATTTGCATCATTTTCTTCACCATTTAACCAAATTAAACTCACACAAACACACACATACCATACGGCCAAACCATCATTTAGGCATTCCAAATTTATTTCTTTCAATTAAAATATCCTACACATCCATTTAAGCTCCCAATTTCACACATATGTCATTATTTTCAATTTTCTATACATAATCACACATATTCACTCACATACATAAGCAAATTTTCATGGAAAAATTATGGAAATTGAGGGATAATATATCCACTAACCTTAATTCATCTTCTTCACACCTTGGCCCTCACTTCTTTCATTTTCTCCCTGAAATTTCCATTTCCTTCAAGTTTTTCCTATTATGGCCAAAATTCCCAAGGCCAAAAACCTATAAATTCATGCTTCCTAAATTCAAATAAACCACATAATGTTAACCTACACACCCTAATTAACCTATTAGAGTCTTTAAATTAAATTAAAAATTCCAAATTCACCTACCTCATTTTTTGAGATATCAACTTCTTTCCTTGGTTTCTTGCACTTCCAACAGCTCTAATGATCTATTGAAGCTTCCATGAGCTAGTAGAGGGGTTGTATTTAACTTGAGAAAGGTTGATTTGGTGGAAGTGAAAGAGAGAGATGAAGAACTTCCATGAAAATGAAAGAAAAGTAGTCGGCCAAGAAGGAGAACAGAAGCAACGTGAAGGGTGGAGATGAATCTGGAAAATGGCTGATTTTGGGTCTTTTATAAGGGTTAATTGGGCTGGACTTGGTCTAACCAAGTTGGTTGGACCTAACTCAAATTCAATTGCCCTATTAAGCCCAATAAGCCTCCATAATTTATTTCTCTCACTTTCAAAACTCAATTTCACTCAAAATTAATTTCATAATTCTTAAAATAATATATTGAGCCTCCATGAAAAATTTTAGCTCAATCAGAGTCCGTTTTCAATCCGATTCTGTCTAACTAGTCTGATTAATAAATTTTTGATGTTACCGAAAAATTAATTTTTTCCACCAAATGATTTTACATCTCATAAAAGGCTTAACTGAAAATTTCTAAAATTTTTTAGGATCATTTGCTATTTTTAAAGCTCTGGTCAAATTGTAGTTGACCGGTTACTATTTAAACATAAATTATTATTTTTCTCTTACTTATTGAGGTCAAATATCCTTAAAAATACTTCTAAAATTCTCAAAATATATTCAATAGATTTCATGAATATTTTTGAGTAATTCAAAAATTATTTTTCGATCTGGTTTATTTTTACCAGTCCGATATTTCAATTTCCAAAGTTATCGTAACATTAAATATTTTATTACCATATGATTTTACATCACATTTAATATAGATTTAGAAAATATGGTAATTTTTAAAGATCATTTGTTATTTTTAAAGTCCCAGATAAGCTCTCAGTTGACACAATAATCCTTTTAACTGGAACCGTATTTTTTTCTTATTTTTGACTTTTAATGGTCCCTTTGGCCTTATTTTCAATCCAAATTATATTTTTGGACTCCAGCTAACTTGCTCTTTCCAATGGTCTAATAAAATATTTTTCGACTGAGGGAGGTACTATTCACCCCGGTGTCACTATTCATTGTCGGAAAGTACTATTTCCGACTAGCCTGGTATTTGGGCCATTACAATCTATATTGAGTAATGTATTATTAAATTTGACTTAACATATGAGCTTTTTTATTTTCAATGTAGGTATATCATGAAAGATTAACCCAAAGAGAATATTAGATTCGGTAAATGAAGATCATTTTGTAGTGTAGGCAATAAATATATCTTATTAAACTCTAATATTTAAGATGTTAAATGTATATTAGGATATGAATATGTAAACAAATATATAGGAATGTAAGACTTATCTTGTATTATGAATTTACATACATTGATGTGATATTTAAATACTTAATTTTAATAACTTATGAGATGACTTATTGTCGGGCTTGTATGCGAAGAGTTAGAAAAGTTTAGTAGCAATCCTATTACCCACTCAGTGTTTATGGGGGTGTGACAAGAGGCCTACAAGTACCTAATATTCGATCTCTTTCTTTTAACCATTGAATCCAGGAATGTTGTTACCATATTAACTCCTCCCTAAAAGAAATTTTTGCAAGATCCTTTTTAAAGAAAGCTTGTTATTACACTGCATCTATACTCAAATCTTACAATGTATTTAATATCATATCTATTTTCTTCTTTAAATTTCTAAATTCACAATGACTCCTTTTTCTTATAGAACCATTGTACGTCTCAATACTATCATTCTAATTTTTACCTTTAATCTAAGCCACAACAATAATTGGAGCACAAAATTGCTCTCTACATCACATAGATTCAAATCGACAATTGTAAGCACTGAAATCTAGGAATAATCTCTAATGATATCCAAAATAATTGAATAGATTTAAACCAGCCATCTAATAAAAGATAAACAACTCGAGCAATAGAAAAAAGTTACATCCAAGACCAAGATATAACACATCTATCTAACCGATCTTCAATAAAATTCTCCCTTCTTCCTCTATTATCCCAAATGAATGAATATCCTAAAAGATCCAAATCCAAAAGGTCGTAATCCAACAAAGTGTTCTAAAAAGCTATGATACCCACATTTTGTTTATGACGACCTATAACATCACAAGGTTTAGATGAATTGGAGATATGTTTCAAGGAATCTCATGATTTATGTTTCAAGTTTTCTTTTAGCCATCCATAAGAGCAAATAAGATGCTAATTACTAATATTCCCACCATTCACTTCAAAATTATTATGGTGCACTGAGAAATTCCAGAACTTTAAATTAATATCATTCTTCTATATAAATTATAAATGTCCACCTCCATTTACATCTCTCATATTAAAACCATTATTAAAACCTAAAGAAATCCTAATAAAGTTCATTCTATCCTCAAACATTTTTGTCTCCAATAGAAAGAGGATAAAGGGAGTTTGTGCCTTCACTAAATGATGCAAATTTGCAATTGTAGTGATACTCCCCAAACCACGATAATTAAAGCTCAAAATAATCATTGGGATAAGCAATTGGAAAATTCTTAATCTATTATTTATGGTATAAACAAAGAAGGCTTATATGTTGAGCTTTTTATTTTCTTAAAATTCATGCTAGCCTTCTCACCTACCTTAAATAAAGTATTATCAATCATTCATTTATTATTGTTTTTTTGCTAATATTAGCAACAATGATTACTACATCAAATTCATCATTTATTCCCCTCACTAATCGGTTCTAGGAACCTAATTTCTTAACACTCTTGTTGGCCATATCATGTTGATTAAAAGTAATAAGACTAATATTAGAAAAAGGCTTATATACTAAGGGAATGTTATCATGATTACTTTTCACACTTGTCCCTCTAACACCATTAAAAGATTTGGCATTTAACACCTTGCACATCCTTGTTTTAATGTTAACCATATGACCCGGTACTTGAGAATGCACATCAATTTTATCATTGGCATCATCATGCTATGACAAACCCATTATAACATCTCTATCCTCTATAAAAAAAATGCATGTTTTTCTCATTCTTTATTTATTGAATCGATATTAACAATGTATTTCCTTTAACCATCAGAAGAATTCTTAATATGCACCATTGAATTAGTTTTGCTCAAAGAAGTAGTATTTGATTCCTAAGTAGCTTTATGTTGTGAATCAAAAGCCTTTATAATATCCTTCAATGATTTGGCAAATAAAATTTTCTCTTTATTTCAGGTTGGAACTCCAGTATCAGCCCTTGCGCTAACCACATTCAGTTGCTTTTGAAGTTTGTTCTTTCTTCTCCTTTTTAACCTAATTTGAAGCCAAATCCCATTCTTAAAACATAAAACTCCTTATTGCATTCGTGTACTTTGTGGCCAATATGTACACAACCAAAAAAAGTCCAATAACCTAAGATCCCAATTCCAATAGTACCACTCTTTTTTTATTTTTCAACAATGGGAAGAGTGGTTCTCCTTTGAATGCCATAACAAAGGAAATTTATAAGTCCTAACCCATATTATAACTTCATCAAACTTAGGAAATGATGTTATGTCATCATTCCTCATTTCACTTAATAAAACCAATTAATCATACCATGGCCATTGATCCAACACTGACTGCTTATCAATGTCTAAAATGAATCGAGACACAAGCACATTATTACCTTGTTCCCTTAAATTAAAATGTGTTTATAGTCATTTGGTATTTAGTATTGTTCTTCATAAAGCATTCATATTTATTCCTTTAACATTAAAGATTCTCCTAATTAGATAAAAAGAAATCATACATTATTTTGCATTCGATCTTTCATCCATTTTCACTTTAAAAACTTAATTCTCCTTTCTTAGATGTAAGAATGAAAATAAGGGATCAATATCACCATAGTTATTCATTAGTCAATCAAAAGATTTGAAAACTCTAACCAAAGCTAAAGAGGAACCCTAGAATTATGAAAAATTCAAGGAGAAAACCCCCTACACATGAGAAGATTAAACCTATTGATAAATTGTGAGGTGTTGTAAGAAATGAAGTCATATATGGTGAGTGGAAAAATGCCATTTTAGGTCAGTAGGAGATTGAAATAGGAACTGGTCAGGCTTGATAAAGTAAAAATCTTGTAAAAAGTGAGGCTTGCCCAATCAGATCGGGCATAAGCACTCAAATAGTTAAGTCAGTTTTAAACTTTTAGAGAGAGAAAAAGAGAGTGTTAAGCAGGATGTAATATTTGTGTTATATTATGAATGAACATGTATTTATAAAGGGTGAGAAAAGCCACTTGAGAGGTCTATATTATTATCAAAATAGGCGGATTGCAATTTGATGCATGGAAGGTGGCAGATGGAACATTGGTGTGTGTCAGGAGACTATGACAGGATAAAGCCTGTCTTGTTCGATTAGGTTATCTTATCTTATAGATTTTGGCATGTGTTTAGCAGTGTGTATGAGGCCTTGGTACACTGGGCTTTTGCCAGGTTGGGCCTTTTAGCATGTTAGGCCTTTTTTCTGTGCTATCCCATATATTATAATATGTTGAGCATTATCATTTATTCCCCCCTTTTGAAGCTTTGATTGGTAGACCAGGCTAGATGGACAAGCATTTAACCTTGCTTAGGTTTTGTTGTTTGGATTTTTTTACATTTTAATCAGTATTAATTTGTTTTCTTGAATATGCTAGCTTTTAAGCCGTGTTATAGGCTTTTTTTCCTACATTGATGTTCTATTAACATCGTCTCTTTGGGTTAGGTATCCCATTTCTTTGTTTATGGCCTTATTAGTAGGTCATTTAGTTTGAACATTGCCTTTTAAGGATGCCTTTCTTCAGAGCAGTATTTAAGTCTTTTGACAAATGCTTTTTTGGTTTTTCGGTGAACCTTTTGAGTTTGCATTTTTCTTATTTTTTTGAATTTTCTTTGTAAATTCTTATTCCCTTTTTGGGATTTTATTGATCTTTCTAAGCCTTGATGGCTTTCCAATAGGCGAGCTTTTCTAACGTCTTATCTTGTGTTTTGGCACTCATGTTTTCGCACTTTTATTATTTTTGTTTGATCTTTTGTTGTGTCGAATGTTTTTTAACGCTTGATAGGTGTTGTTTTATTGATGCTTTGACCGAGCATTGTGTTATATGGTTGAATTATTTATAAATTCTTGCTAGAGATGACATACGTATGAAAATTTTAATTACCCTTTCTAGAGAGCTTGCTTTTTATCTTCTAGTGACCCTAGGCATATTCCTGGTGTGATGCGTATCGGAGCCATCTTCTTTTTGGGTTATCTCTCGAAGGTTTGCTTTTAGGGCCTGAGATCATATAAGGCTCACTTTTATCATAAATTGACTATTTTGTAATAAAAAGGGTCAAGCCCAATTTATTGCTGATGGTCAATCCATGAAAGGCATCTACAAGTGGGCTCAAAGAGGTAGGTGTCATGGAGTCGTCACCCAAAAGAACATTGAAAATTAATTCTCAATCTCATTTTGATGCCCGATCAGAGACTAATGTATAGGACATTCCTCTTATAAGGCACTTTAGTTAGGTGTCGGTTTATAATTAAGTTTTAAAATTAATGCTTTATCCACTCTCACATGATGCATTTATGATGTAAATAAGTAAACATTCCATTTAAACAAAAATGGTATATGGTCATTTTCCATAAGACAGAGGTTAATTATATGGCTAATAAAGAAAAAATTGCAATGTTGGGACTTAATTGAAAAGTAAAAGTAAAAGTTTTGAGGTAGAGTTGTAATATGTGAAAGATGAGAGATCAAAGTAAGAGATATAAGTTTAGAGAGGAACTAAAGTGAACTTTTGTAAGATTTTTATTGAGCAGCCAATGGAGACTTGACACTAGGATTCCTAGCAAAGTAAAGGATAAGTTTAGCTAAGGGAAGAGGGAGATGTGGCCGGCCATTCTTGTCCTAAAAACAAATGAAGAACTTTTCTTATCTTTCCTTTCTTTTTCTTTTCTCCTCAAGCCTGCGTGGATTCTGCCCCAAGTAGAGAAAATGATGTAGATGTTAGAGATGAAGAGTAAGAGAAAGGAAAGAGAAAGAGAGATAGAAAGAAAGGAACTTTGGTGCCCTAATAAGGTTTGGGAGTTTTCCTTTGATATTATGTGTTTAATTGATTCAAGTTAGTCTTATAAACTATGGTGGTTTGTATTGATGATGTAGACACTTGATGGTATTGCTGTTGCTTGGATATGATTAATTGTGATTTAGAAAGTGAGTTTGTAAAATTCTGTGTGAGTTTCATTTGAACCAGTCTTAGTAAAAATGGCATAACTTCTTCTTTAGATGTTGGATTGAGGTGCTTCTAGTTGGAAATTAAAGATAAGACATAGATCTAAAACTTTGTAAAAGAAACTAAGACCTTAATCTGCATATAAGATGTTCGAAATATAGCTTGAAGTTGACAGACTCCTGCTGTCCATCACCTGTGAATAGTTGGTAATATTTTAGTGATATCTTGAGATTTAGAAGTCAAAGTTGATTGATTTTTGATGTTTTAGAAACTATAGACATAGTAGAAATATTTTGTAGAAGGAAACTTTCCCTGAGCATGACTTTTTATAGGTCAAAAATGGCATAGAAGTGGAGCCTGAAAATCTGTCTTTGAGCAGTTTGGGACTCACAGTTACTAGGTTTTTCATAATAATCATGAGGTACTGTAACGTCGATCCGCCGCCAGCACAGTATTGTCCACTTTGGGATCGACATCAGGTATTCACCCCCCTCAGGGAATAGACGTCCGGTATTCGCCCCCTCACGATTTTGTCCTTGGGCCTCAGCCCAAAGTGCACTATGCTGGGGAGAGGTATCCACATCCTTATAAGGCCTGCTTCGTTCTCCTCTCCAACCGATGTGGGATCTCACAATCCACCCCCCTTAGGGCCCAGTGTCCTCGCTGGCACATCAATCCAGCACCGGCTCTGATACCAATTGCTGATGGAATATGACATGGCATTTATATGATGATCATGCAGTGAAAAATAATAAAAATCTATCATACAAGACACTCAATCCATGAACAAGAATCGAAAGCATGCAATTTTAGGGTTTTAAAACTTACAACTTTAGATTCACTTCAAGATTTGATTTTGATGATGACCAGCAACCAAGAAAGATATGTCAGCCTTAGATCTTCACCACCAATGCCAAAGGAACAGCCTTTACGCCACTCCTCTCTATGTTCACATACACAATTGCAATTACGGCTTAAAATCGAGATTGCTAGCTCTCAATTTAAATATTGTGTAATGGCAAAGGATTGAAGCTACAAGATTTGATCTTCCACTTCTTTTAGTTGCTATTGCTGCCCAAGAACACAAGAGAATGAGGAAGAATCCTTTCTCCTTGTGAATTCGGCCAAGAGAATTTTGTGAGAGAGAGAGAGAGAAAGAGAGTTTTCACGCCACCACCACTAGGGTTTTATTTTTTCTCATTCAATATATACATGTCATTTATTATTAAGTGTTAATTCTAAAATACACTACCTCAAGATAGTTAATTTAGCCTTAATCGCTTCCTAAAATCAAGTGACATATATTAATTCAAACTCTTTTGAATTAATTTGAAATAAATCTAAGACATTTTAATCTAATAAATTACTTAATTTAAAACTTATACATGTGCCGAAATTCCTTGATATTTATCTTGGAATTTCGGTCACTTCAATTTTCATTTAAGTGATTTAATTTGATTAAAATTCTTTTAGGCTTTAATACTCAATTAATTAAATTAATACAAGATAATTAATTAATTGAAATTAAACCTTGTGGGCTGAATTTCTCTCTCTCATGTACTAAGGTCCAATAGCAATTTTAATACCCATTACATACATTAATTTGACTTTAATTGAAAGCCCAAATTAGTGCCCAATACTCTATTTAAATATTTTAAGCCCAATGCTTTACGTGCAATCCTATAGATCCATTTAATGTTGGCAATGAATTAATGAATTAATTCAAAGGCTATATATATTCTCTAGCAAGATATTATAGTATTCCATATTAAATGAAAATGCAAATGACATTTAGTGACCTAATGCAATTTTGCATAGTCCCTTACCCATAACTATCAGAATTAATATAAGGCATGGAATTAGTCATCCTTATATATATTAATTCCTTTCTTGATATTCTAGTGACACTGAACTCTCAGATAAATAATGATTACTCATTATTTCATCTCGGTATGGCCATACACTTCTCAGTTCACTGATCAAGTGGTCGATGATATTTTCTCTCTTATTGAGAGGGGTAATCCCTTCACTTCTCTCATGCTCTCTAACATGAGTCAATGCATACCCAAACATACCCATACTTGTCACTCTGTTACGAGCACGTTAGGTGTATGTCAAAGTACACAGTAATCCATAAAGAGTTTCATAGAGATTTTAGGTCTAAGAACTCCGATGCAAAACTTGCATATGAGAAACAATTATGACTTGTACCATGTAGTATTCTCATAAATGGATCGAATCCAGATACCATGTTCTAAACATGTATCTATGATCTCTAATTGACACTCTTGTCCTTATGATCCGTGAGACAGAACTCAACTTATCAAAGAGAGCATACTAGTCTTAATTCATTGTTATTCCCATAACAATGACTGACTAGGGATATTTAAAATAAAGTCTCTATTGTTTCAAGGTCTTACAATCATGTGCCTCACACATGATAACTTAAACTGAAACAACATTCTTGGATAGTTCTATCAATTGATATGTACAGGAATGCAATAAATAAAATAAATGCCTCATTTATTAACTAAAGTGTTTTATTACAATGCATAAGGGCTAGGGCTTACACTAACAGGTACCCCAATTTTCAGTCTAGACCCTAAAAAAGACCTACCTCACGGTTATTAAGCTTTTCATAGTAATCGTGACCCCTTTAAAAAGTGTAAACCATGGTTATTGCTCATTTGGTAATGACCATGAGGTAGTATGACGCAGTCCAGAGCCAGAAGGGTGACGTCGCTCAAGGCCTCTACCAATTTCTGTCTATGCAAAAGAGACTGCCTCAACAAATCCCACATACCTATCTGAGCTTGTGTTTTCTTTAGCTGTTTAATGATATGATGATCCTCAATCTTTAGGGCCACTCTTTCACTCCTTGTGACCATTTTGACTTCCTTTTTTCATCTTTTTATTCCTCATGCTCATTGGCTGAGCTCAATATCAATGGGTACCAAAGTCCTTTCATTCTCACTCTTTATGGGTGTATCCTAATAGTAAATAATAAAAATCGATCGATTTTCCTCAATTGGCTCTGTTACCTTTGGGGTGAAGTGAGTAACGACCAGGTACTCATTCCTATATAGATCTTACATCACATACCACTCAGGCAAGCTTAATTTTATCATATATATTGGAGGAGGCACTATGTTATAAGATAACATATAACATAAGGATATAGTGTGGTCCTTACACAAAGTGCCATCAAACCTTAGCAATTCAGGCATCTTGAACCTTTGGGGCAATGGCTCATCTCATTCCAAATCTCTATCCTCGGGTTTATCCCCCTACCAAATGATTAGCAACCTAAATATAGCTTTAATCTTCTCCTCAATTTTCTTGAAAATTAGATCCTTAGCACGAAGACCCCTTACCCTCATATTCATCACTGGAGGGATATAGTCCTTGTCTTCCTTTTTTATGAAATCATCCTTAAGATTGTTCCTTCTTTTTCTTTTTGATGGGTCTTGAAGCACAGTAGTATCAGCTGCGGTAGCATCCCCAACATGAGTTGGCTCTGCTAGCTCGCGAGTAGGTGCTACAGGCTGAGTTCTAGCATTAGGTACTATGAAAGCCATAATCCCACCAATCATGGCCAACATTTTTTCCTTAAACTCTTGCAAACGTCTATCTATTCTTCGGTCCAAGTTATCCCTCACTGTCAAAGTTTTGATAGGAGTGATAGTCAGCCTTTCCCTTAAAAATTAAAACCTCAATATGGCATCATCAGTTCTCTCCCAATCTCATTTTCCCTTTTGATCTCATTAACCTCATCGTTTGCCATCTCTGAACTTATTTCCTAGCGGCTTTCTAATAACTTTCTAAAACCTAACTCAAAATTGACCTCTGATCCAAAATTCAAACTCGAATATGATGTTAGTATGCTAGATATGGACCTTCTAACCAAGCACCCATTTGACCCTCCGGACCATCTAGATGAGTTTATGATGGTTGCAAAAATAGAGGTTAGAAGTGATGTATGGTAAATGATGCATGGGTATGGCATATACAAGATGCGTAGATGTAATGCATAAGTTGGTTAGACATAAATCACAATCATACATAAGCATAACAATAGCCTTCCAACCTTATTACTCCTACACGGAAGGTTATACGGTCTCTTTCCTAGGTATGCTTAGCCCATAGGTCAATAGGGTACCCAATGAATACATATGGTGTATGATGAAAAATCAACAGCTTAAACTCTCTAATTGAAAGCACAGGCATATGGATTTTGATTGATATGTATTTTAACTAGATCACACAAATCGGTTTGGACCTGCAGAGGCATGGTAGCCTTTGACTAGTACCCTTGAAATTTGTTTGAGTTTTGTCAATACGTAAAGGTCCATATAGTAAGCAAAAGATTATTATGGTTGTACAACTTAGGGGAAGTTGCTACTATTATTACATGGACTTAAGTTGATGGATAATAAAACTTTAGGGCTACCCAAGCATGGTCCCTACCAATAGGTCTACCTTATCACAATCATAACGATCGATGGATCACCATTTTATATATCAATTGGTATTGGACTTAGGCTAGTGGGTCTCTTTAACACCTTCATACATTGAGCATACATAGGGCGTGCTTCATTATAGTACCGAGGCTAAAAAAGAATGCCTAACTTAATTCTAAGGCTCTAAGATGAATACAAAAAATGCAGTTTAGAAAGGAGAAAAGATTGATAACAAAACATAATTATAAACACTTAACCAAAATATTTTTTGGAGCAAGGTATCTTTGTTCCCTAGTGGACTCACCATTATGACGCATGTCGAAGCCATATTTTTTTTGACTTCTCTCTCGAAAGCCCGTTTTTGGGGCCTATGATCGGAGGAGACTCACTTTTATCATAAAATGGCCATTTCGTAATAAGAAAGGTCAAGTCCAATTTATTATTGATGGTCAATCCATGAAAGGTATTTATAAGTGGGCTCAAAGAGGCAGGTGTAATGGAGTCACCACCCCATAAAACATTTGAAATTGATTCTCGACCTTGTTTTGATGCCTGATCAGAAACTGGTGTTTAAGAATCCCTCTTATTAGGCATTTTTGTTAAATGTCGGTTTATAATTAAGTTTTAAAATTAATGCTCTCTCCTCACTCACATGATGCATTTACTATAAAAATAAGTAAACATTCCATTCAAATAAAAAATGATAAATAAATACTTAAAATAAAATTCTACTTAAAAATTATTACATAAGCAAATCATCCTCAATAAAATAATATAAAAGAAGAATCATACATACACAAAATAGGGAATTAGTTAGGGTTCGAAACATTGGCTCCCTCGTATACATTTAAAAAAAGGCTTTTATCCTATTGCATGAATTTTTAGGTTAAAAAGTAGGACTTTGGTTCGTTTTTATTAAGAAAAACCAATTTATTAGGCATAAAACATTTAATTGTCTTTTTATTTAAGCATGCTCGAAAAATCCTTTTTTAAGCTAGCTATTACAACCCTATTCGATAGGAGTGTACAAATGATCGGTTCGATTCGATTTTGAATCGAACTGAATAGACCAAAAATTAAACTTCCTAAATTAAAAGAACTGAACAGAAAATCAAAATTTTTAGAACCGAAACTGAATAGACCGAATGAATTTCGATCGGTTCATTTCGATCCAACGGTTCTGGGTCAATATGGGCTTCTTTTTTATTGGACTTTTAACCTATATGGGTCCATAAATTAAATTAATTTATATTCAACAAAATAAAATTATTTAAAATAACTAAAATTAAAATAATATACATAAATTTATTATATCCATAATAGAACTTTTTGGGTCCACTTTAATACCCAAGGTGGACATCAATATTAGAAATTTAATAAACTCTAAATTATATAACATGAGTATTTATTTTAAATGCAAGTATGCATATATATACATTTTAGGATTGAAAAAAAATAAAAAAAAATATTAAATTGGTGGTTAAAATCAAATTCAAACTGATATATGTGGTTAACCAATTTAATTAAATGAGGGTACGGATTTTAATTTTTAAAATTATAATTAATGAATTTAATCTTATATAGGTTAACATAATTATATAGAGTAAAATAATAATTTCAATTAACATGTGAAGTTACCTCATGAACTATACACATATTAAAAATTACATATAAAAGTCGATTAATCATTAACCACAGATTTACCAAATATTAATTCCATTAATTATAATTCTTAATCACCAATGTTTTTGTTTACAGCGTAGCCGTTAGCATCTATTCCCTTGGAAACTCCAATGTTTTTGTTTACAGCGAAGCCATTAGCATCTATTCCCTTGGAAACTTTAAAGTAAAAAAAATGAGAAAATAAAAAACAAAAAAAAAGATTAAATTAAAAAAATAGTGAATTAGATTTTTGTAGAGTAAAAAAATAAAACAAAACTTTTAAAGTAAAAAATTGAGAAAAAAATTAAAGTAAAAAAAATAAGAAAACAAAAAAATGCCATAAATATGCCATGAGATTCGAGCGTGGGACCCTTAGGCGATTTTGTTTGTTTCCACACCATCAATCCAACTTATGTTATCTGAAACATTAATTCTATAAAATATATACATATAAAAACTTCGGTTGGTTCGGTTATTTTGATATTTCAATTTCAAGAATCGAACTGAATCGAATAAATCGATTATTTATTTCGGTTTAAAACCTAATGAACCGAAAACTAAAATAACCACATTAAATAGACCAAAATTCGTTCGATTTGATTCGATTTTCAATTTTGGTTCAGTTCTGCACACCCCTATCATTCGAGATAAAAATAAATGACAAATAATCATAAAATAAAAGCCAAAATAAATAATTAATTAAAATAAATGAATAAAAAAATACAAAACTTACAATTAAACTGAGTGAAATGATTGTGAGGAGCAGAAGTGGATCACTCAACTGAGTGATGCTGGTCACTCTCCTGAGTGAGGCAACCACCCTCCTGAGTGATGGAATCACTCACCCAAAGAGAAAGGTCACTCACCCAAGGCAAAAAATACTTTCCTTAGTGATGAAAGAGGAAACGCAATTTTAACTTCCTGATTCAACTGAAACTCCAATTCAGCTTTGGAATCAAAAATAAAAGGTAGCAAAACTTCTTATTTAGGCAGTAGAATTAAGCTATAAAAGCGCCAAAGCACCAGAAATTGAGGGAATAACAGAATTACATATTTTCTTAGTTTTTCATCTAGTTTTCTTTAGTTAATTTGTACAGTAGTTTTTTTCTATTTTCTTAGTTGCAAATCTTTTTATTTTAGTTGTTTATTTTATTTTAATTGTTCTTTAAATTCCATCATGTTTGGTAAGTAATTTTTCTACTTTTGTTAAGGGAAACTTGAATCCTTTTATTTTTATCGTAACGACTTTATTTTCAGCTTTATTTCAATACAAGTTTGATTATTTCTTAGTTTTGGGCATATTCTTATCTTTGGTTGTTATTGAATTAATGATTAACTTATTTTAATTAATAGTTAATGATTGATTTATGCATGACTATTAATTTGCATGTTCTTCAGTTAGTTTATTGGTATTAATGCATGATTATATTCTGAGTAAGGTGTAATTATGTGTTGGTAATAGTAAGTTAAGACTAAGAAAAGTTTAACTAAGAATAGATTGAAGTTAAGTTTGCTTGCAAAAGAGTTTAATAGATGTCTAGGAGTTTAAAACTTAATTTTTATGCTAAGTATTAGATGTGTATATGATTTCAATACTTAGAATGATATTTTTGCATAAGATATATGGCTTTATTACTAGTTTTTCCGTAATCACTCATGTTCTCTTTTTAATTAAGTTATTACAATGGAAGTTAAGGTGGATAGTTCCTTTAGCAATAGTATTTCAGTTATTACTTTGTTCTTAATTTATGTTGGTCTAGTTTTAGTTTTTATTTTATTTACTTGTTATTTTAGTTTAGTTCTTATCTTTAAATTAAAAACTTGAAAAATAATCTCAGATTAATTTAATGCATATACAGATATTTTTCTTAGTAATTCATGTTCCCTTTAGTATGATATTTGGGATCTTAATTTATATTTTCCTATATTACCAATCAATCTAGTATACTTGCTAGACATTGGTTAACATACATGATTAAAAGAACAAAATAAAAGCTTAAATAGTATAACAATAGAGAAATACCATGCTCAACACACTATTAACATGCCCCTGAAAATTTAAAAGATCCAGAAATGAAACACATTTATAGTAAACATGCATATCATTCAACTAAAACAATTAAAGCACATAGGCATGTATAGAATATCAATGATCATGTGTAAAAAAAAATCTAAAGTGAGAAAATAGAAAAAAAAAGGTCTAGAATATTATCTTCAAAAGATATTCTGACTCTATGGCAATTATAGTCTAGATCTCTTACTCCGATTAATGTTCCTTGATCTAAAAGATGATTATGAAAAATCATTTTTGTGGTGCGTTTTGCTAGAATTGTAGAGCTTGATTTTTTAAAGAGAGAAAGAAATTTTTCTTCTTTTCTAAATGGTGGCTCTTTCAAGAATAATTCCCCCCTTTTCAAAACCCTAAAATTAAGATTTTATACCCATGTTGAAATTCAGCTCAAATCCCTTCAAAATTAGGGTTAAGATCATGTAAATCCGGTCTTATCCCGTAAAAATCATAAATGCCTTTTTTGAAAACCCAAAAATATGGGAAAATTGGTTTACGAGTGAGCGATGGGTGTCCCTCAATGAGAAATGGTCAGCCCTCTTGACTAAGGCTGAGATTTGACCAAAATAACCTTGTTTCAGGCCATATAGAAGAGATAGGCCCATAGGTGGACATCCCTCAAGTGACAGACAGCCGTCTGTCACCATTAAAGGCCCAAAAATGAGTCATTATGCACATTTTGTTGAAAACTCCAAAAAATATTTGTAAAATCATAAAAAATATTTTGAGAAATAGTGAGGATTTATGATCGGAGCTTTAAGATCCGATCCTGCTATAGGTAATATGCTATTTCCTCATCATCGGGTAATTCTGATCTAGGCTGCCTCAGGTCACGATGTCTACACCTGAATTTTGCTTTCTAGTTTTGGAATTGCTTCTATATGCGCTTTTCGTGTTCTATTTTCTATTGGTGAAGCTTTCTTGCTTTAAAGATAGTTTTTTAATGATGGTTTGTGTGGCATTCGGTCCCTTGATTATGACCTTTTATTTCTATAAAGAAGCATGTTAGTGTAAATGCTAAATAATAAAAGAAATGGGATTACCTAGGGGCATGGTTATTTTGACCGCTTTTTGCATGCGAGTTGATCAATCTTTTCTTGAAATCATAAAGCTTGTTTGGGATCTCACTTGTTACTTATATTGATTAATACTAAGAGATGAGGAACTAAGAATAAATTGAAGTTAAATTTACTTGAAAAAGAGTTCAATGAATTTTTAGGAATTTAAAACTAGATTTTTATGCTAAGTATTAGATTTATATATGAGTTTAATACTAGGAATGATATTCTTGCATAAAGATATTTGACTTTATTACTAGTTTTTTTCATAATTACTGGTGTTTCTATTGAAATTAAGTTATTATAATGGAAGTTAAGGTGGATAGTTCCTTTAACAAGAGTATTTTAGTTATTGTTTTATTTTTAATTCATGTTAGTTTAATTTTAGTTTTTATTTTTATTTTGTTTAATTGTTTATTTAGTTTAATTTTTACCTTTAAATCGAAAATATTTGGAAAACAATCTCAGATTAATTTAATTCATACATAGATATTATCCTTAGCAATTCATGTTCCCTTGGGAATGATATTTGAAATCTTAATCTATATTTCTCTATATTACTAGCCGATCAAGTACATTTACTAGACACCGGTCAATAATTATTTACCTTTTTCATTTGATAAGTCATGTTATCAATTTTAACGGATTATGGACATTCATAATCATGGAATTTATAGTACACATTTCTCCTTGAATGTCTATTAATGTGTATTATGTCTCATTAAAATCCTATTGGAAAAAATCCTGAGAGATAAAAATCCAATAAAGGAAAAAAGAGTACAAAATATTTTTAATACAAATCATAAGTTACCTCATTAAAAACTTTAACAGGAAAATCCAATGGAAAAAAAAACCTTAATTGAGGAAAAATGGTATAATGTGTATTTTTCTTCCTCTTATAATAATATAGGTACACAACTTTAAATTTGTGCATACAGAGTTTTGATACATAATATTATAAAGTTCTTTTTCTAAAAATGAATCACATATCTTCTGAATATACTTATCATATATCTTCTGGATATATTATGCATGAACTAAAAATAAAAATAAAAACTAAAACTTATTTTATAAAATTACATATTGTATATTTACAAGCATGTACAAATTCATTTACACATCTTTCATTTCTTTAAGATGAAAATTTTTATAAAATCTAATAATATAGTCATATGTACAATAGGTACATGACCAAGGTACTTTTATTATAAACAAGTTATTCATTTTCAAATGATTTTTTTAACCATTTCTATTCTTTCTCTTAATTATCAACCACTTTTGGTGGTGAAAACTAATCATACAATAGTAATAATTATCATTTCTTAAATATACCATTTTTATGGCCATAATTCTAAAATATTTCATTCACTTCAAGGAATGAAATAGGTGTAATAAAATAATTTCATAACATTTATACAGCATAATCATATAATAGATATAATAAATGAATGCATTTAGTAACTTAATTCAAATATTTCTAAATAATTACTTAAAGATAATAAAATTATCCAAATAAAATATATATGATTATATAGAGAACTAAAATCTTTAAAACAATATGTAATTTTAAGTAACAATTTGATGATTACCATATAATACATGATTACATAATACATCAATAGCAATAATATATAATCATGAAATATGTTGTATCTAGTAACTTTATAACTATTGGAGTACTCAATGAAAGATAATATATAAACATATAATCACATTATAAAAAAATTTTCTTTCAATCAAATAGTACTCGATATTTAATTCGAGATAAAATTTAGTTTAGAAAATTCGTTAAAGTATTTTAAATTCTTCAAGAGTTTCAATAATTAAAATCATAAATAAATCATGACAATAGGTAAACTATAACACTTCAAAATCATATACATAAAATTCAATGCATATATTAAAATAAATTTTTTTAGAAATATTTATATGCTTCAGGCATAATAAATCTTTCAAGAATTATATATAATTTTATTATCAAATAGGCAAATAGTATCAATTAGTTACATACTAATATATTACTAAATTGGCAAACAATAAAAACTTATTGTATTTATTATAAGAAAATATGTATTTTTACAATCAATGACGATCCATTGCAATAAATACCATAAAATAAATTATATTTTATGAATTCATTGTTTATTGCATGAATATCAATTGTACTCTTTTGGTATTATATTTTTTAATATTTTGAATTGCAGGTCCAAATTTTATATTGAATGCAATTAATATCTGTATTTTTAAGCAATTTTAATTTTAAGATCCTCACTGTATTGCAAATATCAACATTAATATTTTTATATAGAAATATTATCTATAACTTTATCCTTTTCGATTCCTTTTAATGACAAATGACATATTGAGGTCTCTTATTTAATTTCAGGTACCTGAACTACTTCTAGAGTTTAAAAATTAATTATGTCATAAGTCTCTTTAAAAGTATTCTTTCTCCATAATATGATCATAGATTTATTTGTTCTTTTCCATTTGTAGATTTTATTTTTATTTGGAACTGAATAGTTTACCCTATAAGGAAAATTGTCCTACTAGGAAATTATTGTGAATTGGAGCATTTACAGTTAATCCAAATGAGATCTAATAAATCTCTACACACTAACAAATACATTAGCATTATAATTGACTAATCTTTTTAACTTCAGATTCATGATATGAGGATCTAAATTATACACAATGTATTTATTATTTTTTTTATTTTTAACTGCTTTCTTCCCCTAACATTAGGAAAGTTATTAATCAAAATACATTTTTCAACTAAAAATTGCAATAGAGGAATTTTATGATTTTTATTGGCATAATGCGTGTAAGTATTGCTTACATCAATATTGCGTATCCATTTATAAAAATAATATTATTGTGCTCATAAAAATATCTAGCAATTAACTGGAGGTATTTAGTAAAAAGTTTGCTAAACCTTGGAGTATGAACATGTACAAGGGGCTTATAATAATATTTTACCCATGATATATGATCACTAGTATTATTAAAAAAAAATATCTTGATTGCATAAGTTAAAAATTGTACACTTAATTTGAATAATCATACAAACTACAGGTTGTGAGTTGATAATAAACACATATGTGATTATTTTATTGATGCATCTTTCAAAAATTATAAATCATTTGAATGGTTCACATGGTTGATAGTGGACCTATATATATTATCTTTATTCATTTCACAATGAAGGAAATTCGTTCAATTTATTAGCTAGTAATATTTTAGTAATATTTCTTGAGGACAAATAAATTATAAGAATTCCTTAAGTTAAATTAAAGAAACTTTTGATTCTCTAATAAATATATGAATTCTCAATAATTTATGCATCATAATCATTTCGGAATGGTCAAATTGGTCATTTCAAGTAATCGATTGTTAATTAATAAACTTCAGGTTTACTATTTTTATTATATCAATACTTATATCAATTGATACATATCAAGTTTTTTAATATTAATATCAAATAATTAGTAAATTTTAGGTTTACTAATATTTATGACAGTCAATAAACTACATGTTTACTGATATTTGAATAATTAGTCAACTACAGGTTACTAATATTTGTGACAAATAATAAAATAAATGCTTATTAGTATTTGTATCAATTTTTAAGGTTACTATCATCAATAAACTTCAGATTTACTAATATTAGTATTAATTAATCAATAAGCTTTATGTTTACTGATATTTGTATAATTGGTAAAAGATATGTTATTAATATTTGTACAACAATTAGTAAACTTCAGATTACTAATATTTGTATTTATTAGTAAACCTCGAGTTTACTAATATTTGTATTAAAATAAAATCAATAAATATATTACTTATCTTATAGAAAGTGGATCTCGAATGTTTCTTTTTCAATCTCAAAATAATATTCATTTCAGCGAACATCTTTTAAAATTAAATTTCAGCGGGACATATTAGAGAAATAATATATTTCATAATAAACTGTATGCAAGTAATTGTATTATAACTTTTCAGGAGCCTTCAAACAATTATATTACACATAACAAAAATATACATATAGTAAATTGAAAATCAAAATATGGCTTTACATAAAATATATTCATCATATATATAATAAAATGATCCAAATATAATTAAGCAAGAATCAATTTGCAATTATGCAAAACAAATTACAAAAATCATATTAATGTCCACAACAAAATGAATGGCAATGAAAAATGCTATTCTCATTTTTTTCTTAATAATTTCATTTATTGAAGTTTTTAAAATTTATTGTGGGGTACAATCACTCAACCCTTAATTAATTTCATTAACTAATAATTTTAAAATAATTCAAAATTTACAAATTAAATTTAATTACCGTTTAATCTTATAAATTATAATTTTTTATTTTTTCGAGTCGGATTATAGTAAACCATCGACTTACAATAATTAATAGAAGCTATCATACTGATAAGGTATTGTAAAATAATTAAAATAAAAATAGATATAGTATAAATAAAAAAATTTCTCTTATTAATCGTCAATATTAAATAATCACAGTATTATATTTATAGAAATAAAATAGAAGAGTTAAATCTCTATTAGAAGTGAAAAAATGATGAGTTTAATAACCATCCAAATCCTTCATAATTATCACAATATAAACTTTATTATTATTATTATTATTATTATTATTATTATTATGTAAAATATATTTAATAATATAAAAAAAAAGTGCAAAAGCCCAAAATCCAATAAACCAAACTGAACAAAATAATTTCAATGCGCTTCGATCTTCCAATTCGACTTCAATAGGTTAAGTTATTTTCTGAAGGAAGATCAATTTATTCGTCAGTTTTCGAGCTCTTTTCTTATGTTTTATCCAGTAGACCTAAGCTATTATAAAGTTAATATTGCTTCAAGAAAGCACAATCGCTTTTATATGGTAAAGGACATGAAATCAACGCTAAAAATCTGCAAAGCAGATTTGCATTGCAGAAAACAATTCCCTACTTATGCTACAAATTTCATTTCATTTCTAACTGCACACCATACTTTCCTTGTACTTTAGGGTGTCGATAATTGAACCCTAACCTCGCACGCTATGAGGTATTCATTCAACTACGGCAGCCAGCCTGTGCAGCAGTGCAGGGTGATGAGAGTATAACTAATATTTTGGCAAAACTCTACTTTTGCACTGCATACTTCACTGAGGCATAAAACAGACAGGTATATCTATCTGCACAACCATAAGGTCCCCATTTTTAAAAGCAGTCAAAAGATCAGATGGCAGATACCATTCTGCAACTCATTGAACTGAAACTGAATAATATTCATTTGTGAATTTCACTTCAGTGGCAATATCTTTTTGTAGTTTTCGACGCAGCTGAGTAAAACCACATAGCTATAATTAGTCAAGTATCATATGCTCATTAGCAGACAAAAAAATCTAACAAAGGCTTCCTTTTGTTCTTTCTCCTTAGGCATCTGTCTGTCTAGGCATCAACTCTACTATCTACCAAAGTTTCTTATGACTTGAAGTTTCTGAGCGTGGCTATACAATAGAAATAGAATCAAAAAGAAAGAAAAAAAAGTAATAAAAAAATAATCTTTCTTTAAACTCCCCTCTCCTGGGAAAAAGAAATCTCAGTTCAAAATGAAGAAATGAGGATTATGCATCCGACATTTAGAACCTGCTGATCTATGCATTGCCATTTCCATAGACACCACCACCTCCTCTGATAGAAAGCAAAGGCCCACGGGAGGAGCTGCGACTGATCAAATGCGAATCAAGGAACAGAACTATGACTGTAATATCATCATGAAAGTGTCTCCTCACACCGCGATCAATCTTTTTCAGGTCTGAGTATCGCATTTCTCTTTTCTTTGCCGCCTCGTGAAGTGCAGCTTTGAGAAGTCTCCTCGCAATACCCTGCAAGAACAGAATATTAAAATCTTTCAAGAAGCAACTCGAAAATAATAAAAATTGCAAATTAACTTTGAAATAGTATGATACTATAATATAAATCCAAAAAAGAAAAATTGCACACCTCCTTTTAACAAACATAAGCAACTGGAATGGTGAAAATAAGAAAAAGAGAAAGAAAAAGCCAAAATCACTAGGTAAAAGAAATAATATTTCCAGGTAACGTCATCATGTGTTTACCAAATTGAACAAAAAAGGTACCATGTATTCTTATTGCTTCATAATTGAACAAAGAAGAAAATGATTTGCTAATTCTAACAATAAGTCATTCCTAGAATTTTGTCGTGTACATTACTCCATAGTTGCAATAACTGACATTAAAAAAAAAAGAATAAATATAAAAAAAAAAACAAATAAAAATCCTACATTACGTGAGAAATTGCTGACTATATCAACTGCTTCCTGATTGCTTAGGTGTTCCCATAAACCATCTGATGCAAATATAAGAAATTGATCCTCAGGACAGACTTTTTTCACTGAAATTGTTGGTTCAGCTTTTAGAATTGGTCGATCAAAGGGTTCAGGTAATCTAAATTTAGGCAACAGAGGTTCTCTGTTAAATTCTGCTCTCTTCAGATAGGCATCACCAATGGATCTCGAGACCTGCAAAGGAAGAAAAGCTCTGTCAGAAAAATAACCGCTTGTGCATATTACTCTTCAGCAGGCCAGAATCTACGATGAAATTAGTTTTAATAATTTTTCTTTCTTGTCATTAAAAATACAGTATGACCTCATGAACTCTGAAATAGTATCATCAGTAACTTATCAGCTCATGAATTAGGTGTACAGAGATCATTTTCCTCTCTTTAAAATGATATGAAATTCTTACCACTGCATTCGTAGAGGAAATAAAGATTATAATGGAATTCAACTATTATCTTGAATGAAGGATAATCAGTGAGTTAGCGAAGAAAATATCTTATTAAATTACACAAAGAATACAATTCAATCCAGATCTCCCAAAACATATCATGAAGTAAACAACATAAAGAATAAGGACTGAGCTTGGAAAACGTCATCAATCATCAGAATGCTAGATGCTACCACAGAATAAATAAGATTGCCATTAAAGAAATCATCAGGGAACTCCACGCCCCTAGTAGAAGGTCAAAACAGTTAATTATTTGCATGACTTAATTACTAAGCACAAAAGCTTCAGATGCAAAAGTATCAATTCAAGACAGGTAAACACCTATATTCCCTGTCGTTTAAAATAAATGATTAAATTTCCTAATTTCAAAAAATAAAGGATTGGATGCTTTACGAAATATTT
Source organism: Excoecaria agallocha (assembly GCA_037975025.1). Lineage (NCBI taxonomy): Eukaryota > Viridiplantae > Streptophyta > Magnoliopsida > Malpighiales > Euphorbiaceae > Excoecaria > Excoecaria agallocha. Next base: position 27,472,227 of record CM075813.1, on the reverse strand, counting down.
TTAAGGAATTTTTTAAATTATTCCTATAAAATACATCATAATGCAGTCCTATGACAACGTTGAAGTCAATGGGAGGAAGAACAAACAAGAAACAGGTACTGAGCAATTTAAAATCAGAGAAGTCAAAAAAAGAAAAAAAAAAAGCCTCAGAAATAACCTGAATCAGACCCTTTACGCGCCAAACCTTGTGCTTTAAAACCACAATCTGTGGATCATCAGGATGCAATGACTGCAATTCCTCTCTTACAGATTCCAAACTTGCATTGTGTTCATATGATAGCTGGACAGCATTAACCTCCTTGAGGGCCCTATCCAATCTTCCTAACACCACCCGAGAATCTCCAGCATTTGCAATGTATAGATTTCCACTACATACTATACCTACCAAACAGCATGAACCAACAGAAGCAATTTGTGGCTTAATTTGCCACTGCTGCTGCACTAGAGAGAGAAATGCCTCCTCTGTTGCCAAAAATGCTTTGTTAATAACATCTGCAGACATTGCATGGGTCTCTGATGTCAATTCTGCACCATAGATAGCTGTCAAGTCAGTAAAGATATGCATTAGCTACATAAACCTCAAAAAGTTCAGATGGAATAAAAAAAAAAAAGAAAAGAAAAGAAAAGAAAAAGAAAGGGAAAAAAGGAATGCTCAGTCACTTAAAAGAATCATATTGTCAATCTGAAGACACAATTGATACATTTTCTGAACAATCCAAGATGGTAGATGCAATGTCAAATCATTGTAATTTAAGCAAGAAAAATAAAATGATATTTTAAAGCTCTTTACTTGCAAGAGTGTTTATGCATCCGCCGTGAAAATTCTTTATTTATTTTAAGCTCAAACATTCAAGTTTCCATGAAGCTATTGTGGCATGGAATCAGCATTAGATAACTTTACAATGAAGTGACTATATATTCTCTATCTAGATGGAAATGTTGGTGATGGTCCTTACTGAGGTGATTCTTAAAATTCATACATAAATTTTAAAGAAAATCCAATTTATTTAGCAAAGTGTCCACTAAAAAAGTTCAATCAAAAAATCAAGAAAATGCACCTCTTTGTAAAAACAATGCCCCCTAGTTATGCTTATTGTCCTTTGCAGCCACAAAATACCACTTAAGCTACTTAATGAGATGTTTGGAAATCTTTTTGTGAGTGTGGTTCAAAGTCAAAACATAAAGATACAAACTCAGAATATAAGTCTTATTATGTAAACATGAAGGTTGTAATATGAATATTATGTAACTTCAAAATGAATCTTAAAATGCAAAACTCGAATTCACTTGGAGTCTTCTATTTGAAGATAATGCTAGCGCCATAAAAACCTTCATGGCTGGTACAAAAGATCCGGTGAGCCAAAAGTGGCAAAACCGTTATTGCCAACAGTCATAAATATTTAATAAATTCAAACTTTAATATGAATGTTGAACAGTAGCTATCATTATGCAAATGAACATTGTTTTCCACTACTAATAACAAGAACCTCTAATTGATCAAATTGATGAATGAGAAGAATATAGATGATCATAATCAAATTATAGTATGAAAAAGCATGAACTCAAGCTTTGCAGTTTAATAAAGTTCATAAAAGGGAGAAGGCTCAATCATACTCTTGATGTTTTCAAACAGATGCTCATTTACAAAACGGGCAGCTTCTGGACCTCCATGGCCATCATATATTCCTACAAATGTTCCTTGAGGGCCTGATTCAAGCAGGCTCAGTGGCCCTGATTCGAGCTGACTACAATCTTCTAATAGATTGTTTGCCTGAACTACAGCCATTGAGAATTCCCCACTAACATGGTGTCCTGAATCTTTGTACCACAACAATCCATCAGCTCGTCCACTAGAATCTCCACCTCTACTAGAACCGTCACCCTCAACAGAAGGCTTCCAACAAGGTGCAATAATCCGCATGAATGTATCTGGTATCATTACTTACATATTCGCACCCGAAGAACCCGGTAGTCAAACTATTTCTCAAATCAGTATCAATGGCTGAACCAAAAGCTAATCTTTGTTTAAATGCCTCCTCAATCTCCGAACCCACAACAGAAGTTTCAGAAATCAAATACACATTGGTAAATTCAGAAACCATTAATCTGCAGCACCATACAACATTACACAAATTACTCTTTACGTCCAAGACATTGCACAATAAGGCATATATTACAGCACACGGCATGAGTCAAACAATAGAATATGCAATACTAAAAATATGTTGGGTTGTTTTGGAACTCAAAAAGAGAGAGGGAGAGAAACGTCGATGGAAAAAAATGGGTTTAACGGCAAAATACAAGAAAAAAATCATCAATCAAATCCAGTAAATTCATCCACATATTCACAAACTGCAAAAAGTTTATAAATTTATGGACAAGAATATAATGGGTTAACCCCAGACACCAATTTTATACATAAATATATAAATGATACATTAAAAAAAAAATTAGAGACGCTCATCATCCACTGATAGAGAATATAAAAGACACGATAAGAAACTAGAGAAAAAAGATAATGCAATGCATAATGGGAGAATCAAGCACCAAAAATAATAAAAATAATAATAATAATAATAATAATAATAATAATAATAATAATAATAATAATAATAATAATGTAACTCTACCTTGTGAATTTATATGTTCATGGATTTGTGACGGAAATCAAACAGCACAGACCATCAATCTGAAATATAGAACAACAAACAGGAAAAAGAAACAATGGGTAAAACCCAGAAATCGAAAAGAACAAAATATGATACCAAATTGAAAGAAAAACAATTTAAAGAACAGAATTTAATATATGGGTTTCCAATAAAAATGCAAACCAAAATTGTTGAAGGGTTTTGTACAATAAGCATACCTTTTTAATCTAGGAAAAAATAATTAACAGAAAAAACAGTATCACAAAATCCTTCAATCAAAGGGCTTAAAATGAAAAAAGCCCAAAAATTTGAAGGATTTGGTTGAGAGAATGTTCTAACAGGTAAGAAAAGGTTGTAATAAAGGCAGATCTAGAGAGAGGGAGGGAGAGGAGAGATTGAGGAGCTGTGATTGGTTATATAAAATTTTTTGTTCTTTTTGGGTTCTAAAGAAAGAAAAGATTTTGAAATTAAATTGCTTATTGGAAATTCATGATAAGAGCTTTCTCTTCTCTCTCTCAATTTCTTTGCGCTTTGATGGATTTTCACTTCTTTTATTTTTTCTTTTCCTTTAAATTTATTGATTTATATATTTTTCTTTTCTTTTCTTTTCTTTCTAATTTGTTTATTTTTGCTTTTTGGAGGGTTTTGACTTTTGACCTTCAACGAACCCATCATTTTAGGCATTTTTTTCTCATCTCCTTTTCTTCCTTGAATAGTAAACCAACACTTATTATTATTATTATTATTATTATTATTATTATTATTATTATTCTCGAAAATTTCTAGTAATGTGTTTGGAGATTTTACTATCTATATAATTTTTTTATTTAATCAAGTATAACTTGTAACTTTTAATCTAGTGTGTGTATATATGTATATTGTTTTAAGCTTGAAGTAAAAAGATTCCACACTATCTTTATTTTATATTTTATTTGAAGAAAAAGGCCATGAGGCTGAAGTGCGTTAAATAAAATGTTTTAAAAGAGCAAATAAACTTTATATCGATTGCTTGTCTTAATTATTTAGCATAAACTGATATTAAAATGTTGTTAATTTAGTAATTTGTATAAATACATATACATAATGACAATAGGATTACCTAATCTTTTTAATACACAAACAAATAAGAGATAATTTCATCGATGGTCACTAAAGTTTTACAGTTGTAACGATGTAGTCATTTATTTTCTATTTGTAATTAAAAAGTCACTTAAATTTTATTTTGTAACATAAAAGTCAAAATGACCGAAAATTTCCAAAGCAGGTCATCGGAGCATGTAATGCAAGCGTGATTTTTTGACACATCAGCAGAAATTGAAACCTCAGCATATGAGTCAGCATAAAATGACATCTTAGCATATGAGTTAGCATATAAAAAAGAAAGTCAAAAACTCAGCAAATGCCCTTTCTTTCTCCTCTACCCCTCTCTCTCTCCTGGCCCATCGCAATCGATAGTGTACTGGTCGTTGTCGATCTCCAGCCGCTCCTGGTCCGTGTCGATCTTCAGCCGGTGGTTCTCCTTGGTCGTCCTCTCTCTATCGTCGGTCCCTCTCTGTCGTCGGCCCCTCTCTCTGATCATCATATTGCAGCATCACTAGCGTCCCTCACTGGCTCCCCGGGACCGTCGCCCACTCGCTCCCTGACCCCCTCACCCACTAGATCCCTCGCCCCCTCGCTAAACATGCTCCCTCACCCCCTCGCCCACTCGCTCCCTCACCCCCTCGCTAAACGTCGGCTCGCAGCTCGATCTCCTTCTCCGATTTGTGGCCCAGATCTATCATTTGGAGTGAAAAGTCCCTTGTTTCTTAGATCCAATTGCCTTGGATATTGTTTGGTATGTCTTTCTCTCTCTCATTTTTTATATGGAGTTTGAAATGCTAAAAATATAGAGTTGGGAGTTGGAGGAAGAATTTTCCGCTTCACATATTGCTTTATCTTGTGTGAACAGAACCCCAAAAAGAGGAAAAGCATTAACTTTGTGGGAACAAAAGCATTACTTTAAAGCTTTAAAAACAGCACCATATCTCTGTCTAGTATATGAAGATGGTCCATCCTGTTAAAAGAAGTGAAGACAGGGGACCACCAATATATGGTATTTAATGTTGTAAATTTGTTTATTTAAATGGTATTTTATTGTTTTATATGAATAGTTTAAGGAATGGCAGTTGGTGTTTTGTGTAATTTCCTTTGATGTTCGAAATTTGGAGCTGTGATATGTATCTTTTGTTAAATAACTTTAGACCAAATGCATGAGGTTGGCATGTGTTGTCATTATCAATTTCTGTCCTTTGGCCAAACGTGTAAGTGATGTTGTATGAATGATTAATTTAATTGTATGCTTCAAATATTGAATTGACTTTAGTTTTTAGTTTTCATGGAATCATGAAAAGGGTTCCAGCTTTATTTTATTTGATTAACAAACTAGATGTAATTGTTATGTCATGTTTTGCTTTGTTTAAAATATATATTTAGTTAAACTAAAATGTACAGAATAAGTGGTGTAGTGTATAATTGCTTATTACATAAGGAATTACACGAACAAATTGAAGAAGCTATTTTAGTCCATGTCTATGTGGTAGGACCAATGTCGTGGTTGGCATTTGAAGTGTAGCCTACTTAAATGGCACGCCCATGCTGGTTCTTAGTCAAATATATATTATGCATGACTGTAATGTGAGAGAGTACGAAAGAGAATGCGGTCCTTGTTCATAGAGAAAACTTATTTTCAATGAAATTGTAGTTCATTAATGTTTACAGGAGCAAACTTATGGTCATATTAAGCCGCTCTTTTAGTGTTTGTGATTGTGGTGTTTTTGGTGTGTTTGGTAGGGTATATGTGTACTTTGTTTCCTTTCTCCACTGTGGGTTGTCATTGGGTTCCCTATACTTCCTTCTTAATTAATGAATTTTGGCTTATCGAAAAAAAAAAAAATATATATATATATATAGAGTATTGAATGTGTGGATGGCCTTAGTTTGGGATGGGATAGATGCTCCACCAGTCAAGATTGATTCGAAGTGAGTTGGTATGCATTGATATTTCTATATATGGTTCTTTTAATATGCATGAAAATTGTCATATTCTGGTGGTGATATTTTTAATCATTACACTTCTCTTTTGATGAAAAATATTGCAGCTATTATATGCTTCTTCAATTTTTGTTTTTTCAATTACTGTCACCTATAAGATAATTGACTTCTGAACTATATTTGTTTAATTATTCTTACTTGAGGTTAATTAATTTCATGTGAACATAGATGGTGGTAAACAATACTTTACAGTGAATTTACGCTATAATGGAGCTGTGGGTATGGATGGATATTATGGTGGTGAAGTTTGTTTTTTTGACTGGTGTGATAGGAGTTTGGTTACTCTGAGTTTATTTGATGAATGGTTACAATCATTAGGGGCTGATGGATATGTGAGGTACTATTATATGCCTCCTAAAAATTGGTTTGGGGGATCGCTTAAGACTTTAGATAGTTATAGTGATATTTTTCAGGTGTGTTTGACTGTTGAGGTATTGCAAAAAACAGAAGTAAATGTGTTGCACAACCATGATTATTGCCTTCAGCTCTTGCTTTTTGATCATTTTTTTTGTGTTGTATGATGATGCACAGCCATCTTCTTTTTGAGCTGTTGTAAATGTGTTGTATAACCATTATAGTGTACATGTAATTTTGACATCAATGAAATCATATCAACTTCTTTTTATATTACTTTCATATTACTTTGTTCATTTTTTATATATTACTTCCATACCTAATAACATCAACCAACAAAATCCAAATACTAACACATTAGCTACAATGCTCCAACTCATATTTCTAAATTATAAAGTACATATATTACAAATAATACTATTCCGAATTTCATGTTGTTCTATTGCTCCATGCAATTTATTACAACCAAATAGACAATAATGGCCCCCATGATCCAGCAAATAAAAGAGCATCTCTTGCACTTTTCATGTCCCTTCTGGTTCTTTATAGCCAACTCTCTCTCCCATCCTCTTTGATTCTTCGTAGCCAATTCACTCTCCAATCGTTCAATTTTTCTTAGCAAACCATTTATTATATGGTTTGCCCTATTTGGTAATGGAGCATCATACCATCTAAAAAATTCACATCCTCCATTTTTCTGTAATACAAAAAATCCTTAAAAATTAGAGTCAATGAAAATCCAAGTTTAAATCTCAAATTTATTCTTACCCGAGTAAGATAACAAGTATAAAACCTTCTCATCGGATTATCTACTATCTTTGAAGTCTTCATTACAGCTTCAACTTGGCAAGCACAGTAAGGCATAACATGGCCATTTCCTTCAATGTTGCTATAACTATTTTCAGAAGAAGAAGAATGAGTAGCCATCTCAAATAATACAAACTTTGCAGCAGAAGACGGGGCGAGGGGGCAAGGAGAGAGATGGGCCGATGAGCCAACGAAATAAAGGGGGGGACAACTTGCAGCGTGCGAGCAGATCAATGGGGTGAGGGAAGAGATGGAGCGACAGGAGAGATAGGGAGATGTGGCGACAGAGAGAGAGGGAAAGAGGAGATAGTTGGGGCGCTAGAGCTAAGAAAGCGACGGGCCGACTTTAGATCTAGGAAAAAACAGCAGATCGTTCAGGGACTTGGGGCCAGGAGAGAGGGTGGGGAGAAGAGAAAGAATCCCATCCATTTTAAATTTTTTTTTTCTAATTTATATTGACTCATATGCTGAGGTGTCAATTTTTGCTGATGTGTCAAAAAATCACGTGTACATTACACGCTCCGATGGCCTATTTGAAAATTTTCGGTCATTTTGACTTTTAAGTTACAAAATAAAACTTAAGTGACTTTTTGGTTACAAATCGAAGATAAGTGACCACATCGTTATAACTGTAAAACTTTAGTGACCACCGATGAAATTATCTCAACAAATAATTTTCTAACCATGTTATTTGAAGATCAGCTGCTTTTTTATATTTTGTTGTCTTATCAAGTTTACGGCTCATTACATTTCACTGTAATTCATCATTTGACTGACTGAGGGTGTGCAATTTGATGTTTGTGATTGTGCCCTGTTGGATTAAAAATATAACAATATTAAATTTTAATCCAACAATACACAACTGTGTACACCAAAATACTTCTATGCTTTCTATGAATACTCGAATTGTCTTTTTCTTTGGCCATGCTCTTTTTTAGAATTAATTTTTGTGTTTTAAATTTTTTATGTGTTTTTTTATTTTTTAAACCTCTATGTTATAATTTTTAAATTGGCATAAATCTGAATTCTTTTATTTTTATTCATTATTTTTAATTTTTTGTATTTTTATTTCAATAAATTTAGATATGAATTTTTTTTATTTTAAATTTGATTTCTCATATTTGCTCATAATCTATCTGCATTTTGTATAGGGATGAGAAAAAAAATCGAAAATATGATTAACCGTAAAATTGGTCCGAAATCGAATTGATTTTTACGATTAGCCTATCCGATAAATTCGATTACGATTTTTAATTTTTATATTTTTTGTTAATGATTGCAGTTTAGATTTTTAAGTACCGGTTAACCGTTAGTTCATGATTAACCGGTTCATATATATATTATTTTTATATCTTCAATTTTTCTCTATTTCTCTATAAAATTTATATAAAATAATACTTTAAAATATATTTAAATTATATTTTTATTTTTATACCTTAATTTTTATATTTTCCTATAAAATTTATATAATACTTTAAACTAAATTTATATTATATCATTTTCTTTAATTATATAGCAATATTTATATATAGTATACAATTAACTTTTATATATATTTTTTATCATATATTGGTGTTCATATTTTACTTAATAGCATTTAATTACATTATTATTCAAAATTTTATTTGACTTAGAATCAAACATAGTAATTTTCAATAAATATCAAAAGAATCAAACATAGTAATTTTCAATAAATATCAAATCTATTTTATAATATTAGCTATTAATTTATGAAACATGAATTTTGGCTAGTAAATTATGTTTGTTTTGTAATTTTTATATTAAATTATTTTACACCTTGAAAATTGAATTAAACTTTATCTAATTTTTTATATAATTTTATGTTATAAATTTTAATGGTTAACCGAAAAATATTGGTTAACCAAATCAAAATCAATGAACTGGTTAACCGAATGTAACGAACTGATTAATAATTAGTAATTTTGAAAAATCGATATTAATGCGCTGATTAATTTTTTTGTTCATGGACTGGTTAACTGGTTCATGCTCATCTCTAATTTTGTAGATGCAATTTAACTAATATTGATTACAATTTAAATTTTTAATATTTAAATTTATCTTTTTAATGTGACGGTTTTTTTTTTGAAATTTTCCGTTCTTCTTGAAAAGAACATGTCCTTGTGTAGAAGGTGATTCGCTAGTTTTTCATAAATAATATATGAACTAAATTTCTCGCTCAAAATTAGATTACCACAACATATTTCCATTATTCATTGTTTTTGTTGTAAAAGTTCAAAAATATATTCTGATATTTTTTAGTTCAGTACATATTGTAGTTTAAAATTTTATAATTTTATCATTATCTACTATTTTCTTAAAAGGTTTTAAAAATATATTTCAGCAATTTCATTAATTTCTTACATTATGTGTATTTTAAAATTTTATAATTTATTTATATTTTACAGATGTGCTTTTTCTTTTATTAATGAAATATATTAAAATTTATATTTTAAGTAATTTTATTTTAATTTATTTCAATTTCAATAATACTATAATTGGCTCACTAAATCATAAATCTCTATTTTTATCAATTTTTTATTTAATATGATTCTAAAAGTTATGATGCTTGGGAGTCTTTAAAAAAAGCGTCTCAAACTAATTGTTGGTTACGTATAGAGGTGAGCATGAACTGATTAACCAATTCATTAATAGTTTTATTAAACCATTACATTAATTTCGGTTAATATCTATATCGATTTCAATTTTTAATTTAATTTTTCTGATAGGTTTATCGGTTAACCACTAAAAAATTTTAATATATAAATTATAAAATTATAAAATTTGTAATATTATTTTTAATAGTTAAAAATGCTTTAAAATGAAAAAAATACAAATTAAATACAATATCCATTAAAAGAATCAAAATAAAAATAAAATTTTCATAATTAATTATAAAAATTAAATATATTTAATATGAAACTAAAAACAGAGTACTAATTATACACATATAATAATAATAATAATAATAATAATAATAATAATAATAATAATAATAATAATAAGAAGAAGAAGAAGAAAATTTTAATGTTTATATACTAAAAATATGTATTTTAATATTATTTTACAAAGTTATAATATTTATAAATTACACAAATATTGAAAAATATAAGTATAAAATTTAATATATATATATATATATAATCCGTTCAGTTAACCATTGATTTTTTAAAGTAAAAATCGTAAATTTAAAATTTTGATTTAGTTAATTTAAAAATCGATTCGATTTCAAATCGATTTTTCAATTAACCGAAATTTCAAATTTTTTGGTTACCCTTTGTTAAGTATTCCTAATTTTTTGTTGCCTTTACTTTTGCTTAATAATAATAATATATTTTTAAGAAAGAAACAAATTCTAACAGTTTGACATTTTTTTTCCTTTTTTTTGGAGGGAAGTGAGGGAACAGTTTGACATTCTTAGAAATTCTGCTTTGTTTGGCATTAATAAAATTTTTGTAATTTTCCTACGAAGAAGCAGTATAAGTTAACTTCGTTCCTCTTGTATTTGCGCATCTGATTAATTAATGTTTCATTTCTCTCTCAATTAGCATCCGACCAATAAAACGAGTTCCTATATATAATTTTAACATTATGGCTAATTGTCATAAATTCACTTGGTATCTCACTCCAAACTAATAATTTGTTGTAATAAATCCATAAAATCATTTTCACTCCTTCAGAATTGTTCAAAAAGGGGTAATTGGCCTACCTACATAGTTATCCACAACTAGGTGGTGTGCTATGGGCCCAAATTTTATTAAACTAAATCGAAATACTCAAAGAAATATATAATCAAATTGTATATTTGACTTTTCAATTAGAATCGAACTTAATTATATTATTAATTTTAATTTAAAATAAATTTGTATATTTTGTTAACAAATAAATCAAAAACCTTATTGAATTGAAATATTATAAAATTAAATTGAATCAAAAAAAATTAATTTTATTAATTATTATATATAATACTAATAATTTATAGATAATTATTTACTAGATATTTAACTAAATATTCATTAGTCATAACCCATAATTAAACAATATTTTATATTTAATTATATATAAAAAAAACATTGCGGATTTTCTATCTAGCCTCCACAAAAAAAAATATAACCTCCTTCTCTACCTAGATTCATAGGTTTTTATTTTGTTTGTCTAATTTTGGAGTTGCTACTAGTTCATTTACAAGCAGCAACCCATCTCCTCTTTCGTCTTACTTTTTTATTAAATTTATATTTATTTTTCAAATTTTTATGTATTTTTTTCATTTTTTTCAGTTTTCTCTATAATAATTTTTAAATCAGTATAGATATGAATTTTTAATTTTATTCACTATTTTTTATTTGTTTTTGACTTTTTTGTATTTTGATTTCAATAAACTCATATCTGAAATTTTTTTATTTTCGTATTTGTCCAGATTTTATTTGTATTTTTATAAATCTGGTTCATTTAGTTAATATTAAATGCAATTTAAATTTTTTATCATATAAGTTGGTCCTCCATATTTGAATATTATTATCTTACTTTATGAAAGTTTTCGTCATTTTAGAATGAGTTTTTCCGTTGATAACAGATGGATTGAGTTTTTCGTTGAAAGTCAGATTATCCGAGGCACGTTATCATTATTCACTGTTTTTATAAAAAAAGTTCAAAAATATATTACAACAATTTCATTAGTTCCGTCCGTCTTATATACTTTTAAATTTTATAAATTTGTTTTTACTTTTTCAGATATATTTTTTATATTATTAATGAAAATTTATTTTGAATTAAAAAAATATTGCTGAAAATCCATGGATCATCTAACTAAGCAATTTATTACTATTTACCTTAATTTTAGTAATTTAATCTTATTTATTTTTAATGTCACTGAATTCCTTCTCTATTTTTGACGTGACTGCGTGTATGAACGTGCATGTCTTTATTTGATATTTTTTATAATCAAATGAAAATTTATTATTGTTATTATTATTGTGTGATTAATTTAATATAGAGATAATATTTAATGTTGTTTTTTGATACAATTAATTTCAAACTGAGTAACAAATAATTAACAGTTAACAAGCTAGTTGTAAATCGTTCTTTATTAAGTAGTTAGATTTTCTAACTAAATTAAGTTACTAACTATTAGTTACTCAGCTTGAAATGAATCGTATCACTTGTTGTATGTTCACTAAGTGATAAATCTAAAAATAACAGAAAAGGAGAGATTTTGGGAGATTGGTTCCTGTTGGAGATTGGATCTTTAGGGATATCATACCAGTAAATCGAATTGATAGTGTAACAATTTATACTCGGTCCCATGGGAGAGTCGAATAATGTGAGGTCCCAACATATATACATGCAAGATTTTAGTGGATCTGGGAAAATTTGTCCAAATCCAAAATTCCGTCCAAATCTGCTAAAAAAAATTGATTAAAATCCAATCCAATCCATAAAAATACCAATTAAATCAATACAAAAATGACCTAACTAATTCCCTAACTCATTGAGTTTGGTATAAGGTATTCAATAGGTCTCTCATTTCACTCAGTTTAGTTGTCTCTCCTTTTTTCTCTCTCAAAATCGTCATTCATTTTCACCTTCACCTCCTATAACGCCTTGTAATCACTATAGGCATAAATAATACTTTTCAGTGGTGAATAGTGACACCAAGGGTGGATAATACCGTCTTGGGTCTACAGAGGCTCAGAAAAATTTTATATCAGCATTATAAAGTAAATTTCATAACGATTTCGGTGGTATAATTTGAGCTAAAATTGAGGTTAAATAGTTCTCCAAAAATAAAAAATAAAAATAAATCATGGGACTGAAAAGAGTTCAAACTAAATTTGATCGACTTGAAAATATTTCACGAACTTTCAAAAATTATTCCGATTGCATGGAACATCTTAGAATAATGAAAGTTGATTTTCAAAAGTGAAAAATAAAATTTTGGACACTTTTAAAATTTAGAATTTTCAAACTGACCAAAAGTATTTCGGTACCCTGAAATCTAGTGAAATAAACTCCGATTGACTTGAAATTTTAAAACATCTTAATTATAATATTTAAGAATTTTTAAAATAATTTTGATGAAAAAATAAAGTAAGGATGGATGAGTCGATGAAAAATGAACCAACATACATTAAATCCATGGGTTAGTCCAAATTCGTCAAATCCATTTGATCATTGATTTATTTATGATTCATATTTTTTGATCCATTTATAACCCGTCAATTTATAGCCTAATTCAAACTCACTCAACAACCCACTCATTTTTCCACCTCCGGATTTTAGATTATTGTCATAGAAAGTTCTCATACTAAGTCTGTTGTTGTTATTCAAGCAAGATTTTATTTAGAAATAGAAAAATGACCAAATTTGCCTTTAATGTATTAAAAACGGTATATTTGTCATTGAAGTATGTTTTGGATCAAATTTACCTCTTAAATGTTGAAAATGGTACGCATCTATTTTTTAAATTTGTTTTCAGGCTAAAACAAAATGTAACTAGTTCAAATTTACAACTGAATATAACGAAACTTGGGGTAAACATATAGAAAAATATATATAATTTTATCACATGTGCATTATAAATTGATATCCTTTTCTAACTCTTATAAAAAAAAAGGTTAAAAGGCAAACTTGTACCATTTTTAATATTTTATGAGCAAATTTGAACCAAAATATACTCAAATAGCAAATGTATACCATTTTTAATATTTTAAAGGTATATTTGACCTTTATGCCTTTAGAATTTAATAAAGGAGTTCATGAAAATGAAATTTGAATTCTAAGAAGAAAAAACAAGAATATGAGCTTAATTGAAAGAACAGTCAAATGTTAGATTTTTTTTTTATATAATAATATTCCGAGTAAAAATAATGCCATAGTAAATGATAACCTTTCCTCCATTGATAATTAAATGTCAACTCCAATAAAATATTTGGTTAAAACTTAAAATGGCTTTCTTTTAGCAATTTATTAGGTAATAATTGTAGGAGGACCAAATGGCATTCAATCTATATGGACATTTTAAACCTATTCGTGTATCTATCCAAATATGCAGAAATCTGCAAATCAAACGGATCACATGTAAACTAATTGCGTTTAAATTGGGCTGAATTTGAATCAATTTTTTCAGACGCAAATTCAATTTGTTTTTTCAAGAAAGATAATTCATTCAACCGAGCCAAAAAAAAAAGGAGTTCATTGAGAGTATCTGTTAATACAAAAACTCAAAAGAGAGGGCATTGCGAGCTAAAGAATGAGCTAATAAACAATTAAAAGTTTTACCAATAAACAAGAAATTAAAAACGAAATCCTGAGAAAATTTTATAAATGACAAAAATCAAATATTAGAACAATTTTATTTCCATAATAGATCAATGTGTCAGTTAAAACTGAATTATACAAGTAATTATACCAAAAAAACACCCAAAGAAAGTTCCTTAATGTGTTCTAAAAGGCTGCTAACATGTGGAAAAGGGCTGGTAACACCATTGACGGCATCAATTGTTATGTGCTAGCGCATATAGTGCAAGCTCATCCACACCATCCGACCATGTGTGTCGGAATGGACTGGGAAAATACGCACACTACATGCACCTATGCACCAGACTACCATTCCAAAAGTGGGACTCCAATCACCTATGCACCGGACTACCACTCCAAAATGTGGGACTCCAATCAGAACTTCAAGCGCAACGAACCCTAACTGTATTTCAAATCACATAGACTACGAAATTATGAGCTAGAAAAGGCAGCTGGAACTATAAATTCATTTTCTGCATTTCTCCCGTATTCTCGAATCTAACTCGAACAAAGAGACAAACAATCCCTTCAGCTTTTCAAGCAATATTCAATTTGTAGGGTGCTTCCACAATAAATGGACATGGCAATGGAACCATGATCCATTGCTTATACTTAAATTCATTTGGTTTTTCTATCTAACATATGGCATCTCAATATCCGTCCAAAATAGTTTAAGTGTGAGTAAGCATGGAGGTGATGACGATGATAATAATAATAATAATAAAATGATTTGGATTCTCTAAGGAGATACCAAGGAAGCTCAAGCAAACACTAAATTAACTCACAATATATTTTCATGGAAAAAGTAAAGTGTTACATGAAATGACTGCCCTCTTTTTTCCTGAAAATAAAACATTTGATGGGTTTAAAATAAAAATACACACTAAACTACAATACCAATGTTGCAGGGAATGCCATTCAGTTAAATATGGTCCCGGCCATCATCGTCGCTGATACTATCGCCAGCATGCCTGCAACATAATCCAACACAAGCAAACAATGATGTTAGAGTAAATCTTGGCCGCTTGCAAACCAAGTTTTCAACTAGTACACAAGTTCAATTCCCATTGCAATACAAGACCAAATACCAGGAATCTTAATTATGCATAACTTCTAGCCTTCAGAATCAAAACCAACATACGTCCGCTTAACTATCTACATTACATATAAACGGTTGGGCCTCCCACAATGTAAGCCACATTTCTTCCTAACCATGCTTTAAATAATTTGCATACCTAGTCACCTCTAGCACAACACGAAAATATAGACTAACAATCTGCAAGAAAAATAGAGCAGGGAAGGTTTATAAAACCAAAGGCAAGAAATTTAACTAGGCAAGACACTGAAAAATCAGGTGATTTGGAGTTTAGATTCTAAGTAGGAAAAAAAAAAAAGAAAGGCATACAAAAGCTGTCAGCTGCTACAAAAGGGTATGGTTATCAGGAGACACCCAGGCCATAATAAATAACAGGAATTTATTGTAAATGGTGAAGAAGCTAACCGCCAAGATGTAGTTAGGTGGCGAGCTTTCCTATCCAACTGAAGGTTTTCCAAGGCAGCTGAAGCTCGAATCACATCCTCTGGAATCTCATCGCTGTCATATCTCCAATTGTATTCATCTTTCCTGTAACCAGACATGGAAGATCCTGCTCTCCTGTCTAGAAGAAATATGGCATTAGATGTACAAATTATCATGTGCTTAGTAGGAGAAAGATATATGGCCTAAGTACTCACCAGATGCTTGAGAAGAAGCTGGTCTGGAAGGAGGGAAAAAAGAAACAAAAAAATAACCATTAGTGGCACAAATGTGGATAAATGGCAAACAGATAGTCAGGGGAAAAAACAATTATGATATAGAGAACAAAAGAAGTTAAGATTGAAAGTTCAACAGGAGCAGCACCTTCCTAATGGAGGCAAACCACCAGCAACAGAGGATGAAGAGGGTCTCCTAACATTCCTAGACTCTATATTGGATAAGGACTCAGCTTCTGTTACTCTCCTTCCAGCACCCCTTCCTTGTGATAAATTCTGTAACAACAAATTCCAAAGAGTGTTAATAGTTTGTTAAGGAATAATTTAAGAAAAAATATCAAAAGAAAATGAACACATCACAAACAAAGAAAAGCAGCTATAATTTTTATTTTTATTTTTAGTTTTAGTTTTTTATGGAGCTTTAAGTATTCTTGTAAAAGGAAATGTACCCACTAGGCAATAGATATTGCATTAAAGTAAATCTAAAAGTTCAATAACAAAATGTTGTAATTACAACAAATTGCTATCCCACCCAACTTAAATAAAAGAGGCATGTCAATAAGAGAAGATGTGCAAGTTAGGAAAATACCCCATACATCATATGAAAATGAAACCAAAGCATCTATCAATTAAAGTTCACTCCTGCTGAGGTTCTACTTGGAAGATTCTTCGAAAAGCTTCGCATGGAGGGCAACATAAATGGGCAAAAGACATAACCAAACTAACTTCAGTGGGAGATAACGATTCCACCATAAACAACAAACAAAACGAATCCACCATAAACAACAAACAAACGTATACTGATCTGAATTAAATCCCATAAACAAATAATGATCCTTGACATCCTTGAAATCTCCAACTGTATCCGCCAAACTACTATGAACCATCTTTCTGGCTTTTCTTCTATCAGAACACGGGAATGAATCAATAAACATCCCTCCAAAGTTCATAGGCTGATTCATTATTTGCTGGATAAGAACACAAGAAAAAGCCAAAAGACAAATCAATACAGCCACCTAAACATCACTGCATCCCCAATTTGATTATGTGGACAAGTTTCTGATTGCCTACAAAATATACATATGACTTTATGTATTTATTTATATAACTAACAAAAAAATTTGAAGTTAAGATTGTCAGCAAGCCCAAGACTACTCATACGACAGATATGAAGTTGCAGATTAAACGCTCATAAAAAAATATTTTTTGATAGCAAACAAGTGTCGCACTGTGGGTTAAGCTTAATGGTATCCAACTCAGTTCACCCCCAATTCTCATATCTAAAATCTTTTTGTCATGCACTTGAATATAGTTTTACTCTTCCCTTCCGTTTATATTCTCCTCAGTCATCTTTCCCTGGTTAGAGCATTCAAATAATTCATTGTTACACGAGATGTCATATAAATTATTTCTTCAAAAGAATGGAAAATTCAACTAATCCTAACTTCTTTATCACTTAATTTATCCGCCTCAACACAAACATCCCAGCTGCTCTTCAGTGAAAGAGTATATGGGTGTGGACATGGGTTACTGATTATAAATCTAAGTATTTCACTCTTTTGTCTAGAAAAGTGTTCTGGCCTTCAACCAGCACAACCATTTCTCTAGCTGTATACATATTCATTGTATAATGAGAATGCAATTCTTTGACAACATGACAAGTATTGTACATGTATGGCTTCAATGGATTGCTAACTTCTATTTAACAAGTGATGATGTGTGAAGAAGCAAAAAACATGAATTCTTTTTAAAATCAAATATAAAAACCTTTTCAAAACCTATTCTAAGAATTCTTATAATAAGCTAGGGTACTGTATCCTCTCACTTAGTCTAGAAACAATAAATTACTGCACTAGGAAACTAGGCACAACTTAATACTTAAAAACAGAGTCGTAATTGACTCAAAGCATTAAGATTGCTGATTTCAAGGAGCTGAAGTTACATACTATTAAGAGGAGATTCATTTTTATATAAAAATAATCCCTGGCAGGTGTAAGATGAGATCTCAGCAAAAAAGCACCAAACCGAGCTATATTAATATATTCCAGAACATGGTCCCAATTTCTAAAAGATCCTTCTAAATAGATCTTTAGATAACTAATACAGAAGGTCATACTTCCATTTTCCATGCATTTATAAGAACTACAAACTCAGATATCATACTATATATATATATATATATATATATATATTGTTCAAAAATATCGTGCTAGCATTTATATTTCGCTCGCAGACTTCTCTATTCCCTAGAAAGTTCAGCCTTAAAAGGTTGATATGCAGACAAGACTTTCGGACAAACCTCAAACTTCAAGAATCCTTCAAGAACATCCAAAAGCAAGGGGCCCCTATCTCCATTTCTGTTAAGATCATATCCATTCTTGCTACTAAATTCTTTCAACTCAGCCTTCCAAAAATCCTTTTGCTGCAATGTAAAAAAAAAAAAAAGTCTCAACACACATAAAGGTATATATAAATCTGGTATCAAGAATTCTTGAAAATTGAAAAATTATTTGATTACCAAATTGCACTCCGGAAGATAGACTTTATGTGTATGATTTAGTTGTGCCCAGTCCAAGTATTCACATATGAGTGCAGTTAACAACCTCCCTACATTTGGAAATAAAAATCAGCTACTAAGTAACAACTAATGAAGCAGCAATTTTTTTTTTTTACACCACTTGCAACAGAAAATAACATGAGAAAAAACAAAAAAAAGTCTCAATTAAAATACAAATTTTCAATCTTTATAATGACATGCAATAGATGCATAAGAAGCCTCTACTTATGAATGTGAAACAGAAAGTTCAGCATCCATGCAAAATCCAGAATTCCACTACTCCAACTTTAACTTCTAAAGCACATTCGCTTGCAGATCTCCAGATGCAGAAAAATTTAGATATAAATTATGTTCTACTGGACCCTATCTAGCATGGTATTTAAGGCTCAATTGTTGTGTTGTGGTTGTCAGATAATTTTATACTGGGTTTGCAATTCTCCATGCACCAAACTTTCTTTCAATATCTTACATAAGCACCCAAAAAACTATTAACAGCTTACTCAATTAACACAGCAGTGCTATCATGTTCATTGCATTGAGAAGAAGAAGAAGTTTCACCACTCGCAAGCTTTACAAAGATGTTAAAAGGCTAAAAATTCCAGGTGCAAACCTGAAGGAGAAGCATGCAGTTGTTTAGCACGGTCATTGCAGCTTCCCAACAATGCAGGAGGTAAACCTTCTTCCTTTTCAATTACTCTATCCTCCTCTTCAATTGCCTCAAAAACACTTGCCCTGAGTTCAGCCTAGCATCAAAATGCAACAGTTTATCAGTCAAATAGTAGTGCAGCTGCAATATTGCATTTTTTTATATTTCACTCCATAACAAGGTAGAGAGACAGCAACAGTACAAATAGCACCGAACAAAAACACCAGCATTGAATCAATATCAAATACAATGCAACACAGGATATACACAAAAGAAAAGGAAAGCGAAAAATTATAAAAACTGAAACTTTACAAGAGTTTAGAACAAGCATTGATTTTCAGCAAGGAAAAAAAATAATAGCTAAAAGTCGTCAAATTTCGTTAAACTATTTCTCGCCGCCCCCGCCAAATTATCTGGCATCGATCATAAATACAGCAAAATAAGATCTACGATACCAAACTAACTAAATCCTGAAGCAAAAAAGCAGGGTTAACAAAATGAAGATCTTAGATAAATTTCTCGAGGCACGAAATCCAAGGAAAAGGAAGAAGAGGAACATAAGAAAGCTAAATTCGCCGTCCGCCACTCGTTTTTCACTTTCCATTTGTTAAATTCAGTTTATCAGGAATCAAACAACGTCGCAGAAAATAAAATGGAGGATTGATTCGCTTTGAAAACCAAACTTACCCGGATCTTAGCAAGAACGCCCTTCTTCTCCAGGGTACGCGTAACAAGAGTCTTCAGGTCCATCATTTCTCTCGTGTAATCGTCCATTTTCCACAGTTCCTTTCTTCTCTGCTCACTCTACCTTCCTCCCTCCCTCTCTCTCTCTCTCTCTCTCTCTCTCTCTCTCTCTGATTTTTTGAAAAATTTTTGATTTTGGAGGATGGATGAGAGAGATGAAACAGAGAAGTGGGAAAGGTGAAAGAGAACGATGTAATAATTAAAACAGGCTAATATATTTTGGTAAATTATGGGTCCAGTAGATGTCAATGCAATGCATGATTTGATACCCTTATTTTATAGATACTCTCCTAGGATTAAAAATAATAATAATAAATAAATAAATAACAAGAAAAAAATTAAAATATTTTAATTAGCAGAATAAAAATATTTATTTGAGTTAAAGGAATATAAAATTATGAAATTACCAATGGAAATGCATGAATGATGGGCATGCTACAATCAAAATGAAAGGATTTTCAGATTTATAATTACTGATTTGCGGTTTGGCCCTATAAGTGCATTAGATTTTTGCTTAGCTATCAAGTTCTTCACAAAACCTATCTCATCTCCATTGCTTCTATTTGCTGCAAAATCAAATACTCTATTAGTTTCATCAAAACCATAAATAATAACATAGCTACAAACATCTCACTAAATCACCCACCTCACTGTGCTTGGAAAAACAGATAACCTAAGATGAGATGTTTTACAATTAAAATAAAAATATGATTTTTTAACTTAAGATTGTATAATAACTCGTCACTGGAAGAAATAACAACTATAAATTGTTTAAAATAAAAATTTCGATGGTCAAATCAGTATTTATTTGATAAAAATATTTAAAAATTTTATAAATTTAAAGGAATTATCTATTGGAGTAGAGAAGTTTTATACGGTATTCAACATATTGTATTGAATGAAATTAAATATTAAATAATATTTTTTTGTATTTTTAATGTAGTGTCCTAAACAGATCCGTACTGATTGAAGATATTTTTAAATCATATCATACGCAAATTAATTTTCATTCGAAATACTATCAGATATAATTACGAAGATCTCTCCCAATAAAATTTGTTACATCTACGAGAATTCGAATCTGAAATTACTTATTTAAGCTATAAAAGTACTTTTCACTCATATCAACTTATATTAGTATATTAAATAATATTTAGTAATGGGCAATCATTAATGAAATAACACCCATCAATTATGATTAACCCTTTAATGCCAATAATCCGAGTTAAATAGTTCAACTATCATTTAAGTTGTACGGGCTTTTCTTGTTCAGGAAAATAATGACTCTTAACTATTTACAACCTTCTCGTGAGCCAAAAAAAACTGAAATTTTAAACAATCAAAAATTTCATCCAAAATTGAATCGATTTTAGGTTAATCAAACAAAAAACTTAGTATTATAATTTTTATTTTTAAAAATCGATGATTAACCATTAACTAATGGTTAAATGATTTATATATATTTTATATATTATATTTAAATTTATATATTTAAATTTTTTAATATTTTTATAATTTATAAATATTGTGATATATAATTTTTAAAATATTATTATAATATATATTTTTAGTAATAAACATTAAAATTATTTTTTTATTATAATTATTTATTTATTACATGTGCATAATTAGTACTTTATTGTTAGTTTCATATTAATTATATTCAATTTTTTTAATTAATTATGAAAATTTTATTTTTTTATTTTTTAATGGATGTTATATTTGATTTATATTTTTCATTTTGAAACATTTTTAACTATTAAAAATAATATTATAAATTGTATAATTTATTAAATTATATCTTAAATTTTTTTTAATATTTAATCAGTAAATCAATTTTAAAAAATTAATTAAAAATTAAAATTAATATAATGATTAATCAAAATTAATAACTGATCCATGTTCATCGTACTTTTCAACTCATCTATTCTGAAAAGGAAATTAGAGTTATTAAACCCTTTAAAAAACCAGTACTCTGACAAGCAACTTGTTAATGATTAAAATTTAGAGCATCACCAATAAGAAGTTGAGGTGTCTCCCTCCCATAATTCATTCTAGTCCGAAGTAATTATGTGATGTTAACATCCCAGGTACACAATCAGCTTAGATCATCCTGTTCCAACAATGCAATCTCTTAGGCACTTATTGCAGGATATCAACTGCAAGAGGTTTTAGATGGAGAAGCCCCATACACTATGTTCATTTGAAGGGAAAACAAGTTACATTGTCATACATTGGTCTTGTTAACAAACGTGTCAAAATATAGGATGTTTCCATGAGCATTGCCACATAACCCACGGCAGCAAGGCACGCTTCAGTGCACATATCAGAAGTCGCTATTATCCTCCTAGAACATTGCCAAAACCCTATGGGATACAGAACACCAAATTTTACTGCTCCAAATTAGGTTCAGACATTACAGTGCAATATAAACATCCTACATGTGCTTGCCAAATATGGTCTCCACAACACCTTGAGCTATAGGGTGATAACATTCGCGAGCTTCTGCAAAAACCCTTTTAGCCAAAACCTTTTCTTCTTCCTTCCCAGTGCCTTGAACAAGAGCGGTATATAGCGGCCGAAGGTACTTCATCCTCCCAACCTCCTTTAAAGTTTTTTCTACCTCACTGTAGTAGTTTCTGCAGCGAGATGAAATGGCCAATTCAAGAAATGCAACTTTCACCTCATAATCCTTTGATTCTGACAGTCTGTAGCGTGTATCCAAGGCTAAGATCTGCGTCATCATCCAGATATATGAAAAATTAGAAAGTAATCTCACTTCCATTATTACTACCTCCCTTCTTTCTGGCAGGAGAAGTGATTATTCTCATCTTCCAGCACATCAATTGAAAAAAAAAAAAAAGCTGCTCCAAAATAGGTAGAGAATCAGGAGAACTAATACAAATGGTCAACTGGCTAATAAGCACAATATAACTTTTTTTTTTTTATGGCAAACTTTGCATAGTCATCAGGATTAACCCTCCGAAACCTACTAAAAGCCCCAGCACTACATATGTGGGTACCATGACTCAATGCCTAAAAATTTATGTTACTCGGGTTTAGGTAAAAGAAATTAATTACAGGTACAAGTACATTTTAAGCGTTAAAAGGGTTGTATTCTGGTCCAAGTAACCTTATTCAACATGAATACCTTAAAAAAGTGAACTATCAAAATGCCAATCCATAAAACTCATAACCAACCATAAAATTCTTCAAAACATTGCTTCCAAAATGAAGCAAGAGAGTTGGAATTCCATGACCCATATCAAATGACCCAATAAATAAAGATTCCATCAAAGCTGGTCAGTTAAAAAAAAAAAGTCTAGCAATACATGCTAACTGTCTGTTCATAAAATTAAACAAACAAGTTCTATGTTGTACTGGATTTAGTTCCAAGGAGGAAATAAATTGATAGAGAAGATTAAAATATTAAAGAATAAAGATTCAAAATTTCTAATCCAATCAAGTCAACTTGTGTACATAACAAGGGGGTCAAATCATAGAGTAACTTATCAATACCTGAGAAGCTTCAACAGATTTGGGCAGGTTTTCCAAGTAAAGCTCCCATTCTTGCCCTTGCCAATCAGCAACTTCATCCTCCCTAGGCATCCTCCCAAGTTTAAATTCATTTGCAAGTGACACTATCTTGGTATATAAGTTGGAAACAGGTTCATATGCATCTGAAGGAATTCCAGTACCCTCAGTCCATAATTTTAAGTCAATGTCCTTTTCTATTCCAGGTACATTTGCTTTTAAGAAATCAAGAAACATTTCTGTATCAATGGACTTGAACTTGAAGGTGCAAATATATTTCTTTATGAACTCATCAAATGCAGGTCTTCCAATCTAAGCATTCCAAAGTTAAAACACCAGTGAGAAGATTCTTCATTAATATAATCTCAGGGTTTAACAAGGAACTCAACATACCTGGCGTTCTATGAGCCACAGAAACTGAAAACCCTTTTCATATGGAACTTGAGAATACACATCATCAGGGTCCACTCCCTCCTGATTGGTTTTAAGCTTGGTGAACTCCAAGTTGTCCTTAAATCTCTCTATTTCCTCATTTAAACCCCTCCAGCCAATTCCAATATTCAATGCAGCTCTGTCTTCTCCTTGCACAACCTCAACTATTCTCCTCTCAGCATATGTTGTAAAACCCTGGAACCAGATATTGAAACTTAGAACTGAGAAGAATCAAACATAATTTCACATGGCAAAAATGAACTCCTTAATAGTTAAAAGCTATCCAAAATTCAATGGACAACCTGCAAGATTATGATACATTTCATACAGGCAAACACAAAAGCATATCTCTTTGCTATCTGGCAGACATATACATATACTAGAACAACAGTACCCAAAAGTTTCTCTTCATACTTCCCCTTATTTGCTAATTAACCTTCAACACTGCAAATGCAGTCACATTAAGCCAAATAACTCAGCATTGTGAAAATAAGAAACAATTAAACCAGATTGAACATCAAGGTGCAATACTTCCTAACTGTAAATTCGGTGAAATGAGAAACGAATCAGATAACAAGCGACTTCAACCACTCGCAAATGAAAACTTTTCACAAAATTACCGCAGGAAAAGCATATGCGCACAATTTAATACTCGCCCTTTGCCAATTATGCTCTCCCTCCATCATATTTCAAAGGGAACGTAAGAAAAACACAGATAAACTGAAAGAGAAATGCCTATAAATCAAGAAGAATAACTAAGCAAAATATGCCACCAAGAACAAAAACTGAAATAATGGCTTACCTCATTTAACCAAAAGTGGTCATTGTTCTTGTTAGTAATCAAATTCCCAGTCCAGCTATGCGCCAACTCATGAGCCACAACCTGTGCGCCACTAGCATCTCCCTTGATCACAGTAGGGGTCAAAAACACCATCCTGGGATTCTCCATTCCCCCATAAGGAAAACTAGGTGGCAACACTAACAAATCAAACCTCTCCCATTCATAAGGTCCGAACAACTTCTCCCCTTGTCTTATCATCTCCTCAGTCCCAGCAAACTCCCTCGCCGCCGCGTCCAATACATCCCCTACGGCCTCCGAATAAACATTCGTCCTGGGCCCCACCTCTCTAAAACCCAATTCCCCAACCGCAAAAGCAAACAAATACGGCGGAATTGGCTGCTCCATAACAAACTCCTCTACTACTCTCCCTTCAGCACACCACAATGATCGTAAATCAAACCCAACATCTCCGGCCACTGCTTCATTCAAATCACCGATCAACGGCGCTCGGCGGTCTGAATGCCTTGCCGACATCACGGCGGAGAGCTGGTGGGAAATGTTGAGTCTAGCGGAGTAACAAATCCGGGCAGCGGGGGTGTCCTGGCAAGGAAAGATAGAGCGAGCGTGAATTGATTGGCATTGAGTAAAAACAAAAGGCTGGATCTTTCCAAAAGTTTGGGGTGGAGAGAGCCACTGGAGAGCCGAGGAAGAAGGAGAAGTGGAAAAAAATAACAAAATCGAAGAATGGTTTTCAAGAGAGACAGTGAGGTGAGAACCCTTGATGGGATCAATTGGGGAAAGAGAGAAAGGGAGAGTCTTTAGGGTTTGAGGATCAAGAACTTTATGGATAGAGAGAGAGCGGGCGTCGAGAGAGAGTTCGCCGGAGTGAGGAGCGGCGAGGGAGAGTAAAGCGGTGGCATGGATGGTGCAGGAGGAGAAGTCGAAATAAAGAGAGAGGGAAACGTGGGTAGTGAGCGGGTGAGCAGAATCAGTGAAGGAGTGAGGATCAATTGGCGCCATTGTTGAAGAAAAAGATGAAAAAATGAGGAAGTTATTAGGGTTTGGTATTACAAGGTGAGATTGGATTAGAAAAGAAGCGATAGCGTGGAATCATAAAAGAAAAGATCGGATGCTTTTAGGATTTGTTTTTTAAATTTGGAGGGAGAATTGATGAATTGAAGAATGTTATGAAGGAATATACACATCAAAGTTTTTATTTTTATTTTTATTTTAGGTTTATCCATCAAGAATCTAATTATCTGTTTCCATCAAAGAAAAATGGATTATTTATTGTACTTATGAATAAAAATATATAACTAATTTAAATTATAGACTTTCCTTTTCTTTTCAGGTAGATTGATAAATTTGGTAAGATACACACTATCAGAATTGAAAAACCGAACTAAACCGAAACAATCGAAATAAATTATTTGCTCCGGTTATTCATTCATTCAATTTAATGTAGATTACTAATTTTGAAGTAACCCCATTAATTTTGGTTCAATTTGGTTATTAAGTGCAAGAATCACAAAATGATTGAATTAATCAAATTTTATGAAAAAATAATAATAATTTTATTAAAATTCATAAATTATGTATATTTTAATTTTTATGTCTATGTTGATATTTTTGTATTTTTTTGTTCTCAAAGTATAATGTCAGCAGTTTAAATTTATATTTATTATATCATTTGAATGGTACATAATTAGATCAATTGACTCCATTGTATTTTCTTCTCATTGAAATTTTATTTTTTATTATAAGATTCTAATTACATATATAATAATGTGGCTAATATTATAATTTTTTTCAGTTTTTAAATTATCTTAATATTATTTATGTGTAAAATTTAACTCAAATTGTATGATCTTATATCTTATAAATAACCTCAATTAAAAACTGAAATTAACCGACTCAAAATATTTTGATTGTTTTGATTCGATTATATTTTCTATTCGGCTTGATTTTGATTTTGATTTTTATAAATAATTTTTAATTATTTCAATTCAATTAGTAAACGAAACCCACTTTTTCAATTTTTTTTTTTTTTTGTCAAACTCTTTCACTCTTCTGTCACTAATATTAATATGTAAAAGTAGCGAAGGGCAATAACTGATCTCAACAGAGTTTTCAAACTGAAATCAATAGTAGGTATAATCTTGATTTTGATTTTGAGATGATGCAATAGTAGGTATAATCTTGATTTTGATTTTCTTTTCTTTCATTATCTTCATCTCACCTACTCCATCCAGAACTAGAACCCATTATGAAAACACCGTACCAAGAACAAGAACTGATATCAATGAAAGAAAGGCAACTTCAATACATAGTATTTAAAATTTCAAATCAGATTAAAAATACATCCATTCTCATATTACAATTTACAAGAAACAAAGTAGCCTTCTGTATCTTGAACAACAGATTCTGTGGAGATGTTTTATTTGCGAAGGCCACTTTCTATACCAACCAGACCATGCAAACACAACTCACTAATCTCAACAGTAACCAATAACTCTTTCATTCTGCTGTATCAAATTTGTCTGCTAGTTGCATGCTTGCAAAACTCAAATCTTAAGCCGAAAAAATTCAAGAAAATATGCTTTCTGGTATCACAAAAGTTGACTTACAAAGAAATTTAAATTCAAACCTCAAAATCTACTTTGCTTCTTTTTCATTGCCCACCAAATGTAAGTCATAAAATCAATTACCAGTATGAGGGAATTATTTAAGCATGTCAGATTTGCTTTACTACTAAGAAATGCACTCCCTTTGCAGAATATAGTCCACGGCCTCTTCCACAGTATCAACAACCTACATAGTTGAAAGCAAAATATACTTATATAATCATGTCATTATGCAATAATGTTTTTTTTTTTTCCGGATTGGCCCACTGTAGGGTATACTCTTCCAATATTGATATTTGCCATTTACACAACTCAATGCCAAATTACTTAAACCAACCAATAATGGTGCAATAATGTCTATTTTTAATATTGAATAACGTATGCATATTGAAGAGCTCATTTAACTTGCCATATCTGCAGGAAATTCCATGTGGTTATGTTCACCTCGAAAAACACCTGTCCTTGTCAAGATAGAAAACCAAGGTTTTCCTGCCTGCAAATGAAATAAAGAATTTCTTTTGGTATTTTTACTCAACAGAACCAAAATTTACAGTTGGAAGGTTCTGCAAACATTCATGGGATGAACCTACAAGAGATAGCCAGAACAAACCTGTTCTGCACCTTTGACATCAACTGCAGGATTATGGCCAATCATGTAAAGAGTGTTGAAAGGAGGTGATTTAGGGCCTCCACATTCGTTAAGGTTAGCTTCAGTAGGGCAAGACTGCTGAAGCTTGCTCAATACAGCTTCAGCATTTTTGAATACAAATGGATTTGGTTTTCCATAAGTCACATAATCTAGAGTATTATGGTGAATTCTGCACACAATGCCAGCCGTTAAAAAAAAAAATCTTTAGTGCAGAAACCTTGACAATTTAGCTAGTAAAAGACAATAATCAGCAGTTCAACGATAAATACTTGTATGTATGAAGTTTTATTATGACTTGATTATAAAGAAGATTGACATCCATAGTTCTTAATTCTCCCTCACCCTCACCCTCACCCTCAACAAAACAGAACATGAATGGTACACCAGCACAACTCTTATTCAGGTGATAGATGTCAATCATAACATGCTGCTGTTGTGTTCAAGGTGTTAAAATAAAACAGAAAAACAATGAAAATGCTCAAATACATCAGTTTTCCCTATAATTGAATGGAGAAGCTCTGTGTTTCCCTTAATCTTTTTATTTAATATATGTACCCTTTGCTTTTAACCTACTTAACCCTTAAACTCATCATTTTTATAACTAACAGACACAACATGCCGAGCTTATCTATGAAAAGGAGGACAAAGAAAATTTTTGAAAATAATAAATCCTGTTCTAACAAGGAAAGACAAAAAAACTAACTAGAAAAGATAAAAAAAAATAATCCTATTATAGCTACGTAAATTTCAATCCTAACTAGGAAATCCAACACTTCCTCTCAAATTGATGCATTGATATCACATACACAACTTGGAAATTAAGGTGTGATAAGTCATGTTGCTAAGCACATTAGTAAACACATCCTTGTAATACAAAACTAAATGAGGGCAGCTCTTAAAGTTTTCTAAGGCTCCTGCCCTTATATGCTCGGCATTGAAAAGCTCTTGTATCATGGCATTGATATTGAGTGTCAGCAAGTAGATCAGCCTGTCAAGGAGAAGGCTTGATACCCAAGAAGTCCAACAATGACCGGAAAAGGCTGGCTAGAGTCGGACAGATGAGTTGACCAGATCGGAGTAGAAAATGGCAAAAACTGGCGGCCAAAAGGTGTCACGTGCCGGTGCATGTATAGTGCGGCCATATTCTTCTGACTGCATGTGAGGTCTTTTGGCAGCAATCTTCCAGGTATAGGCTGAAATTAGCCTGAGTGTCCTTCCTAGAGAAGAGGTGTCGTGAAGGAGGGATGATAACTCAACCTCTCGACACTTGTTAAAAATGGCATACTGGAACAGATTTAAGAACGAACCAAGTGCAGGAGAGGGAAACTGTTTATCTCCAAAAAAAAAAAAAAGAAAAAAGAAAGAAAACTGGAAACTCTATCTCCAAAAAGGCACCAGCTTTATTGGTGACAAGAAGGAGGTGGTATTACTCAATCTCTTGACACCTACCTAAAACAGGTACTGTAACTTAGTGCTGAGAGAAGAAAACTCGACTTTTTTAGAAGGAGAAAACTCAACTTTTAGAAAGAGCATAGTTCTCATACCTTGAAAGTTTTGAGAATAATAAAAATTTGATTAATCCTCTTTTTTCTTAATATTCAAAAAATGTACAATCTATTTATGGGGAAAACAAATCTTATTCTAATAAGAAAAACAAACTAGGAAAAATGAACAAGAGTCCTATGCTAATTAAGAATATAAAAGAAAGATAAATTCTAATTATAAATATAAAGGATTTGTATCCTAACCAGGCAACAGACAAAAAGCGGAAAAAGGGGAAAAAAAAAGTCACAGAAACAACAGAGCAGATTTGATTGAATAAGTATGACTGGAAATTGTGGTTAAGAAGTTAAAAGAATAAGATTTCATAGAGTTGGATTTAGGACTGATAAGTTCCCTTTTACTAAAAAAAAAAATTAAACTGATCTGAAGAAGTACAAGAGTCAATAAGAGCTAAGAGGGAAAATAGATAAGTGAAATGGAATTGGAAGCAATCTGAAGCACGAGCATCAACAAAAAAAATGCTTTAATTTCTCATTAATATCATTCAGACATGCAACATCAACAGAATGGTCATATATGAAATACCTCACAATCTTGCAATCATAATTAAGGAAAGAAAAAACTTCAAACAAATTTTATAGGTTTGATTATGTGAAAAGATTAATCCTACCTGTTGAAGATGCTTTCCAGAGCAATTCTAAAAGCGCCCATTCCAAGACGTTGAGAAGGAAATGCAGCCTGTTTTAATAATAAGCTGATTAGCAATTATCAAGTTTTCAGACATGCAAGCAATTAAAGAAAAGAATTGAATATAATGGTTACTCTTCCAATAAGTCAGCAGAAAACTACTTAAGCTAATACTAACAAAAAGTATTGCCCATCACAATATCGAAATCGAACTATTAGTTAAGAAAGTCCATCCAAATCAAAACAAGTAACTACCAACCTGATATTCAAGATCATCAGCAGCAAAATATAGAGGAAGTTGGTGCCCATTTTTCTGTCCAGGAATGCCTCCAGATCTTCAAATGTCACAAAGAACCTGATGTGACTTATCAGTCAGTTTATTAACTTTCAAAGACTACAAATGCAGGATATATTGTCAGTCAAATTACAGGCGATGCATTAACAGAGCAACCTAAGAGGAGTTAACCCAATGGGCAAATAACACAAAATTTAGGTACATCTAAACCCAAACATTTATATATATATATATAAAAAAATACATTGTCAATGGTGATACTATTGGGGTCCATGAACATGGTGTATAGGATTATTGTCTATAACACTTCATGGTCTTTGGTGTAATTCTTATTTTCACCAAAAAAATGGTATTGACTCCTTAGGTATGTGCAACTATTATTTTTGTTTCCTGTTATATATGTATTCTTGAAGCTTTTCTAACCAATTTGCAGAGACCAAAACCAGTTCTCTTGGAACTCATATGCACACATTTTTTTCTTCTCAATAACAGAAAAAATTAGTATCTAACTTGTGAGCTCATAGTTTGAAAAATATAATAACTTGACATGCTATAATTTGATACACTATCAATAAACATCTCAATGAATAATAGTAAAGTAGCAAGAATACACTAAAAATTTTAGGACAAGCTCCATTTAACAATTAGGAATTGCCAAATTTAACAGGAGCTATCAAATGAAATTCAAAGATACAGTGTCATACTTAAAGGGGATGAGCACATAAAAGCAAGAATTACCTGAATGTCCCTGCCCCAATCTACAGGATCACTGACAATAAATACAGCTTTAACTGCTTCAGAAGCAACACTGTATCTTGGTTCCATACTCGCACAGAGAGTTCTCCTAGTCCTATCAGATACCTGCTTGATTGCCCATTGCTTGTACTGAGATACAGGGTCAATATTCTCAAAAAGTAAGGCATACTCATCTATAGAGAGAACCTTTCTGCCAATGAAAAGAAACAAATCTAAGTACTGTTGCAAAATCTAGACTATGGACTCCAAAAAAGTCATTCATATGATCAAGACATATCAGTGAGACCTCACTTGAAACCGTATTCTGACATCACAGCTGCAGGTTCCCCTTTTCCGGTGGCAATAATGAGTTGATTCTCATATCTGCAGGGAAAAATCAGTTCATCACAACATAAAAGTGATAACAGCTTATGCACCATCGCTGCAATAAAACATTCAAACACCCAGAACTGTCACAGACAAGACATATGAATGTGAAATTGTTTCCCCATATTGCTACAAAAACCCATGGAACTGTAAAAGAACTTTATTGCTGCAACAAGATGATGGACAAGATATTGTGGAACATGTCCAATCTTATCTAGCAATACAAAAGAATGGAATCCACTTATGAGAAAAACTGAAAAATTGTAGGAACTGGTGCAACATTTTATTTTTTCCTTGGATGCTTCCTTATGACTTCATATCCCTCCTTAATATAATCATCAACTAAAGTGGAAGGGGAGATTACAAGGGTAATTTCATCCGTGGTCAATCAATTTTTGCCCTAACACTATTGTGGTCACTATTATTCTATTAACAATAAAATAATTAAGAACAAAGTAATTAAATATGATTTTACAACAATAAAATAAAAAATGCCGGAAAAATACCATTTCTGTCCTAGTGTGTTTGGAAACAGAATTCAACCAATCTCAACACTGTAAAGAATGACAAAATTATGCATTAAAGTTACAAGGGACCAAATTCAAGCAAAAATAAGAATTTCAAATGGAGAATCTATGCCATTAATGCATGTGCCAAGTGACCAGAATGATATTTTTTTGATATTTTTGACTTTATTGTTACAAAATTATACTGGAGTTTTGAGTTACTTTATCGTCACGAATCAAAAAATAGCAACCACAACGTTATTTGTGCAGAAGTTGAATGGCCGTTGAGATTACAACAATCATTAATTGAGAATGTAGTAAGTTAGCATGCAGGAATCCAGTAAACTCAAGCGGGTCTATGACTAATACAAAATCACTTTAACTTTCCCATTTTCAACTCTTGTGCTGCCAACAGAAATCACTATACCAATTTTCCAATGATAAACTAAGGTTGGTATATTAACATAAGCCTTTGTGAAATATTATGATTTAGCTGGTTAAAGTATAAGAACAGGATGAAAATATGGCATGCAGAGGCAAGGACGGTTCTCCTGTTTCTGGTGCTAATGACAAAAGAAAATAAGGAAAACTAGCATGTTAAAGAGGGATCTGTTTTTCTAAATTAATGATGTATAGATGAAAAAGACATGCTGCAAACTAATAGACATACAAAATACCTGTTCAAGAGATTTTTGAAAGGTGAGTGGCCTTGTAAAACCTGTATTGGAACAAAACAATGACTATGCCAAATGTTCCATCAGTCAAACAATGCAAGGGTGATGTTGCTTGGGTAAATTATGCAATATCATTTAGTAGTATACCTGAGATGGTAAAATCTTAATGCCCAGTAGATCACTTAACTCAATGGCTCGTGTAGATTCAGGAATGGCCCCTCCTGATCAAATAGAACAATATGAATTTAGTAATCTAATTGCCTAATTTTGTACTGGCTTTCAGAAATAGAATTCTTAAGAAACAAGCAGTGCTCATTAAACAATATCACAGAAAACATAACATTACTTTTATTCAATTGTGTCTTAGACTTGTTCATTCTTGAAATAAGTAGATATGTTTACATTTATATATTTCCATAATTGGTAATATTTATACGTTATGCATAATCTATGAAGTTTGATAAACTAAATAATATTTCTTCTTGATCCTAGTCAACTGGTGTATGTACTAAAAATGGAATTGGATAATTGGCTCAAAACTTAACAGTCATGTATTTATACATCGTGGGATACTGTTATCCCCAACTCATTCCACTCATCATGATCATTGTGCATGCACATGCATACAATCAACAGAAACATTTATTCTTTCCTGGTCATGTTTTCTCTAGACAAAAAAAAATTGGATCATTTAAGTAACTCACCATTTGTCAAGAACAAAAAGGGAACCTTCAAAGACCCTGTAAAGATGCAGTAGCCATTCAAGTTAGACAACACGATCATAAATTAATCAGGTCTTTATATATTATCTCTAATAGCACAAGCAACTGAAGAGAGAAGAAAAATCCCATGAACCTAGAGGAGGTTCTTTTATCTTGGTTAGTCACATTTACGTCAAACGCGTAGCAAGCATCAAAATTTATGCATTGCCCATTGCTCTCCAATTGTGAAAATTTAATTTTAATTGTTTAGCTGCCCAAAATGCTCAAAGAAAAAGAAAAAATTGCATTGCCCTAGTTTAAGACTTCAACAACAAAATCAACTCAATTTTAACTAAATGAAAAGTTTAGCTTAACCAAACTATGATATTTTACTAAACCAAATTTCCAAATTAACTTTTCCTTTTTTATTATCTCAGAAAATCCCAGAAACCATACCACATTACCTACAAGAGTGACTGTGTCATATAGACTAAAATACAAAAAAGTACCATTATCGCCATACAATCTCTTCAAAGCCTGAGGAGAACCACCAATAGGAACACGACCTCGAAGAATAACGCCATCAATGTCAAAGGCAATTCCAAAAGAAAACCTGCAATCACCATAAAAACCCAATTCTAACCTCCTCCCATATGCAGAATAGAATTCAAAATTAAGCATGAAAGATAAGTAATCGATGAATGAAAGTGAAAAAAACGAGAAGCGAGAAGAATCAAAGAGACCATTTCTGTTGCTGTTGCTTTGATTGAAGCTGACAGAAGTATCGTGAAGCGTGAGATTGAAACGGAAATGGCGGTGTATTCTTGATTTGAGAAACCCTAAAAACCAAAGTCTTTTGAAATCTCATATCAGCGACGATTCTATCTTTCTGTTTGTGGTAATACTAGGGGATGCGCCTCAAAAGCACAGCCACAGAGGTGTTAACCACCACAAAGCCATTCCTTTATAAATTACGCGGGAAAATGACAACATGAACAGAAAATTTGGGGTTTGATGGGATTGAGAATTGGAAATTCGGAAATGTAAATAATTCAATCCACTGGAAACGCATCGTTTAATGTACCATTTCACACTAATAGCACAAAGTTAAATCAAAAAAAAACTTTTCTTTTTTGTTTCTTATGGTAACTGTTTATCTATTTACCTCCTGTATTGGAATAATTAGGTGTGAATTTTAAAGTAGAAAATAAGAATCATATGGTACATACAAATGCCATTGAAGAATTCCTTCTATATGCATGCAGAAGTTGAACTGGGCAACAACAGGATAGAATTGGAATTTGTGGGAGTAATATGGGCCATTCTTGGAAAAAAAAAATATAGAGAAAATTGCACACAATATTACTTTTTTAACCCTAAATTTAAAAAATGCAACCATCTTCTAAGCATATTTAAAAATACCTTTTTTATTTTTAAAAATACTGTTTTCTCAATTTTAAGCCCTAATTTGGTAGCCCATTTCTTAGTCATGATCTTCACAAATAAGCAACAAATAAAATTTTATTCTTGATTTTGGTATACCATCGGCGTTTTTCGTATTTTTCTAAAGGATTCTGGTCGGAGTGATTTTGAGAAAGTGTACGCGGACGTTAAGTCGATGTATCTGAATCGGCGCAGAAATCGTTCAAGGATTCTTTGGATGATGCCGTTTTGCGTGGCAATGGGACGGGCAGTTCATCGCCTTGGTGGGAAGAGCTCCCGAAACGATAGGTTATTGTTATCTTGTGTTTCTCCACTTCTTCTTTGCAACATGGATAGAGTATTCTATGATTTCTTGCTTATTTATCTCTCTTTAGCTGCTGCTTAAATGATAATTTGCCGGAATTTTGTACTTAATTGGTGGAATTAGACTAATATCATTTGATTTAGCATCAAAATGCTCCGAATTGATTTGTCTGCATTTAGTGGTTTAGGTGTTATTTAACTTGGTCTAATGTATTACTTGTAATGGCATATCATGATTGAGCTTTGCCGCTTTAGCGGTGCCAAGATTTACCCTAGAAAGGGTATCAGATTTGTTCGTTCTGATTCTCAGGTTAACAATTCTTTTCAGATTGCTGTTTGATGCTACTTTTGCACTTGCAAATTTTTACCGTTTTATTTTCCTTGCCATACGAAAGACCTAAACAATAATTTGCTCTTTGATTGATAAAGGTTTTCCTCTTTGCTAATTCGAAATGTAAGAAGTACTTCCATAACCACCTGAAGCCATCGAAGCTTGCGTGGACTGCCATGTACAGGAAACAACACAAGAAGGTTTGTTCATTTGAGATGCTTTCTCTTGTTTGTGCCCTGCCTTTCTTCATCTCATATGAGGTTGAATTATGTATTCTTTTGTGTTTATTATAGGACATCGCCACTGAGGTTGAATTTGATTTGTTAGTTGTTTGTAAGCCAGTAAAGTAAGGTAGAATTAGTTGACACGAAAATTATCTTAACTATCAATTTTATTTATTTATTTATTTTTGTTGTTTTCTTTTCTTCTTTATATATTATTATCACTTGGGATTTGTTAGTTATCATGCCAATTTAGTAAGAAATCTGGATTTTTAATTATATATAGAATTGAACATTTCAAAGGATTGAATTTCTGAATTCCATTGATGCTAACATTTCAAAGGATTGAATTTCTGAATTACAACTGATGCTAACATTTCATGAGCTCACCTTTGTGGAACAAATATAAAGCTAATGATATCACACAACATTAATTGATTATAAAAGATATGTTAGTATTTAGATGCATGTGTTCCTTTCTTAGCCTCATGTGCTAGTCAGATCACAACTCTAATAAGTGTTATTTTGACTCATTATTTTTCTTTTGGACTAGTCCATGCATTTTGTAGATGTTCTTAATTATTAACGAAATCTTTAATTACATATAGCATGAAGTATAATTGAAAAGAAATGAATTTTCTTCATTTTTCATTGATTAATAATTATAATTTCAATAATCAGTCAAAAGTAGAGATATTTCAGCTTATCATGGTAGGCCTGTTAGATTTAGTAGATTCTATTTGGCAGGTTGATATGAGCATTGCCATACTTCCCATGTTTGCCGAGTATCATTGGAACCCATCTACTGTTGGTCTAATTCAATCTTCCTTTTTTTAGGGATACCTTCTCACCCAGGTAATAAATTGTTGGTTTATTGGCTG
This sequence comes from Excoecaria agallocha, assembly GCA_037975025.1. Classification (NCBI taxonomy): domain Eukaryota; kingdom Viridiplantae; phylum Streptophyta; class Magnoliopsida; order Malpighiales; family Euphorbiaceae; genus Excoecaria; species Excoecaria agallocha. The sequence goes on along the minus strand of CM075813.1, from coordinate 27,435,628 downwards.
TACATTACTATCTAGACTCTATTCACATTTAGGGGGTTCAGCGTTGATCATACTCAGATTTTAATAGAATGGTTATTTGTCATTAATCTTTAATCGCCTTCTGATGAGGTTAAAGACCACTTCATGACCTACATATAATCTACTTCAATCAATACAAAATTATAGCTTATTCAGATTATAATCATGCATCAACCTGAATAAATTAACCCAAGAACATGCATATCAATAATCAATTCAAAATCAATTACTAAACAATGTTTAATCAAGTTAACAACCAATTTTTAATTGAATAAAGATAAGACTATGTTTAAAAACTAAGAAATAATCAAACTTGCATTAAATTGAAGCACAAGCTTAAGTCATAAGAATAAAAGTTAAGGATTCAAGTATCCTTTAGCAAAAGTTAAAAAAAAACTACTCACTAGACATGCTTAAAATAAAAACAAAACTTTAAAGAAAATAATAAAACCAACAAAACTAAAAGCTACGTGAAACTAATGTTGATAATTTTCTTAATGAAAGATTCCTCCTCTTCTTTGGTGCTTCAGACTCCTTTTTATAGGCCAAAGTAGTAGTAGAATCCTTCTCAAACTCCAAAAATAAAATATGAAGCAAATTCTCCTTAAATGGGAAACTTGGAAAAATCCTTCGTCGAATTGGAGAAGCCTGCACATGGCCACGGCTATTTCCTTGTTATTCATCACGTGGGCACTCATCCTTTAGTAAGAGAGACACATAGCCATGGCTATTTCTTTGTTATTCAACACGCGGGCACGTATCCTTTCTCTTCATATCATTCACGTGGCCATGGGTTTTCCCTTTATAACTTTCATGTGGCCATGTAAAAGCCTTCTGGACTTCACGCTTATTTTCTTGAATGACTTTGCCAAATTTACAGTTTGGCCCACAATAACTTGTCTTTATACAATTCAACCATTTTCTTAACAAAATATACCTGAAAAGCATCAAAACTTTGGATTAACTTTAAAAACATACAAATTAACATTTTAACTCTAATTAAATCCAAAATTAAACTGAATTAACTAAATAACAACACTTAAAACATACTAAAAACTATACATAATTTACACTTATCAGCTCTCACTCTCGTTGCTGCAAAACTTGGGTTGCTTTTCCTACTTGTTGTCCGTGCTTTCATGGGAATTGGTGAGGTAAGTGCAAAATTTCTTATGGTTACACTCTGAATTGGGTAATGCATATGATTCTATTTGCATTTCTTTGTTTATGTTATCTAATAAGATGTTTGTTCATGTAGGCATTGTTTCTCATATCTTTTTTTTTTGTAATATTGTTTTAGGGTGTTGCTATGCCTGCCATGAATAACATTCTCTCCAAATGGGTTCCTGTATCTGAGAGGAGTAGATCTTTGGCACTGGTTTCAATGGTATGTACCTTGGATCAGTCGCTTGGCCTTCTCACCATACTTAATACATCAATTTTTTGTTTTTGTTTAAAATGCAAACTCTATTTTTTTATTTTATTTTATTCTTCATTTGAATAGTTTTGTAACCAACCTGATGTTTAAATCAAAATGATGTGATAGAATGGAAGATATGGTAGAAAGTAGAGGTTTATTTGTTATTTTTATTTTTATGAATGATAATCAAAATTAAATTTTATTTTTGATTTTGGTATACCACTGGTATATCAGGTATACCAGTGGTATATCAAAATCCAGAATTGTGATTGTATTCTGAATTTTGGTATATCAGGTATACAGGTGATATACCAAAATTCAGAATTGAAAATGGTATTTTGAATTTCGGTATACCACCGGTATACTAGGTATACCGTTGATATACCAAGTATAATACCGGTATACCTAAATCTAGAATTAAAGGTATACCATCGGTATACCGGGTATACCTATACCACCTGTATATCAGTTTAAAAAAATTAAAATTATATTATATATTTCAAAATGCTAAATTAAATATTAATAATAGACTTTTTTAACTATTAATTAAAGCTAAAAAAAGTGGATTACATTTCATGATAAGTGAATAAAAATTATCAAATTCGGAATGTTCATGATAAGTGGATTACAAATGGAAAATGAAAATTATTTTCATATGGTTTGTATCTTTCCATGTATTAATATTTATAGGACGCCAATAATGGATTATTATTTGATAATATATGTAAGTTAATTTCAAATATGAAATTGATTGTAATTTGTAAGGTAAAATTTATCTTTCAATTGTAATTATTTTGTTGAGGATGGTTGTGAAAATTGTGATTTTTATCCAATTCGTCTTCCTTATCCTTGTTTCTTGTTTTCTCAATAGTATATTTGCTCAATATGCTCACATAATGCATCATTTCAGAAATATTTCCTTCCAATTCTAAAAGTGGTTGCTCTTTTAATGTTAAAGAATTTGTTATTGATGATTGCATTTTAATTATTGGATCTGCATATATTATATTGTTAGAGCTTAAATACAAAAAAAAAATACTAAAATTCAATTTTGAGAAAGAAAATCATGTTTTATTTTTTGGTATACCATGTATACCATATTACATAGTGCAAACATATTCTGTTTTTTGGTATACCAGCCGGTATACCAAATTTCAAAATATAAATATTTTCTATTTTTTAGTATACCAAGCAGTATACTAGGTATACCATTCGGTATACCAAATTTCAGAGTGTAAACATCTTCTGTTTTTTGGTATACTAGACCGGTATACCTGATATACTGGCCGGTATACCATCTTTCAGAATGTAAAAATCTTTTTTATTGGTATACCAGTCGGTATATCAGCCGGTATACCAAATTCCAAAATATAAACATCTTTTGTTTTTTGATATATCTGGTGATATACTAGGTATACCTGTTGATATACCAAATTTCAAAATATAAATATCTTCTATTTTTTGGTATATCAGGCGGTATACCATTTTTTTGTATAAAAGTTTTGTACCAAATTTTTGTATTGAAATGCATAATTCCTAAATTTGATTAAATTCTTTGTTTCTAATGTTTCTCAAGTAGTATAAGTACAAGGGATATGCTGTGAGATTGGAGTCACTTTTTTTTAATTCCAAGTAAAATTTCATGCTGTTATCATCATCAACTTCTAATGAAAAATCTTTCACAAAATACTTTATATTGAAATAAGTTATTTTTGTATTGATTTTTAATTTATCAAATATTGAAGATATACCACAGGTATACCAGGTGGTATACCAGTTTAAAAAAATTAAAATTATGTTATACATTTGAAAATACTAAATTAAATATTAATAATAGACTTTTTTAACTATTAATTAAAACATTGAATTGAAAAAAATTAAATATATTAGAAATTTAAAAATGATAGATAAATATAATTTAAATTTTGTTTAAAATTGATACATAAAAGATAATAGAAAAAATATTATTTTATCATTTAAAATTAATTTTTTATTAAAAAAAGTAATGTCTAATTATCATTAAAAGTATGAGTGATTGTTAGTATATTGTTTGGTAAGGACACAATTAGACTCGGTAATTGGCTTTAGTCCTTTATTAGGTGCAATAAAAAGCCACTCATAGAAGGAGTACAATCTCTGTTGCTCAACTTTATCTATTTTCTCCAAGTATAAAAAAAGCGAGGCGAGGATTATTAGCATTTTGTATAGGAGCACAAATCAACAGTGCCTTGTTTTATACTGTTATAATAAACTATAAGAATAACTTAAATTCAAACGAATGGTATAGGAGCACAGTAATGGAGAACGACTTTACCAATTAATATAACCAACAAGAAACAAGGCTTTGCAATAGCATTTAATATCAAATTCGAATTGTAGGTTGATTCCAGCACATATATGGCAGTGCTAATAATGGAAGGATGATGTGATGAATAGACTACAATCTCGTCGAAAAAGTACCCCGGATATTGAAACGCCGCCCCATATTGCAATAATTTACAATACTACTTCTTAATACCATTATTCGTCGCCCTTGCAGCAATATAGCATAGACCATGCTGAATAAGTATGGGATCAACAATGGCTTATCACTTAAAAGTATGGGCGAATTTCAACTGAACCTCAAAAGCATAACCAAAGGATTTAAATCTCGCTTGATTTCGTCTTAATCGGCAAAGAGAACATGAAAAGAAAACTCAAAACTATTAGCCTTAAACAAAAGCAAACACAATGCTTTTCTCCACAGAATCCAAATAAGCAAATGAGAAAATCTAGCTCAAAATTCTTATCACATAATTACTTGTTTTGCCCAATTGTTAAATAGATAATAATATAATCAGAAGTAAATCCAGCAGTATAGAACTGACATGAGAATAAGAAAACAAAAGAAAAGCTATTCTGCTTCATACTTCATGTAAAGCCTTGGAAATGGTCCTTCAAGTATTCAACGGTACTGGAAAAATAAAATGAAATATAGTAAGAACATCCTCCATCCATGCTCACTTTCACCAAAGCTGTACCCCAACTTCCGTTGGAGGAGGTGGCGGCGGCGGCGCTCTATTCGCTTTTGTCACTGTTTTTCTGCATTGTCATTACATTCTTATGGAAAGATTGAATTGGTGGCTAACCCACAACTTATGCCCTGAAAAGAATATTTTTTTAAAGTTCAACTAATTATAATATTTGATTAATCGCATTTTAATTTTTATATGGTCAGCAAAAAGAGCTGAATTTTCTTCATTATTTTATCTTTTCTTTTATCTGCTGAATGAGTCTTATTTAGGACAACTGAATTATAATATTCGCATGTGAAGTGTTTGGTTGCTTAGCAATAGATTGTCTTTTCCTTTTCTTGTTTGTCTCTCGAGATAAGTTGAGATTCTTTATGTTTTGTTCTTCTGCTCCCGACAACCAAACCAAAGCCATGAAAGTTCCAACATTTCAATGGCAAAACAATTTGGTTTACGTAATAATAATTACAAAAAGAATAAATAATGGACTCGAAATTAATTTTTTACAAAATATTTTCTATCTGCCAATTCACAGTTCCAAATCCAAGTGTTTCCTTTTCTCTTAATCATGTTCTACATGTTGTATTAAGAACAATATATCTTATAATTAATAAGAACAAGGAAATCAAAGAAAACTAGAAAACTTACTTGGCAGGTGGCAATGCAACCAACCCATTACAGGAACCCAAGGCTTCTGTCCCACCACCGGTGCTTAAATGGTTGTTGAAATCTGCGGTGGAAGGGGCACCAGAAGAAAGAAAATTGAAATCGAGAGTGTAGAGATCCCAATGTCTGAGAATAATGCCTAGATTGAATTTGATTTTAAAAAAATGAAAAAAGAACGAAAAAAGAGGGTGAATTTGTGTTGGATTAAAAAAGTGGTATTTTTAAAAATAAAAATTTTTAAAAAAATAATGTTAAAAAGAAAATAAAAATAGAGGTATTTTTAAGCAGGAGTTTTGTTTTCTGGGCAGTTTTGTAAAACTCTCAAAAAATATATGGGCCATTCTCAACCATGGAAGAGGAGCAAAAGTGTTTTACAAAAATACCCAAAAATAAAAAATACCTCATGCTTTTTTTCCTTTTTAAAATAACCTTTTTTAAAATTTTTACTTTTAAAAATACCCTTTTTTTTAACACCACATTTAACTTAAATTTTTCCTCCTCTTTCATTCTTCTCTTTTTTCCTTCTTCTTCTTCATTGACTCTTTCTTCATTCAAGACTTCAACGCAATAAAAATTTCAATTAAAAATAGGAGATTGAAAAAAGAGAAGCAACCTCTGGGGGAGAACACCATGAAAAAGAAGACACGGATGAAATTTCAATCATAGGAGAAGTAGAAAGCCCTTTTACTCGAAGAGCTTGCTGTAAGAGAATAAAAATTATGCGAAAGCAAATGAAGAATCACATACCTTCCGCCATTGTTAGTGCAGACTTTATCCCACTCAGTTTCTCTCACTTAGCTCTCAAATATAAATGGTGTTTTCTTTTTATTCTTATATCCTTTTGAGCAGTGAAAGGAGAAAGGACCCCAAAGCTATATATTCGTTACCATCCGCTACCACCATCAATGGCCATTGAAAGACATAATATTTGCACCACTAACGTTCAAACTGTTACACTTGCAACCGACAGATCCTAGGTTGCACAGTCTAAACAACAAGAACAACTTAAGGTATGCATTTGCCCCGTCAATTCCAGTTTTTTTTTTTTTAATTCTATCTGGCTTTAGAGGTTGCATGCAGTATATGTTTGAACAATTCTTTGCCATTGAAGCGAGCCATTTGATGGGTAGAATAGTAATTGTCTTTCTTTATTAAGCTAGCTAGTTAATGGGAGCCGTAGCTTTGCTGTAAAATAGAATTATTTAGATATAGTAGGTAACATCATCCAATTATCCGCCCCTGTTAAGAGTTTATGAAATTGGATTAAAATTATTATTGCTTTCCATGTGCTATGAACTAAAGCGTACAATATACTCCTTTATGAGAAATATATATATATAGTAAGCAAACACATGTGGAGTTAATAATGCTGTATGCTTACATTGGACAATATATGCATTTGCTGGTAAAAAATGGCATATTTTGTTTCTACCATTGGCATGTGATAGGTGCAGTGGGGATTAAATGCAAATAAGTTTATGCATTCTAAGATTATATCTCACGACATGCCTTTGTTTCTTTTTGAACTCTTTTGTTTATTAAAGTATTTTATTTAGTTGTATTCCTCTCTTTAAGTCTTTTATCTGCGACTCCATATGTTTTTCCAAATTTTTTAGGTGCTTAATGAAAAACGAAAAAAAAGAAGTTATATTTTTTTTAATATTACGTACATTTTTGGATGAAAAATGGTAAAATTTGAATCCCATCAATTAGAAAAATACTCAAACTCTTAAATATCTGAATTAAATGAAATTAAAAAACTTATAACTAATAATTTTTTTTTGTCTATATTCCTCGAGCACCGATTTTTTTAACCTATATTATTGATAACATCAAATATTATTGTGGAAATTATGCGAATTACCTGTTTTTTTAATTTTTTGTTTCAAAAATGCCATAATGTCTTTTGCTTAACTTTTGATATTATAAATACATTTTAAACTATTATTCTTTTTAAAAAAAAATGCTCCATTTGAACTGAATCTGAATTCCATATAAAGCAAGCATAATTTACATTATGAAATTTGGTATACCGACCAATATATTTGGTATACCGTTCGATATAATAAATTTTAAAATATATTTGCAATTTGAAATATGGTACTCTTCGTGATAGAATAAAATATCTCTATCTTTAACTTCCCCCCTGAATAAATTCTTCTTTTTGGTTTTCAAAAGAATGTTCTTATGTTTCCTTGAGCCTTGTACTAATCCTTTGAATCCGGTACCAACGGGTGTCATACTGCCGAGAACAACGTTTTCTTTTAGGCCTTTTTTTCTATTCTAGTTTTTTTTTTTCTATTCTAGTTATAGATAATCTTTTCTATTTTATTTTAGATAATCTTTAGATAATCTTATTTTTGTTGTTTTGTTATAAGGTTATAACAATTTTTATGTTTTCAAGTAGTCTTCGATCGATTACATATTAATCAATATTCGATTGATTGGTTTGAGGTTATCGATAAAAAAGATTTGTCTAAGTCACTTCGTTTCTTTTTGTCTAAATTCCTTCTTTTTTTGTCCAAGTTTCTTCTCTTTTTATCTAACTCACTTCCTTTTTTTTCTTTGTGAGTTTCGGGAATATCCCCATTCATAGGTCCGAAATTCATATCTATGAATTGACAGTATATCAAGTATATCGGCCGTATACTAAATTTCATAACATAATTAATATTCTAAAATTTGATATACCGAACGGTATACTAGATATACCAAATTTCAGAATATGTTTGAATTTTAAAATTTGATATGCTAGCTGGTATACTTGGTATACCGTCGGGTATATCTAGTATATATACTAGCTTATACTAATCGATATACCAAATTTCAAAATATATTTACAATTTGAAATTTGATATACCGGACGATATACCAAGTATACCCGTCGATATACCAAATTTCATAAAATAATTAACATTCTGAAATTTGATATACCAGCTACCTTTTGGTATACTAAATTTCAGAACATATTTGCATTCTGAAATTTGGTATACCGGTCAAACAGAGGAGAAATTTAATTTTGAATTTTGGTATATCAGACGATATACCAAAAAATAGAAGAAAAATTCAATTCTGAATTTTGGTATACCGTTTACCCAATAGCTGGCATTAGTAAGAAAATTTAATGATTTTTTTCCTAACCATAGCGTAAATTAAAGATGGCTAACATTATATGAAGATATTATCTAATTAGATACATCTCATCAAAATGTAACAACCAATAATATATATTATTAGTTATAATCACAGCAATGAACATAATAGTAAAAAAAATTAGCAGTATATATATGCAATCCAATGATATGAAATAATGGATTGAAGAATGAAAAAAATAAAAACTAAAATTTTCAATTAATGAATATGTAAAATGATGTGAAACGTTACAATTTCTTAACATGTGAAAGTTTAATTAAAATCCATAAAAATTGATTAAAAAAATAAGAAGAAAAAGAAAATAAAAGGAAACTAATTAAGAATACTTGGGAGTTGTCCAGCATACTTTCACTACAAAAAAAAAAGTTTTTCTCTGTGGAGATGGTCAATAATTTGAGAGTCCCAATTCAATGCATCTGTAATTCTTTTAATCTTCACCAAATTTGGATGAAGGGATAGGACATTTCAGATATTGTTGAAGAACCAAGGTTCCAAATTTATACTGCCTGTGATGACATTAGAATCCATTATGTGGAGGACATTTCAGATCCAAAGAGTCCAAAAACTGTGACAAGTCAATGTTTAGAGCATTTCATAAGATATGCCATAAAATGTTGGTCATAGTCCCCTTTGCTGGAAACAATATAAGGTTTGTCTCAATGGCTCAATAGCTTTGGTGCCTAAATTGGACAAGCCAATGTCAACACAAAATACAATTAACAGAACAAGTATGATCTTTATACCCAGCAAAAACTCATCCTTGAAGTGGACCAATCGTATTCTTAATAATATATAATACATCCTAAAATCCAATATAAATAAGTCACTGTTACAGAAAAAAAATAATAATAATTAATCAGACTAGTGGAAAGTAACCTAATATCATACAACGAGTGTAGGATGTTGGAGAATGAAACAGAGATTTACACTAGCAACATATAGGTTTGAAATAAATAATGTTAATGACGTGGTAAAGAACATGTTTAAAAATAATAGAATTAAAGAAAACCAAATTAATAAAAGAATACACTTGTATGAGATTCCATAATTCTGTGTCTCGAAGAAGCTAACCACTGCTGCTTTAGTTGTCTTGAGCCATTATGATACCATAATTTGTTATAGCTCATAATTGAAGCAACAAACTAATAGATATATAAACCAAAAACCGTCGATAGGATATCTTACCTAAAATTGGGAGCTAAAACTAGCTGCTCCAGCAACAAATTTGGCAATTACACAATGAAAAAGTTTTACACCATCCAAATTGTCTTGAACTTATAAGAGAGATTTTAATGTTTAACCAACAAGTGAATTTACCCAAAAAAAAAAGAAAAAAAGAAAAAAACATCCCTAGAAACTTATTTAGAAACCGAACCCCCAAATTACCTTACACAAGCAATTTTTTTTTTTTGGTAAGCCAAGAAATTTTATTTAAAACATATGAAAGTTCATACAAGTTTAAACAAACTCAGGAACCACAAAAAAGCACAGGTAGCACCGAGATACCAAGACAAGTCAAAAATAAAAAACAACCGGACCAGATGTCCAAATCTCCAACATAATCTGGATCAAAAAGAAGCACCAGGTAACCAAAAGATATAGAGAAAACAGAGCAGGTGGTCATAAATTTAATTGACCTTATGACTATAGGAAACCATAACGTTTAAGGATATACTCCCTTTTTTATATGTTATTTTTTAATAAAATATAAATTTTTATTTATATGTCATTTTTAAATTTTGAATATAATTTAATTCATTTTTTAATAGAAGTTAATTTATTTAGAATAAATTAAATTTGATACTTTAGTTAAAATTACGAAATTTAATACTAAATTTAGATTTAATTAATATTTTTAAATTTTTATAAAAATAATAAAAGTGACAATATATTAAAAAAAAGGGAAGGGAGAGAGAGAATAAGATCTAAAGAATTCAATGACATTCACTCCTAAGTTAAGTCACTTCATGGGGAATTTCACAAGATTCTTATCCAAGTTGAGAATTTGTTCATGTATATATATATACTAACATTTCCATAGTTTGAAATAACGTACACATATCAAAGCTTTTTTAATTATCGTTAGTTCTTTATTTATTTTCCAGTTATTTGCTCTTGTTAATTTTAAGGTGAGTCGAGAATGGAAAGTGGAATTGGATACAGATTTCATCCAACTGAAGATGAATTGATAAATCATTACTTGAGGTTGAAAATGCTTGGCCGTGATGAAGAAGTTGGTATGATTCCTGAAATCAACATGTTGAAGATTGAACCTTGGGATATCCCCAGTAAGTATACATCTAAATTAATTAACTTTTCTCATTAATGATATTATATTTTCTTAAGTTTTAGTTCTTTTTGGTTGAATTTTTGAAACATAGAGAAAGCAATGATGATGCCAAATAACTCAAACGACAAAGTGTGGTATTTCTTTTGGGCTCCAAATTACAAGTACGCCAACAGCCAGAGAGTTGATAGGAAGACCAAGGCCGGGTATTGGAAAGTGACCGGCAAAGATCGTAAGGTCCTAGAGATTGCTACAAAAAAAACTCTTGTCTTCTACAAAGGTCACGGTTCTAAAGCTGAGAAGACCAATTGGATTTTGCATCAGTACAATGCCACTTTTGATTTCGAAATCAAGGTATCTATTTTGCTGTTTCTCTCTGTTATTTTATACTTTGCATTTAGTATTTGTTCATTGTTTTGATCAACCTATCTGCAGAAAGAGTTTTTCATGTGCAAATTAAAGAAAAATCTAGATGCTGAAGATCAAGAAGGAGATGAAATAAATACAGAGAATCAAAATTTGTATGAGAATAACTATGTTCCAACTTACAGAGGAGGAGGATATGATCATCAAGTGGGTTCTAGTTCTGGAAACTATGCAACAGAGGTAAGAAGTACTGACGTTCTCTATAATAATCACACCCATATATAAATTTATATATGCTCACTCGTTTATATATTATTTATGCAGGATGACTCTCAAATGCAAGCCTATGTGCAATCATTTCAAGGCCACAATGAGAGTCTAAAAAGATGTAGAAACCACATTCTTATTCTTATCATGAATTTTAATTTTCAATCACCAAAATGAATTTTTGTACATAGGAACAAACATGATTAAGTAATTCAATTATCTAATGGAAAATTATTTCCATTTTCGACTAATAACGTGTAAAAAGAAGGATGAATCTAAGAACGAAGAACATAGAATGAATCAAAACTCACATACAGATATAGATACAGAAAATCATCTCTACTATTCATCGTAACACTATATAATTTCTAATTCCAGAGAAATGAAAACAAATCACAGTTGCAAAGCGGAAAAATTGCAGAGAGGGAGAGAACTTGTAGATGAAGCATCGTTCTACGACAATAGGCAAATAAAAGAGAAGAAAATAGCCAATTAGGGCTTAATATAAAAGAGGTATTTTTTAAAATTTAAAATTTAAAAAAGAGTATTTTTAAAATTGTAAAATTAAAGGGTGTATTTTGAAAAAGTGAGGTTACAAAAGTGGTATGTGATGTAAATTTCTCAAACCAATTGGTTAGTTAAGCTGCTTAGTTAAGAAGAGAGGTGAGGCAATGGGAGATCATTTATTGGGCCTAAAAAGCAAATCAGAATTGGTTTCAGGCGGCCAGGTTAAGATTATCACCTTGGGAGATCAATTGTAATATACACAATTAATTAATTTAATCAATTCCAATATACTTTTCTTTTTATTACAAATATACTATATATAAATTGCACTTCATAATATTACCTAATATTTCAAAATTTTCTTTTTATAATTTCAACGTTACCATTTTATTCTACATTAATATTTATTTCATCAAATACGTACTTATCCACGCATTTCCTCTATCTATATAAATGTACACATGCACTAGGTAATGATAAACTCTCTCATACTTCACACAAGAACAATCAACAAGCATGGCAATTGCTTCATATGCTCCAATCTCCGTTCTTTTTTTTCTTCTTCTCGCATTCGATCCTGCAGTTGAAGCAAGGGAAGTGGCTAAACCGATATCGTTTTGCTTCAGTTTTAGGGTTCATGTAATGAATGGATTGAGCAGCAATGCAAAGCCATTGTTGTTGCATTGCTGGTCGAAAGATGATGATCTTGGAAACCACACATTATCCACTGGTGGAGATTTTAATTTCAAGTTTGGATTGCCAGTAATTGGTGGAAAAACAATTTTCACTTGTGATTTTAATTGGGATACAAAGCATCTTAGATATGATGTTTTTAGCGATGATAGAGACATCTCCCGATGCTGTGTTGGTCATAGCCAATGCTATTGGCAAGCTAGAGATGATGGGCTTTATTTTAGAAATGATGAAACTGATTTTGCTAAAGAAGTTAATTGGCAATAGTAGTAATTGTTAATGTTAGCTTTGTAATAAAATAAAATAAAATAAAATAAATAAGATATGAATGCTTTAACTACACATTATAATGTCTTTCTTTTATGCTATTTATCAATTTATTATTATTATTTTTTTATAGTTGAAAGTAAAATTTTGCATGCTAACTTGGACACGAAAGTTTAATTTTTTGATCAATCTATAATCACTAGAATGTTTAAAAGTCAAATTAAATGTTTATGGTTTTTATAAAATTAGTAAAGAAGTGTAATTGACTGAAAAATGAATTTGACTTAATTGTTAATTTATTTGCCTTTTTATAAAATAAGTATCAATATAACATTTTATTTGGAAAAAATAAAAGTTTTATTATTTAAATATTTATTGACCTTTTCATTTTTTAAATAATAAATATATATTCATCTTAATTTTTCAACCAAATGAAGAATTAGGCATGACAAAATTGATCAAAATCCAATTAAATCCAAAAAATATATCAATTGGAACAACCCAAAAACTGTACATCTTATTCTCTAATTCATTGTATCAGGTGACCAACAGGCCTCTCTCATCGGATTTATTAATAAAAAATTTTATAATAACTTACATTAAATTCATGTGTCGATTCAAATCCGTTCAATCCATTTGAATATTGATCCATTTATAATTCAAACTTTTTGCTCATTTATGGTCTGTCCATTTATGATCCGTCCATTTATGATTCAATCAATCCGTCCAATTTGTCCATTTGTCACCTCTAGAAGAATTGAAATTTATTTTTTTAACATAGTTAATATATATCAAAATTGTTAATTAAAGATTTGTGGGGTTAGTATACATGAACTATAATCTCGCCAAAATAAAATTTTAAGGATCTATTTATTTATAGAAAATTACTCTAGAAAATTTTTTCATAACAAACAGAAAATATAAATCATGTTTATTTTAGTCAATTTTCTAAAATATAAAATGAAAAATGAATTTTCTAGTTTTTTAAAATAAACATTAAATTAGAAAAATAATAAAAAATATTTTCTAAATTTTCTGAATATATATATGCACACACACACACACACACACATATATATATATATATATACACACACACACACACACACACACATACATTCGTACATATGTATCTATGTACATACATATACATAGTATGTATGCATATACATACACATATACATATATATTATTTATTAATAAATGAACACGTTTAGAAAATAAATATTTCAATTTTTTTAAATAGAAAATAGTAAACGCATCTTAATTTTCTACATCAAAAGTGGAATTTTGAAATATAGTTTTCTTTTTCTCCAAAGAAAATATTTAAATCAGCCTCTTAACTTTCAAAAACGTTTACATATATTTACTTATTTATTTTATCAAAAAATGCTACATGTCATTAGAAAAAATGCTCACATTTACGTTTTTTTAACGGATTGCTGACTTAGATAATGGACACTAATTGACATGTCATTTAATTTTTTGAAAAGATATATATTTGCATCATATTTTTTATGGCAAAAAATGGCTCTAAAATTTTTTAACTAAAAAAAATTAAGAGTCAAGTATGTATTTTTTAAAAAAAATTTGGAGACAAATGGTTACAATTTTTTGAAAATTTAGAAATAAATTTATAGCAAATATAGATACATGGAGCTCAGTTGGGACTTCGTAGTCAACATTCCGTTACCAAAAAGCGCACATGCAAATCACTTCTTAAAGAAAGTGGCATTTTTTTTCAAAGAATAAATATTTAGAGACAAATTTCAACAAAATCTTTTTTTTTTCTGTGCTAAAAGTGGAAAATTTTCAAATTTAAAGAACATAAACATGGGTGACCGTACCATGAAAAGATGAGAAGGCCCGAATTAAAATATATATAGACCCCAAAAAATTTTAAAAGAATCAAATTGTGAAATGAAAAAATTTTAAAAGACTTTTTAGAAAAATTGTAGGGATCCAAAATTTTGAAGAAGAACCTTAACTATGCCTTGGGTTAGCTATTGAGATCAAAGTTTTGATAGAAGTAATTTGGGGAATTTCATTGGTTATTCAAATAATTTTAAAGGAAAAATAAATTTTGAAAAAATAACAATGATAGTTTTTTGTATTTATATTATATAAAAATTTATTTTTACCGTTTTATCTTTTTATCTAATTATATCATCCTTTATTTCCTTTAGATATTATACTATATCTAGCATCTTGCTTAATTAGATATTCTATATGATATCTTTTTGGTCTAAATGTGGATTTTAGTCCTTAATCGGTATTTGGCATTGGGGACTAATTTTACCTCATAATTATTTTCCCATCTTATAAGGTCAAAACATGTCTAATAAAGTGGATAACTTTTATTTAATTCCATACTTTATAAAGAAATATTATTCTATATATTTGCTATAGATTATTAATGCATTTCAGAATTTGGATTAATTCCGAAATATGACCACAACTGAATATAAATCTTCACGTTTTTATCGTTTGAGAGTTCGAGCTAATTAAATTAAAAAATGTCGATATTAACAAAAATAAATCATATCTTCAACGTAATAAAAAATTATAATACATATTAGTTCGAACATCCATTTTTAATCATGTAATTAATTAGTTTTACATATTTGATAAAATGCATACAATATATTTAATTTAATTAATTTTGTTTTATTCCAAATTGAATCCCTAGTAATCAATCATTTCTTTTCCATGGTCAACCAGCTATCTATCTGTCTATATATTGCACTTCATAACATTGCCTAATATTTCAAGCTTTTCTTTTTTAATTTCAAAAATTACCTTTTCTTCTAAATTAATATTTATTTCACCAAATTCTTATCCATGCATGCATTTCCTCTCTATATAAACCCTAATATTTGACTCAGGAAAACATATAAAACCTCTTCTAATAAAAAAGCATGGCAATCGCTTCATATGCTCAAATCTTAATTCTCTTTTTTCTTCTTACAGTCTATCCTCCAATAGAAGGAAGCCAAGTGGTTCATCAACTGTACGAAACTGAAAAGCTTAAATTTTGCATAGAGTATAGGGTTCATGTAATCGATGGACTGAGCAGCAATGCTCAGCCATTGTTAGTGCATTGCTGGTCTAAGGATGATGATCTCGGAAATCACACATTGTTCATCGGTGGGGATTTTAATTTTAAGTTTGCGACACGACAAATCGGTGGAGAAACAGTTTTCACTTGTGATTTTAAGTGGGGAGCAAAGCATGCGGTGTATAATGTCTATGAAGATAACAGAGACAAAGACCGATGCTGTGCTGGCCATAGCCAATGCTATTGGCAAGCCAGAGATGATGGGATTTATTTTAAAAATGATGATAGCTCTAGCGTTTATGTTAAGGAAGTTAATTGGCAATAGGCATCGGAATTAAATAAATGGAAGCCGCAAGCTTTTTCTGTAATATGGAATGAAACATGAATAAATAAGATCCATGCTGCTTCAGGTGATTTTATACTTATTTTGTTAAATAAAATTTTAAGTTCGAATTTTATGAATAATCTTTAATTAAATTTTGAGCCACTATATTATAATATTTTAGGACAAACTTCCCAAAATGATTTGACATCTTGATTTTTCTCCAAAAAGTGAAAATATTATTGAATATTATTTGCCCAGTACTAATCACCTACGCCTTGGATGCCAAATGTCGGAGTTTTCTTGGATGAAAGAAACTTGAAGTCTTGCACATCCATACAATAAAACAAATCCCTTAAATACTGCTGGAAAATATTGCACTGCTTGCACCACTAACGTACACAATATTTGCCTCCCGAAAATAAGCTACCACAACTCAAAATAAAGACAATCTATTTACTAAACAAGAATCCTACTTGACCAAAATTATTCAACGACGAAGTAATTTAGTATATAATGTGATTCCCATATTAACCTTGAACAACAAATCAAATAAAATTCAAATAGAAAAATGGAATTTTTCGGATTCATTTCACGTAAGGTCAGTGAATATATTACTAACATTAAAATCAAAAGAAAAATTTATAATGGTAAAATACTTGAGCTAAGATTTTTCTTCAATGAAAGTAATTTATTGAAAAAATAAAAGCAAACACCCGAATTCAACACAGATAATATACCTATAGAATACAAATCAATTAATTGTTGTTACGTGACAACTCACGTCGCTGTCTTATCAAACGAGAAGCCATATCAGTAGTACATACCATATGTAATATGGCACAAAAAGACAAAAAAATTCATTCCTCTAAATTCTACGTGTTAAATTTGAGTGACGTGCCATATAATGAGATGTTGATGTAAGTCTTCACATATCAATTTATATGATGGATGTTGACATAAATCACCACATGCCAATTTGTATTCAGAAAAGATATGTGACTCGAATTGAGTCACTCAAATAAAAATAGATAAATAATTATATAATTTAATAAATTTAAAGTGGCGTAAATAACCTTCATTCATTGAAAATCAATCCAAATCGAGCCATATTTGGCTCATAAAAAGGGATGTCACTTCAAACATCCCAACTTATATAGGCCTACTCTATTTTCAACAGTAGCAAGTGAAGTAAAAATTATCTCCGAGATAAAACAAATGACGTTCACCTTCTCTTTAATATTTTTAACACATCCTTTTGGTATATGCTGAAAATATTTTATCCAGGATGAACAAAGCGAGGAAGATGAAGAAGTTCTATGTTGTTTTTAAAGGCAAAGAAATCGGGATTTACATGTCATGGGAAGAATGCTCGCGTCAAGCATTGGGTGTCGCTGATAGTCTATACAGATCATTCGAATCTTATAAGGAAGCTGAAGATGCTATGATGAGGTATAAAAATTTAGAATGCCAAAATTTTAAGAACCAAGAGAATATTCGTAATACAAAAGTCAGCGTAGGTACTTCGTCAAGTGTTAGTTGCTATGAGTCAATTACATGTAGAGACAGTGGTAGAGGATTTCATGAGTCTCTTAGTAGAGAGATGGTGGAGTCCTTTGTCGCCTATATATTTGTTGGAATGCAAATCGCTTTAATGAAAAAGTAAGAGGGTGATTAATTGACTCAAAATGTAATGGTTGAATTTTTGTGATCCCCATGGATAATGGAATCAAGTTTGTTAGTTGTAATATATTGTTTGTGTCAATTTTATCTTTTGTTTGCATATTATGCAGTAAGGATCTACTATATCTTTACACAGAGATCGATCATCCTTGCAAGTCAATGGAGAAAGAGGAGCCCTATTTTTGTAGGTGGATACACTAGGCTCGCCATTTAGGAATAGAGTGTATACCATTGTCCAAAGTGAAAGCGGTATACTCCCTCTTTCGCGATTAGGATAGAGTATTATATTTAAAATTAAATATACAGTATTAAACAAAGCAAGCAAATACAACATATTAAAAAGTAAAATTACCGTATTTACTCCTTGTATCTATTGCACTCAAAGTTTTAACGCAACAGCAAAATCTTGTTCATACATTACGTTAAATCAACGTTTTAAAAAATTCATTTTTATGTATTCGATTTGCATTTAATGGTACATTATATGATCTTTTTGAAAGCTTTAGAAAATATTAAAAAAATTATAAGATTGTTAAAAATTTTAACTTTTGACTCAAATGGATACAGTTTTATTTTACTTTGGCAAACTGAATTCACAGTACTTACATTTTGTTTTGATTGCATACAGTGCATTTGTCCATTGCAGTAGTGAATATAATTTATTGATTATGTTATAACATAATACATTTTATTAAACAAATTGAATATTGATACGTTGAACAAAAATTTATTAACTGCCTTCGAATTATATAAAATAATGCATTATTTTCTAATTTTCCTAATAAATTAATATAAATAGTTAGAGAACAATAAAAAAATTAAAGATTATAGGAAAATTAAAATTTCCCTAATATACTAATAAAAATAGTTAGAAAATAATAAAAATTCTAAAGATTATTGAAAAATTAACTTCGTTACGGAATAGTTATTTTTAGGTTCGATCATTGCGTTAGCGAATGATCCACCAAATTAAAGATACAAATCTTTTCAGTTTGTTTTGGACTAATTGGGCGAACGAAATATAGAGTATTTTCATATTGTTATACTTGCATACAGGGCAATCGATAATTGCATTATCGAATATAACTAATTTATTATGTGTTAACAGAATACAATGTAATAAAGAAAATAAATAAGGATAACGTTGAATTAAATAATACATTATATTAATTATTTTGCAAAAAATAGTAATAAATAACGTTGGAAAGTATTTAAAATAAATTTGACATTAATAAAGAAATTAACTTTAGAACGAAACGGATCAATCCAGTGATTTTATTTTGAGAAAAGTTTATACATTATATTAAATTAATCGAACTTAAGAATACAATACATTGTATCAATTGGAATCGATTTTCGAATAACTGCCCACTACAAAAAAATTGATTTTACCGACGGATTCTTACCGACGGAATAGGGCGTTTTACCGACGAAAAAGGCCTTACCGACGGGTTTTTTATGGATTACAGACGGAATTAATCCGTTGGTAAAACGCTCGTAGGTACCAAATTACCGGCGGAAAACTCCGTCGGTAAGATGTACCGACGGAAACACAAAAAAATTCCGTAGGTAGTTTTGTTAACAAATCCGTCGGAAATTTCGTCGGTTTGACTTTTTACCGACGGATTTTCCGTCGGCAATCCGTCGGAAAAATTTGATTAATAAAAATATTAATTTATTTCAGAAAAATAGAGACGAATATATCCGTCGGTATTTTGTCGGTAAAATTGAATTATTTTTTTTCTTTTTCAATTTTTTTTAAAATTATATATTTCCTGTTCGTAAAAGCAAAAATAGGCATAATACATTCAATACAAAAAAATTAAAATTAAAATTAAAAACATATATGAATTAACAATTTTAATATCCAAACAAACTAGTATATATTATAATTACTGTACAAATAATATCAATATTGTACACAATGTCAACCAATACTGTGAAAATTATCTAATTCTAATTTAAAGATGAACGACAATAATAAAACTATATAACATGTTTAAGAAAGAAGATAATGACAATTTAGCCGTTAATAAGAGGCTTTAATCTTCTCATTGTTCCATGTCAGCCTAATGTATACCTTTGAACTACCAAAAAGGTCCTTCAGGTCTTGCAGAAAGGTCCTTCTTCAAGTCGCAAGATCATCATCAACTGATGAGCTCTCAAGTAAGCAAACTGCAAAACCAATGGCAATCATAGAAATAGTAAAGATATTTTTCAATAGAGAATTATTTTTCCTCTTTCTTGTTCATATCTAGCATAAGTATTTTCAGTTTATTGTTTTTCTAACAAATAAAAAGCACTGGAAGTAACATATAGAAATATTGAGCATTGACTTTGGTAAAATATGTAATTAGATTGCCATAATTGAATCATCATAAGAACAAAACACTATATAAACATTATATTTCTTTTATTTTTTTCTCAAAGAGCATCAAAAGATAAGTCAATGTCATTTTGGAAAATAGGAAGATAACATCAGAAAAAGGATAAGTACAAATTTTTCATCAATGTTAAGTTGTTCCTGTCAATTTAAGGCAGTATTAGCAAGCTACCAGGTGATTGACTAATATTTCAATTTGTGATAAGCATAAAAGAACTAACCTATAGAATTGCCATTATTAGAATTGTAATTCTACGAGAAATGACAGTGGAAAACTGAAATGACAGTTATGCTTAATTACTTATAGAATTACTTAATTACTTATAGCTTTATGCTTAATTACTTATAGAGTTATTACTTATAGAGTTACTTATAGAAAACTAAGATGACAATTATGCTTAATTACTTATAGAGTTA
Organism: Excoecaria agallocha; assembly: GCA_037975025.1. Taxonomy (NCBI): domain Eukaryota; kingdom Viridiplantae; phylum Streptophyta; class Magnoliopsida; order Malpighiales; family Euphorbiaceae; genus Excoecaria; species Excoecaria agallocha. Next base: position 27,415,110 of record CM075813.1, on the reverse strand, counting down.
TGCTTAATTACTAATAGAATTGTAATTCTATGAGAAATAACAGTGGAAAATTGAAAAAGTATAAAAATTCATTATTTAAGATAGAAGTATTGAAAGCTGAGTTAAAGGCCCATGCATTAGCCAGTGGAACTAAAGGAAAAACCATTAAAGAATTACTGCTACCCTATAAAGCCTAAAGTATCTCAAATTGGCAATTAGTTAACATATAACTTCACACTTGGTATGCCTAAAAAATATATTGTAAATATTATCACTTCAAGCTAATACACTTCAAGCTTAACTAGTTAAGCTAATACACTTCAAGCTTAACTAGTTAAGAACATTACATTTATATTATTTTAACTCTAAGTTTGGGTTTCATTAATTATATTTATAGTATAAATATTAATATTTATACAGTGACATGATAATATTAATAATACTTGTTTTACTAATATTATTACAATTATCAAGTACATTTAAATCACCTTGTATCAATTATTCATTTCATAACACTTGCCATTATTATTTTTTCCTTTTTATGAAATAGCTATACGGTAATGCACTTGTTATTATCAGCTTGTTGTTACACTAATAAACAGCTTGCTGTTTATGCAATAAATAGCTTGCTGTCATTTTAAACTTCATAATATATTTTTTTGTCAATAAAATCATAATATCATATTTAAACACTATCTAATAATTCTTCCATAGCCTGGCAGCTTAGTTTGGACACAACCTTTATTCCATTCCAACAACAAACTTTAATTTAAAATAATCATATGCTAAGTGTTTAGTTTTCAAGGGTCCAGGTGTCTCTATATTATAAGTAATAAAAGAGATATATGTTAACCTACTAAATAAACCAAAGTTTAAATGAGATTTTTTACACGTAGAAGCAGAACTATAATTTTAAGTGAGTGCTAACAGCACTCGGTTAGTGGCTTACTACACTCGGGCAAGTGATTTTCCTCAGCCCAAAGACTATACTAACTCTCATCTATTTATACTTGCATGCAGCTCATTTACTCAATAATTTTTTATTTCAAGAATCCAAACATTTAATAACCTTGATCAAATTTTTTGACTATAACTATTTTGATGCAAGGAGATGGGGGCATGTGTCACTTCTAGTTTAGATAAAAGATCAAAATGAACTTGTATATTTTTATGTGTACACAGACATAAATTAAGTTGGTCTAAACTACAAACTCCAATGAGAGAAACACAAGGTAGGGTTTGAGCCTAGGGACGGACAATGACAGAACCCAAATCATGTCTTGTGGGCTGCTATAAGTTTTTTTATTTCTCAAGAAAATAATAAAAAAAAATTGTATTGCTGTTGGTATAAAGAAATAGAAAGAAACCCAGAATCTCCGGATCCAAGAAACAGCTAGGCCATGATGTTTGTGCAGAGAGAAAATGGAATTTAAGAGCCAATTAGTTCCTGGTAAAGAGGGAAAGGAAGATAAGTGTATTTTAATTTGAATGAGTGGGTGAGTGATCGAGTTTGTCTACACTTTTTTAATGTAAGTTTTTTTATCTTTTTCTGCTTCTGCATTGCATTTTGTACAGAAAAAATATTAAATTATCTCCTCTTTTTTCTTTTTAAAACTAAACATATGTGGTAATGTTTATTAATTGCCATTTGCACCCATTTGTCCATTCCACCTTCACCCCATGACTCTGACTCAGCTTCTATTATTTTACTAACAATTTCTTCATTAATTACTTATTTGGGACCATCGACAGATGATTATTTTATTCTACTGTGGGTTTATCAAAATGTCTAACAAATTGAATGCTACAACAGGAAAAAAAAATGTCAGCACAAGCATGAATAAAATAGAAGTACCTTGCATGGGAATCTACGGATGTAGTCCAACAACAATTTTGAAGTATTACCCCTCAAATCTTAAAATGTAAGATTTGCAGATTGCATAAATTTTCCCTCCGGATAAAACATACAGATTCATAAAATGTATGGATCCGATGAGGCTCAAGATCAGCAACAGTTGTTGGAAGGCCTGACAGAAGTTCAAACACAAACAGCTTACTTTCTCCAACCTGGAAACAAGATTAGTAGATTCCCATAATTTATTGATGTACTTAAGGAATAGGAGTATATTTCATGCAACGATAAAAAGATCAAAAGCAAACAGACAATTTAGTTCACTGAGGAATGAAAAAATTAAGCAAATTTACCTATAGGATAACAAATTTTCGTTTGAATTTCTGAACAATCTTTAAGAACGTGTCACAGGCAATATCCTAAAAGAAACTAAAGTTTAAGTCATACATGAACATGATAAATTACTAACTAAAAACAAGAAAACAAAACCGATCCAATCCCGCAAGCTAGTGTATCTTAACATGCAATACTGCAATAATATCATAATACATCATACACAAAAAATTTGTCAACACAGCAATCAAAAAGAGAAAAAAAAGGTTTAATAACCTGAACTCCAGGATGTGTTTCATGCATGAACTCAAACAACTTATTAAGACAGTTTTCAAGAACTTCCAATGGGCTCTAAGAAATTGTGGATACTGCCCCACAACATACCTGCAGATGGAAACAACAAAGATATTTAATGTACAAACATTATCCTCAAGATAAGATTCTCAACAATTTTCGCAACAACACAAGCATGAATAAAATATAAGTTCCATCAAATCTTACCCAAATGTTCCCTTTTTTTTATAAGCAACTGAATTTTATTGAGATAATGGGGGAAAAATAAGCAAAGAACAGAGCTTCTCTTGACAAACTCAGGAACAAAGCACCGAACCAAAATACTGCCTAAAAAACAAAACTACACTGTCAAACAACCAAAGAAAAATGAAAAAACCACTCTACAAAAAGACAAGCTCTAGGAAAGCCCAAGAAACAAGAGCCCAATAGAACAAGAAAGCAGAGAGCCACGCCAAAACTAACAGTAGCAAAGAAAACCAATTGCTCAGGAAAGAAACCCAGACTCAAGGAGAACAGAAAATTCAGGAATGAACCACAAATTGCAGATCCAAGACAACAGCACTTACCAATGAGAGATGCAACATAGAAAGAAAGCCCTTCTGACCAGCGAAGTCCATAACCACCCTTAACCCCTCTTTTCTTTTCTGCAAATGGGTAGCAGCTTAAATTACCAAAATCATCAAAAGTTATTTCAAATTTAAAGCTAGTAATTGAGGAAAAAGAAAATATACCATGCAAATGCTGCTCTAAACTCCCACTAGAGACATACTTGTACACCAAAAACAAACCCTCATCGGGATCAATGCAAAAACCCACTAGGGGAGTGGCAGATTGTTCTCTCTCCTACATTATTCCAAAAAGACAAGAAAAAAAGAAGGATTAAATAGGAGAGAGTGAAGGAAAAATAGACAGAGACAAAAATAGTACTCTTAGATGTCGAAGTTCAGTGAGTAGGCAAAAAAATTAAACCAATATCTTGGATTTGATAAGCAAAAGTTTGTAAACACAACAAAATGAAATAGATCTAGAAGCTAACCACTGATCTATACTGCTAACCTAAGATTGCAGAGATCGCTACTTCAAGGGTTTTAGAGAGAGAGCCGACGCACCAGTGGTGGGCAGCAGCGATTGGGTGAGGGAGGCTTCCAGTGGTGGGCAGCGATGGGTGGGTGAGGGGTCGGATTAGGGTTTCAGTGGGTTGCGAGATAACTCCGATGAGATGCGGTGGTGGTGAGTGGGTGATGAGTGGACGAGAGAGGGTTGAGGGTGGGTGTTGGAGTGGCTATTTATGAAAAAAGAACTCAGAGAAATGGGATTATTTTGCCCTAAATTATGTCATTATATATTTTATTAATATTAAATATAAAACATTTATTAATAATTACCGATGGATTACCGACGAAACTAAACCGTAGCTAAAACAAAACGCCTCAGACCTAAAAATTTTCCCCACTTACTTACCGACAGAGTATAAATCCGTCACAAAATCTGTAGGCAAATAAAAAATGCTTGTATTACCGAAGGAATTTCCGTCGCTACATCAATTAATTGAATATTTTATTTACCGACGGAAATAATCGTCGGTAAATCGGTCACTAACAATGGGAGCCAACATTTCCCGCCAATAATACCGACGAATTATTATTTTCGTCGGTAAAAATTTCGTCATTTTTCAAATTGATTTTTTTACCTACAAATTATAAGTTTAGTCGGTAATCCGTCGGTAATATATTACTTTTACCGACGAAATATATATCCGTCGGTAAAATCGATTTTTTTTGTAGTGGCCGTTGCCTAGTATCCCAAACCTTTAATGCGGCGATGCAACATCTTGTAAATAGAATTGGAAAAATGCATTAGTATGTTGTAAATATTGGGGAAAAAAAATCATTATGTAAGAAATTACTTTGAATTACTTGCCATAGGTTAAAAGAAAGTAAAGAGTAATTAACATATAAAAAATATAAGCAGTATTGTAATAAATGAATTAAAGTAAACAATTACACTAATATAGGAATAAAATAAATAAAGAAATGGTAATCATAAATTAATTAAGCTAATTAACAATTTAGTAGAAAATAATAAGAAATACATCAATATTATTTAAATATTATAATTTTGATCAATTCAAAATAGTACTATATAGAAATATAATATCAATGACTATATAAAAACAACTATATAAATTCATAATAAAATAAAGAATGCTTAAAAAATATAATATTACTTTATAAACGAACGATATTTGAAAAAAATTGGTAAGAAGATTTGAAATGAAATAAACAAATAAGGTAAACTAATTAATGAACGAAAATTAAAATATATTATACTAATTGAAATAATAAAGCAAACTTAAATTTTAATATCGGTTTTCGTCATTCGCATAATCAACGTTTGAAGTTCGTTTTTATATTTTGGGTAAAGTTTATACATTACAGTCAATTAATGAAGCATGTGAATACAATTTATTCGCTTTGTTTATGTCAATGTATATGCATTGTCTCCACTTTAAGATAAACTGAATATCTTATATCCTAATTGCAAGATTTGTCCCAACATGTACTACATTGGGGCAAATGATAATGGGCTTACAGTTCAAAATATTTTGGGCCTTTACATTATTGATTTTAATTTACATTACTCCGGGTCCAAGACAAGTTTTATCGTCAAGTGCAACAATGATATTGGTATTGATAAATTGCAGGCTTTTGCTAGGCCGAATTGAGGAGTAGACAGGTCATGTTACTGAAAATTCTCAAGTTTATGAAAATTGACTTTACTTTACTGAATCTTCTTACAGAATTTAAGAATGGGGTTGGTTTGATGTGGAATGCAGGACATACTATTAGTGAAGCTGTTGTGGTTCGGTACGAAGTGAACACGGGAGTTAATGGAGACAATGCAAGCTAAATCTTTTTCTACAAGAACAATACGCAGTAATGATGTGGGAATTTTTGAAATCAGTTTGACATTAAATATGTTAATTTTTATTTATTCATGTCATAATCATGGTGATTAGTTAGTTTGCTTAATTGGATTATGTTGCTGAGATTAGGCAAATATTGGCATAACTTGATATTAACAAATAAGAAAACCATGACATAAAACCTGATTCTTTGGAACAAGTTGTTGTCAAATAAGTTCTACATAAACCATGACATTGACTTTTGAAATTAGCAATCTAAAATTCAGCATCTGAAAAGGCATCAGCATGTCCATCATTGCTCTTCTTTGTGCATGATGAAGATGAGTCATCGGATATTAAGATGACAGGGTCTGCTGGTTTGTTGGAACGACAATTAGAAGCCCTGTCGAACAAGCCAATGAATATGTCATATGTCTTAAGCAACAGTGCATCGTCTAATATTTTCTCACAAACATAATCAGATCCAATATCCTCAGCAAGCCTTTTGATTAGCTTAACAACTTCATTCCTGACGGAACTAATATTTTTCCTTGCTGTATTGTACATCACCTCTAAGCTTGCAGGCGAAGCAAGCAGAGAGGTGTTCCTTTTGATCATCTTTTTCTGGAGTCTTGTCCATAGCGGCAATTATTGTGAATACGTTGGATGGAAGATGGAAGATATGTGATATCGGTTGATGTATGTATATGTATATATAATGGCCAAGAGCTTCTCCGTGTATGGGGAGCTATGGGATAAGCTGTGATTATAGATGCCATGTGTTTGTGTATTATTGTAATGAAGTATAAGTTGTAGTATAACTTTTCATTGTGCATACAGCTGTATTGAAATGAGCGAATAAGAGGATGATGACGTAAGCATAAATTTAGGGTTGAGTCAAATGTTGTGAAGTTGTACATAATTAGGTGCCGATTCACCAACCGTGTGCTGCTTGTATATGGGTTGATGATCAACGACAATGATTTGATCATTAGGTTTTTATCTTTTTTGTTTTATCAAATTGAAAAATATGATCGGTCGGAAAGCTCATTTCATTTGATAAAAAATAATCAGATACAGTTTACGTTTGGGGAAAATTTGTTATGTAGCGAACAATATGATTTTAATTTAAAGTCTATATAATACGTTAATAAATAAAATTAAAAATACATGTGCTAAATTCATAATACCATTGCATTTGGAATCAGGGTTGAGTAAAAAAAATTTTAAATATGAATAACTGCAAAATAGATACGAAACAGAATCGATTTTTACGGTTAACGAATCCGATGGACTCGGTTACGATCTGTAATTATTATATTTTTTGTTAATAATTTTGGTTTAGGTTTTTAAGTATCGATTAACCGTTCATATACGGTTTTTACGGTTAGACGGTTCATATATATATATATTAAAATTTTTCTATTTCTCTAAACAATTTACATAAAATAATACTTTAAAATATATTTAAATAATAATTTTATTTTGATACTATAAAAGTTATATAATAGTTAAAATTGAATTTATATTATGCCATTCTCTTTAATTTTATAGTAATATTTATATATTGTATCCAATTAACATTTATATATGTTGTATACTTATCATTTGATATAATTAAATAAATTTATGTTCATCCATAAATCATATTTAAACTCCTCATTTTGTAACTAATGTATTTACTTTTTAACTCATGCATTTACTTTATATTTTATGTCCTTATGTCTTCTTATGTAATCTAGATTCCAATCCCAATAAATGGAGGCTTCTTCCATGAAATACATATAAGAAATAGATAATAAGATAATACTTATTTTCTCTCCTAATTTCTATAAACTCATTATATTGTCTTTATTCTTACATTCTATTCTTATTATATAGTTTTTGTATTTTATAATTGTGTTCATATTTTACTTAATAGCATTTAATTACATTTCTTATGATTTAGAGTTTATGTTATAACGTTTATTATTATCCAAAATTTTATTTGACTTATAATCAAACATAGTAATTTTCAATAAATATAAAATTTACTTATATAACATTAGATATTAATTTATAGCACATGAATGTTGGTTAGTAATGTAATATGCCACATCGGTTAGAGAGGAGAATGAAATAGTCTTTATAAAGCTATGGATACCTCTCCCTTACAGATGCATTTTAAACCGTAAGGGCCTCGGTCAAAAGTGGATAATATATACAAGTGACCATCTGGGGATGTTACAGTTGGTATCAGAGCCGGGGGTCGGACCATGTGCCAGTGTGATACTAGGCCTTCGAGCCAGCGTGGACGCTGGGCCCATTTAGGTAGGGTGGATTGTAATATCTCACATTGGTTGGAGAGGAGAACGAAATAGTCCTTATAAGGCTATGAATACCTCTCCCTTGCATACACAGTTTAAAATCATTAGGATCTCAGCCCAAAGCGGACAATATCTGCAAGCGACCATCTGGGGACGTTACAAGCAAATTATATTTTATTTCGTAATTGATTGTATTAATTACTTTACACATTTAAAATTGAATTGAACTCTGTGTAATTCCTGATAAAGCCTAAAATGTCTTTATTTGTAAGGAGGAGAGTTGGCAGTTGAGGGTGTCCGGTCGGATGGCTGGACCTACAAGAAGGAATGCCTGGTCAGACCAGGCTTTAGCACTCAGAAGCTTAAGTTAGTAGCTTTTAGAGAAATAGTGCTTAGAGAGAGAGTGTCAGAAATAGTGCTTTGGCTATTTATAGGAGATAAAAGAGGGGTACTCGGGTACCTCGGGAAGTGATAACCGGCAGTTGGAGCAGGTGAGCGACGATGTGACAGAGAGCAGGTGTAGCGTATGGACGTTGGCTTATGTTAGTAGATTGACACAAAATGTAACACCCTTACTGTAACAGTCTTATCGGATTAAGCAATTGATCGAATATATATATATATATATAAACCAATTGTACCGACTTTCATTTCTTTTTCTTTTTGTTTTGATTTTTTGATTTTTATTTTTTATATATATATTTATCCAAAATTTAACCATTTTAGCCCCTAAAGCTTTTTCTCTAACTTCTGAAGCTCCTATTCATTTTTAATTCAATTCCATAATTTTTATCACATTAAAAATAGGTGGGATATAAATTATCGGCTCAATCAGTATCTGTTATGAGTTCGATTCGACAACTACCGATGTCATAAAAAAATTCAATTCTCATTACCAAAATATTCTACATAAAAATTCATAAAGACCTACAAAATTTGGCAATATTCGGAGTTCATTTACTATTTTTAAAAAAATTACACAAAATCAAGTCACCTTTCCTATCAGCGAAATTGAGTCGCTACATTTTTCATATTTTTGACTTTCGGGTATACTTTTCTGCCCAAAAAATACTATTTATTATCAAAAAATACTGTTCACGGCTAATCCGATATTGAGGTCATTACAAAGATATGTTGTCCCATCAGTCTGATCGGATATCACCTTCCAGTCTTGTCTACCGAGCTAACTCTTTTGCCTTTTTGTTAATGGGCTTGGGCCATACCAAATGTTATTGGGTCAACTTGATTGGGCCTTTGGAAATATTTTTTTCATAGTTATCAATTCAAATTGTATAATTTTATGTTATAAATTATAATGGTTAATCGAAAATTTGGATTAAGAAAATCGAAAAATCGAAATTAATGGACATGGTAAACTGAATGTAATGGATCGAACCGGTTAATGGTTAGTTATTTGTAGAAACCACTCTTAATGTTATGATTAATTTTATTGCACCTGCACCGGTTAACCAGTTCATGCTCAACCCTAAATGTGTAGGATAAAAGTTAAAATACAAAACTATGGTTTAAGAACATTTTCTGTTTCAACATGATTACACTGTATGTCTTTAGGTTAGGAAGTCAGATTTTGGGGATTATTGGGTGGCTAGAATTTTACAGGAAATAGGAGATCGGAAACTACCTTGGTACTGTAGTGTAGTCTGATTTTGCTGACTTTGGAGTCAATCTTCCAAAAGCCAGTTAAACTGCTTGGTTGTTAGGTTAATGGTGGAACTTGGGTTTCGATCAATGGCTGGTGAGAAGGGCTGGAGATTGTGAAGCCACAGATAATTAAGTGATTATTTTGTGGAGGTATGGATTGGTTTGTGCCTGAGCAATGATGGTTGACAGTACGCAATAAGAGATTGAGCGATTTGTGGGGTAATGTTGGGAGTTATGATTGGGATAACCATGGCAGGGGAGGCAAAGTTGAGGTCATTGGACTGAGGAAGGAAATGTTGCGTTCCAGATTGGGCGGGGTTGTTTGCTTGATTTTTTTATTGGGAAGAGATTGGATTGATCTATGAGAAAAGGTCCATGTTTCACGCTCACCGTACCAAATGATTATAGGTTTAACAAGAATATCGCTGATTGTAACACACTTGAATGTGATGTAACAAACTTAGTTTAGGTGTCTTGGTACTGATTTATACCATATTTTTTTAGTGTCTATGGTATTGTTTTGTAATCCGACGATGTGTACTTATTAAATTTGTCTTAACCTTCTATTCAAAGTGATTACATAATCCTTGTTTTGTTATAACTGAAAATGTTGTTTTTATTTCTCAAATGTAAGTTTAACTGTTCATAATTGATAGATCGCTTGCTGACCGATCGGGTAAGAGGTCTTCGAGTGTTGAGGTCCTCATCTTGCATTCCCGATGGTGGGAGGATCTGATCGGGGAGGAGGTTCAATCGGGCTCTGTGGATATTGTCCGCTTTGGGCCTGGACTCTCACGGCTTTGTTTATAGGGTGCTGTCCCAAAATGCATCCATAGAAAGATGGTGTGCATGGCCTTATAAGGTCTAATTTTAGCTCATCTCGAGCAGATGTGTAGAAGATAACATACGTTATCAATAATATTTGGTTTTAATGTTCTATCATTTTAGATTTATTGATCACCGTCATAGTTACGAACTAATATGCAATTTGAATTTATATTCTCATACATAATATGTCAATATAATTTTGTATCTAATTTACATCTTGCATATTACCAATCATTTTTTTTAAATATTAATAGTGAATTCAAAACAATACATTTAATGTAAATTTGATAATTGTATATTAACAATAATTTTTGTATAGTAAATTCATTATTGAATATAAAATTTCTTAACATATAAAATTTTTAATAGTTTATTATCCATTTTAGCAAACATTGTTAAACACTCGTGTTATACACTATTATCACGTTCATAAATTATATGGGCAATTTATTGAATTTTATAACTTTGTAATATAATTTTTTTAAAATGATTTGATGATCTTCCAGATAATGTTTTATGCAAAATCCAGTAGGCTCATTCATGAACGTTGATGACTCGTGTTATGATCAACAAAAGCAGATAAGCTATTTCATTAAATTAAGAGTGGCCTCACGGTTCCCGAAGTGAAAAGGCTACTTTCCTAAGCCAAAAAGCTAGACTAAAAAGGCTACAGGCTACTTTGAATTATTAATCTCTCCTTATCTAAATATTTTCTAATTTCCCATCGACTATCTCATTTATCAAATTCGGGAGTTTCGTTCGTACTAAACACTTCCGGCTTCCATAGAAAGTACTTGCAAATTTCATTATCATCTTGCATTTGTATATCAAAACAAATTGAGAGTAAATCTAACCATGCTAGTGCGTTTTGAAGTCTATATAACCGATGAAATTATGCAGTTTGGAGCCATGGTATGATAATATATGTTAATTTGTTTAACATAGCCATATATCCGATATTAAGATTATATTATGACTAATGTAGATGTAAATCTTAAATTTGGTTTTGTTAATATTTTTTCTATTTATTATATGTTTCAACTGCTACTGAAGGAACTCTGAGTGAGTTTTATAGTCTCAGTACGATGATCATCGAGCTAAGAAGCCTATCATGCGAATCGTTCAATGTTAGGGTCCATTTTGCAAATGGACGAGCTTTAATGTACGATGGCTTGGAACTATTCTTCAAAAGATACAGAATAAAGTCAAATTATAAGTGTATTTTTGTTCATCATGTCCCATTATGCTTCCATGTAATGGTTTTGGACATAGACAGAGGCAATGTGGAGTATTCAGATAAATTTAGCGTTAGTATGGAATGGACAATGAAATTTTTACCAACTTTCCATCTAGGCCTGGGTAAAGTGAATTATTTAATTTTTTTCCTTTATTTAAATTTTGTTGCCGCAATTTATGCTTTTTAACTATTATATATATATATATATATTATTTTAATAGCTAAAATTTTATTTGTTCTTCTAATGAACCATTGAAATTGCATTTCTTTCAGATATTGCATCGCCATGGTCATTCTCTATTATCTGCAAAAAAAAGCCTGGTACTATCATATGGTAAGAGAATCTATGTTATTATAGTTTATTTTCATTAATGTACATGAACTTGTACCTTATACCATAACGTTGGCTATGGTCAGACTGTTCCACCCCATAAAGCTACCAAATATCTGGGTATATATTGCCTCGAAGTAAAACTGTGCAAGCTATATCATAAGATTTGTTGTCACACCCTACTCGGAACAGTTTTTTCCGATGCGAACTTATCCGAAATCGGTAATTTTTTTTTTCACCGAACAATTCAAACCACTTGAAAAATACTTTTACAATAATTCCAGAAACAAACAATAGTCTTAAAGACAATTAAAATAAATACCAACCATCATACCAAAAACTTATACTAGCCATTCATCCATTACAGTTAAAAATACATTTAAAATGCAATTCAAACTTTTACCTTAATCGTCTAAGTATATACATGCCAAAAGCTTAAACCAACTAACACAAAAATCTTCTCGTCCGATCTGGACCTTCAATGTACTATGCTCCCGCAACACTCCAGAACCTGCACGCAGTAAACACTACGTGCTGAGCATTAAATATACCCAGTGGTGACTACTAATCCAAGAATTTTCCAAGAATAAGCACAATTGCGTAATTTATGCTTCTATTATTCTTATTTCATTAAGCATTTTCTTTTATTTCAATTATTATTATTTATGTTACTAATTTTTATTCTGATAACCATTGGTCTTTTATTTCTAAACTTCCAACTTTACTTTGCAGTATTTTCTTAGGTGGATCAATATCAGATTTATTTTTACTTTTACGTTAATGTTTACTATACTTTTACTTTTATCATTACTTTCGTTTTATCCTTTAGCCACAGCGATTTAGCTATCATTTCATTTAGTAATGTATTGGTACTCGTGTCTTTACTAGTACCAAAATAAATTACTTTAATTCTTGATTTACTATTCAATTATTTAATCTGTACTCTAATTATACTTCTTGCTATTTATTCTTTTATTTTTGCTTTGACTTTTAACTAATAACTACATTACTATTTGAAGGCTTTTAAGCTTTATTGCAAAGTGAATAATTATTTCAGGACACTTTGCAGTCAAAATCTCTTTCCTTCATTTATATATATATATATATATATATATATATATATTACTTTCGTTCAAATATTTATTAAGACATATGTCTTTTACTTTTTTCTCATCGGCCAATTATGTGTCTTTCTATTGTTTTACTTTTCAATTAACTTTTCTCTCAGAAAGACGTTACATAAGCATTAAGTTCACTTCATATCATAATCATCACTTTTTTTAACTTTAAGCAGGAAATTAATATTATTTTTCAAACTTGTCACTTTCTACAATAGTAATTGGTACGAGGAATACCAATTAATCAAATTTATCTTTTTCACTAAAAACAAAATACATTTTAAATTCTTATAAAAGCTTAACTAAACATTGATTTAATATTTTAATCTTATAAAACCTTTCTTTTTTTTTTTTCTTACTAATTACACTTTTCAGAAATCTTCACAGATTTATTTTAACTTTACATTTTCTTTCAAACGAATCGCTTTCGTTATAACTTTTTTATATTCAACTCAATTAAATAGTACTTATTTATTCATTTCGATGTGCCCCTAGTGCAATACAACAGGTTTCTCACAAAGGATACTCGGGACTAAACCCGAAGGTCCCACAGAACAGATAGAGAAATGATCTCGAAAGATTAAGTCTCACAGAGCAGAAACAGATACACTTTCACTTTCACTGAAGCTATGGAGATCAAAGATCCCACCCGTAGCTAAGCAAGTCGCCATGACTTGCACCGCGGTACAGAGGTGTCCCTATGGCTAGCCAATTATATCCAAAACAAGAATCATATTACCTGTCTATCGCTAAGGGCAAACATAATCAATCACATTGCAAATATTTTTGAACATTTAAAACTTTTTAATTTTTTTATTTTATTTATTACTATACTTTATTCTGATCAAATGCACTCTTTTGTACCTTTGACTATTCAATAACTTTTTATCCTTTTATTCACTTTCTCTTTTTCAGTCACTTTTGTGAATTATTTTTTAATAATTTCCTTAGATACTTAAGCTTTTAAGTTCTTTATACAGATTCTGAATTATAAATTATGACAGTATAATTCATAATTTCTTTTATTCTTTTTTTGAATAATTCTTTACGAATTATTTTTCAATACTTTTGAGCTTGATCTTTTTTTTTACACTTTGTTTTCCTTTTTGTCTAAAACTCTTTAATTATTTGCTTAGCCGACTTTTATTTCGTCAGCGAAATATTTTATATTCTTTCACTCTTTTGGTTCTTTTTATTGACTAATTTATTTTGATAAATTAGTCACACCTTTATTTTACTACTTTTTACGAAATTAAGAATTTTATTAATATAAGTTATTATCTTATGCCTCGAAAATGCATAATTTGACTTTTTCTATTGGATTACTCATTTCAAATACGTAATTACAATTTTGCCATTATAATCATTTATTTTCATTTTTATTATATAATTTCTTTCATTATTCATCTTTTATTCTTTATTTTACTATTTTCGGGTAAAATTATATTTTTGTCCTCATACCATGGAAACTTTATCTTTTAACACAGTTAAATCTCCAAAATTACTATTTTGCCCTTATTACTATTTCTTACTTATTTTTACGCATTAGTTACTGTAATTTTGTCCCAAAACTTTTATTTTCTTTCATTTAAGTCCTTTTTCTATTTAAAACTCATTTTATCTTTCTTTTATTTACGTATTAATTTATTTCCATCATTTTCATTTATTTATGAATTATTTACCAATAATTCATTATTCTTATTATTTTCACGACCTAATAATTATTTCGAAAAATTCATCGGTTAACTTTTTATTTCTTGTCATTGACATTAATTTATTTTCATATTTATTCATCACTTTAGTCATTTTTATACAATTATGCATTGCTATTTCAATTATTTCCATTGTACATATACACATAAAAATTCCAATAAAATCCTAATAAATTCAATAAATTCCAATAAAATTTATTTAGGCATTCTTTGTTGGTTATTATCATTTTTCATCAAAATAGTCACGTAATTCACTCTAAATCACAATTTTTATTCAATACATACAATATACATAATCTTAAAAATTTCCAAATTAATTCTAAATATTCTCTAAAAATTTATAGACATCAATTATCATGTATATTATTATTTTAAGCTAACATACATTAATTTCATGCATTTTTCTCATCATTTTCTTTACTTAAGGAATTCGGCCACCAACATTTTCCACCTTAAAAATTTTCTTTCTTCCATTAAGGCCTTCATTTCATTCTCTCTCATGCTTAATTTTATTTACCCTAACATAATTGCATTAATTAACAATTTTTCATATTTTTACCTTAATTATATAATTAAGGAAAATTCATATCAATAGGGAAATCAAAAGATTTGGTAGTCACTTACCTCTTTCCATGCTTTAACTTCCTTAAGCTTCATTTTTCTTCACTTGACACAAAGCAAAACTTTATCCTCCACAAATTTCCTCCTTGGCCGAAATCTTTAAGCTTCCTAACCTTAATTTCTTGTTCTCAAATGAAAAATTCAAGCTTATAATTAGTTTCGACACCTTAAAATCTATGAAAAAATACTAAGAAATCAATTTAAATCATTAAGATTTATAAGATCCAACTTACCCCTTTTTCTTTCTCAACTTGATTTCTTGCATTCCTTTGCTCAAATCACTTGATTAAGATCACTAGGGTGATCTAGAGAGCTGGAACTTCATCTTTTATGTTGGGGTTAAAGAGAGATTTGGGGTAGAAGAAGAAGAAATCAAAGAGAGAGAGGGAGAGAAGGTGGTTCGGCCACCATAGAGGGAGAAGAAAGAGCTGGAAAATCTGGAGAATTTTCAGACTTTCTAGCCTCTTATATTCTTCTAAATGGGCCCAAAAGTGGGCTTAGCCCAACTTAAAATTAAGGCCCATTTATGCATTTTTAAAGCCCAATCAAATTTCTCTCTCCTCCTCACTTCAAATTACTTCAATTTTGATTCTATCATTCTTAAAACATCAAAAATAGGTAGTACATAAATTTTCAGCTCAATCGGAGTTCATTATCTGTTCAATTCAAACTTATCGGTCCGATTCGACAATTACCGGTGTCACCGAAAAATTCCATTCTCATCACCAAAATATTCTAAATAAAAATTCATGTAGGCACCCAAAATCTGGCAATATTCAGAGGTCGTTTACTATTTTTAATTATTTGTGCAAAATCAAGTCCTCTTTCCTACCAGAAAAATTGACTCGCTATATTTTTTATATTTTTGACTTTTGGAGGCCCATTTGACCTCAAATTCACTTCAAATTTCAACCATAAGCTCACCATGACTATTCCTTTCAAATGATCCAATAAAATATTTTCGACTTTCGGGTGTCCTTTTGGGCACGGGAAATACAATTAACTGCCGGAAGGTACTATTCACGGCTAATCCGGTATTGAGGCCATTACACTTTTACAGTTTCTCCCCATCCATTCATCGTGTCTTATCGATGCAAGTTAATAATGCTCAAGGATGGGCAGAAGATATCCTTTCGAACAAGCTTTGAGGGCAGATGGGTACGGTTTGTCCGTTTTTACGGACTTGATAAAGGAGACTTTTGTTCTTTTATTCAGTCCCCTGAAGATAAGAAGACATTCATTGTGAGAGTTTTCAGAAGCGGTATCGAAATCTGATTTAATTTAATCGTTTTTTAATGTTCTATTCGTAATGCACAATGCATGGCGTATGAACAATATTTGTGTCCTTTTTTATGGTTTATATATTTGTGTCTGTCTTTTATGTATCGAGTAATAAATTCTAATTGAAATTTTAAAAATTACTCTCCTTTGGTAACTAATATAATTTATTTTCAACGTTATTTACTGATTCTTGTATATCATAAAAAATGCAAACTTGATATGTTACGGTTTATGACAATTATATTTAATTTCTAGCTTTATAAACTTCGCTTTGTGAATCTCAAATGTAGCTTTACCTAATATTTCATTTGTCATAACGAATTAAACGACATAAGCTTGAAAAATACACTCTTTTCTGTATGCGAACATTGGCATCACTCTATTTGCTATTAAAAACAAATGCATCGTTGTACATGAAGGTAACTGGAAACACTGATTATACATATTTAATAAGAGAAATGATTATAGTGTCGGCCGTAACCCTTAAGACGACACTATCTATATATATACAAGATAATACAAAATATTCAGTTTATACCGATCTCAATTAAATATATTCAGCTTGTTAACAATTGGTGCATCTTCATGTAGCAATTGCATAAAAATTGACTAAAAAACGAGGTATTGTATTCGGATGATGCATAAGTTAATATGTAAATTACGTTAGTGTATATCATAAATGTATGGCTTTAAAAATTAATACCCTTGCTTAGGAAGAATAAAAAAATTTGGAAACCTAGACGCAGTTTCTTCAATCAAAATAAATTAAATTATATTATATAGAGATCCATTATTCCATATGATAGAAATCTGTGTTAATAATTATGAAATTTCAATATAATTAAGTATAAGAAAATGAACTTAAATTCCTTGCATACTATAAACTTTTCACTGAGTCTTTAATAAGTCGAAAGTGAATACCCTTTAATATCGAAGCTGAATAAGTGAATACGTTGAAGTCAGTTTGGGGATACATAATCCATTTGTTTTTCCAACATGGTTGTTGCATCTGATGTCTGGTATGAAAAAAGGCAAACGAGTTTTTTCAATTAAATGCAATTACTATTGATTAATTTCATTCGGCCATGCGAGGATTTTAAATCATCCTAAAGGTTATGCTTTCCCCTTGTATTAAAATTGTACCCAACATATTCAGTGTTGTCCGATTTACATCCAATGTATTCGGTTACTCAGGAATAGAAAAATATATCCATTTCCTTCGAAAAGTTTTCAACGCTGGATAAATTTCAAACGAAATACAATGTAATAAAATTGAATCACTTCCTGTATTATGTTGTTAGACCGAATACAATGTAGCCTAAATTGCATTAATGTGGAAGGGATACCACGTGTGAAAAACTGTACTGGAATTTTGCCTAGGTTAATATGTCAATTATGATTGACTATACCATAAATGTATGCATTTAAAAATTAATACCTTGGCTTAGGAATAATAGAAATATTTTGATAACATCGACGCAGTTTCTTCAATCAAAATAAATTAATTTACATTATAGAGAGATCCATACGATCGAAATATGGATAAAATTATGCAATTTTTTTATCCATTAATGTATAAGAAAATTAAATTTAATTCCTTGCATACTATCATACTGTATCCGGAGTCTTTAATTACTCGGAAGTGAATACCCTTTAATATCATAGTTGAAAAAGTGAATACATTTTAGTCAGTTTGTCGATACAAATTGCATTCGTTTTCCTAAGAATCCTAACAGCGTTGCGTTCGATTTCTACTTAGGAAAAAAGTCAACAGTCTTTTCAAATAAATACACTTATTGCGTCTTTACTTTTTTGGGCCACGTGAGGTTTTAAATCATCTATCAGATTACTTTGTATAAAAGTGTACCCAAAATATTCAATGTTGTCCGATTTACATCTAATGTATTTGGTTACTTAGAAAAATATATCTGTTTCCTTCAAAAAGTTTTCAGCACTGGATAAATTCCAAATGGAATACAATGTAATAAAATTAAATCAACTTGTATTATGTTGTTAGACCGAATACAATGTAGCCTAAATTGCATTAATGTGGAAGGGATACCACGTGTGAGAAACTGTACTGGGATTTTGCTTGGGTTAATATGTCAATTATGATTGACTATACCATAAATATATGCGTTTAAAAATTAATACCATGGCTTAGGAATAATAGAAATATTTTGATAACATCGACGCAATTTCTTCAATCAAAATAAATTAATTTACATTATAGAGAGATCCATATGATTGAAATATGGATAAAATTATGCAATTTTTTATCCATTAATGTATAAGAAAATTAAATTTAATTCCTTGCATATTATCATATTGTATCCGGAGTCTTTAATTAGTCGAAAGTGAATACCCTTTAATATCGTAGTTAAAAAAGTGAATACGTTTTAGTCAGTTTGTCGATACAAATTGCATTCATTTTCCTAAGAATCCTAACAGCGTTGCGTCCGATTTTTGCTTAGAAAAAAAAGTCAACAGAGTCTTTTCAAATAAATACACTTACTCTGTCTTTACTTTTTTGGGCTATGCGAGGGTTTAAATCATCCGTCAGATCATTCGTTCCCCTTTTTTATGAGTGAACCCAAAATATATACTTTTGTCCGATTACATCCAATGTATTCAGTTACGCACAAATAGGTAAAATATTTCCGTTTATGTCAGAATATTTTCAATAAATTATTTTTCATCCAAACTAAATACAATGTATTAAATTTTAATTACTTGGTTTATTATGTTTTTTGGACTAAATACAATGCTATATTAAATTATATATGCGAAAGGGATTTCGTATTTTTAAGTGCTAATACGACGATTGCGTAAGATACATACAATAGCTTAATGAAATAAATGATTTTAGTTCTTATATCTGGTTGAACTGCCACCCTCGGCTAACGAAGCAATTGCCCAAAGATATATGATAAGATTTTTCCTCCAAAATAAATGTCACCATCCTTATTAATGCTTCTGTACGTTTCTTTACACCCTAATGCTCTATACTGTTAGTGTCATTTGTGAGTAATCATGAGGTGTGTTAGGGTTAGTACTAACACTGTAACAACTCTAAAAAAGGTAACCCCATTATATGTGGAACCTGTAATAAATGTAAGTTTTAACTTGTTCATTTACTTTCATTCTTTTTGCCAGGCATTTTCCATTTTCTTCCCTTAATACATTCCAATGGTTAATCCATTCCGCATTGTTGTGACGTGGATTGGGCTTCACTTTAGAGGATTTGTAAGTCTGTTATACTACAATTCTCTGCGTTTATTGTTGTTGTTATTAAAGCATACACACCTGTTATGGTCAATGATTTTCATAAATGAAAATTTATTTATTGAGATTTTTTATTCACTGAAAATAAGATGATGCTTAACACAATGTATTAAACATCTCTATTTTTTACGTACCTTATACCGCAACAATTCATCCAGGACCGAGAGAATGTATTAAGTGTTGAATGCTGGATTATGATGCCAAACAATCAAATTTGGCCAATGACACTTGAACAAGGATATGATTATGATATATTAAACGACAACAAGTCCAACTTTATTTACACTAATAACCTAAAAGAGAATGATCTTATTTTTTTCACATATAGAGGAAACCTTTTATTTGACGTGATTATCGTCAATGCTGAGGGTTATGAGGTTTATTATGGGTATAAAGGTGAAGAGAAATTCTTGGTTGAGTACGTAATTAGGACTTTAAAGCCCTCCGGGTATTGGAAGTTTAGTGTTGAGTGCATCAACTTGAATTGGAATTTGAGATTGGTAAGTGTCTCTACTTTCAGTATTTAGATATGCTTTTCTCCACGTTAAATTATGTGCGACATATCCATGTAGCCTTTTCCCAATTTTTTGGCTGGTGAACACATTGGTATAGAAGCGTGCAAAGTTAAATTAGGAAAGTTGAGAATACTCGGCGACAATAGTTCGAAGTTGTTGGTTATTTTTACAAGAGTTATCCCAGATAGAATTCAAAGAAAGGATTTTATGCGTAGGCAGGATTCCGAGCTGGATGGATCAACATAACAAAGGATCACAAAATGGTTCCAGGGGATGTAATAACCTTAATCTAGTCAGCTTTCGATCCCTTTTTTTTACTTCTATATTACTAGAGATGGGATGATCATGCACTAATAACATGTTATTTTTTGTGTGTATCGTTATTCGGTAACTGATAATTATATCAAATTTAAGCCAAATCAGTTTTTTAACGAGTGTTTTAAGAATTATTTTGTTATTTTTTTGTTTAATGTGCGATTTTTTTAATGTAAGTATTATCAACAAATTGGTTGCAATTGTTTGTCATGTTTGCCATTGGGCAAATATACTCACGTATTACTTTGTATACATTAAGTTAAGAACTGATTATGATGAAGTGACGATGAAAATATTTTATCAGCTGTATTCGATTTGAAATCAAGAATATATTTATTCTCTAACAACAAAATTAAATACACTTGTAGATGTAAACACGTTTATATTCCTAATGGGATATCTTTCGACATTCTATTCAATTAATGGAAAATATTAATACAATATATTCACATTGCAGGTAACCACATTATATTGATTTTTTTCCAAACATATTAATGAAAAGAGTTAGCAAAATTTAAATAAAAAAATAAAGATTATGAAAAATATAATATTTAACCCAAACTGATACAGTTATGTGTTATTTGGCAGACTTAATATACAATATTTTTATTTTTCCCAAAGAAATTGAACACGCTGTATTCGATAGAGGCATGACAAGAGGATTATAGATCAGAATAGGGTTGGGGAGGTGTGCGATGCGAAAATCACCGCATAATCTTCCTCATCATGAAATAGTATGAACTCTATCGTGTCAAAAAGACGCACTGCCAATGCGTTTGTAAGCTCGATAAAGCCGACATCGAAGTACCCTGCCGTAACTTCATCGTCCGAAGTTAGCAATGGTATATACTCTACATGCCAGTACCAACTTCTCACCCTGCACCACATCTGCGCAACCTTTTTCCTCTTGCCCAAGTATTTTGTAAAATGTGTGGGGATAAACTGCGTTTAAATTATAGTCTTTAAATGGTTGATGATGAATATTTATATGCACTCAATATAAATCAGAAGCAAAAAATACAATAAATATTTTACTTTTAACCCTAAAAAAATTTACCATTTTGGATAGCAAGTTATTATCAGATATTAGCAGACTAAAAGTTTCTATGTTGTCTCCCAAAGCAGAACTTCTCAGCCACGTTGCATTGTCCCGAAATATTGCATCATACGGTGCCCTACCATACTCGATTTGATTACCGGACTAATAAAACAATCGCATATTAAATTCAATTGGAGTGAATCCGTACATCATAACCCTTATAGGGTAACCAATAGAGTAATGATTTTGTAAATGCTTAATACCTTCAGAAAGGTAGTGTAGACCATCTTCTTCATTGTATAGTATCTTGATTCTGAATAAATGGAAGGGATTCTCACCAACTTAAACAGTAATGCACACATTCAATTCAAGCCTTAATTCCATAATCGATCATTTCAATAGTCTCTGCATATAATAGATAATCAGATTATAATTGAAAAAATATATAATACACTAAAAGGAAGAGTGCGGTTTATCGGAATGAGGAAAATATTTTGGTGAGCAGACTTAAACGTAATGGCAATGTTCAATGCAATGCTTAAGGGAATTACCCAGTGGTCGGCCTGACATTGTATTGTTACAATGAATGTGTCTCTAAACCTCTTCCTATAGCTTGTAACATCTACCATGCCCGGTAATATGTTATGTTGCTTGTTCATTACAGTTGATGGTGATGGTGAGCGGTGTATTGTGAACTTGTGAACTTATAGGGAAGCGAAACTATGCAAACCTCTCCACCATAAATATTATCTTTAATGATTCCTAGCGATTTTTTGGTGATAGTTGGCATTGTTTTTTTTTAAATTGTTGGGTGATTTGAACTGCTTCTATGACTCTTTATATTCAAAATCATCTTTTTTCGTATCAGTAAATTAGAGTAGTAGGCTTTTTGTACATGTATAATTTTTTTAAAGTTGGTATTGGATATACCAACTCTGCCATTTTTAAATGTATTTAATTACGTTACGAAAAAGCCCTCTTTTTTTTTGCTTTTGTGGCAATTAATCAGTCATACAGACCGTAGTACTAACTGCCATAATCTATGCT
This sequence comes from Excoecaria agallocha, assembly GCA_037975025.1. Taxonomy (NCBI): domain Eukaryota; kingdom Viridiplantae; phylum Streptophyta; class Magnoliopsida; order Malpighiales; family Euphorbiaceae; genus Excoecaria; species Excoecaria agallocha. The sequence goes on along the minus strand of CM075813.1, from coordinate 27,392,450 downwards.
CCTCACTTACTAATCTTGTGAAAATTTTCTATCCACCTCTCGATCCATCTCTCTAGTTGAAAATTGTTTTCGATAAACATCTCGCATTCTTTACCCATTGTCTACCGCGTTTAGCTCTATATTTTATCGTGGATTTCATCAGACGCATACAAATTATTTGTTACAAACTCGGTTTCACTGTTCCTACTGGCTGTGTGCGAAGTTTGGGTTTTCATTCGTAACTAGGATCTTAAGTTGAATTAAAGGTAAGTTGCAAACACTAGGAACGAAAATATCTAAAACTAGGAACGAAAACATGCAATTTTAGGTTGTAGAACTTACAAGTTAAGATGCCTTTTAGATATTGATTTCGGTGATGGCCAGCAACTAAGATGACTTTGTCCGCCTTAGATCTCGATCACCAATGCCAAGGAATAGCCTTTTACGCCACTCCCTCTATTCTCACACACACACTTGCACCGACTGCTTAAAATCGAGATTGCTAGCTCTCTTTTTCGGTATTGTGTAATGGTTATAGTTTGAAGCTACAAAATTTGATTTTGTACTTCTCTTAGGTTGCTATTATTACCCAAGAACACAAGAGAATGAGGAACTATCCTTTCTCCTTGTGAAAAATTGGGCCAAAAGAATTGAGAGAGAAAGAGAGAAAGTTCACGCCAAAAGCAAGAAAAACTAGGGTTTCACGTTTTTCTCCCACAAAATATATATCTCTTTTTTCCTTTAAGTGATATCTATCAAATATACTACCTTAAGATAATTAATATTAGCTCAAGATAAATAATATTTGCATTTATCACTTAATTAAAATAAGTAATATTTATTGATAAAAACTCTTTCAATTTATCCAAGATAAAATCAAAAGTCATTTAATCAAATTATATCACTTAATTTAGGATAAAAGATAAGACATTTAAATCTAATAAATCACTTAAATAAAAACTATACATGTGCCGAAATTCCTTGTGATTTCTCTTAGGAATTTCGGCCACATCAAATTATATTTAGATGATTTAATTAGATAAATATGTCTTTAGGCTTTAATACTCAATTAATTAAATTAATACATGACATTTAATTAATTGAAATTAAACCTTGTGGGCTGAATTTCTCTCTCTCATGGACCAAAGCCCAATAGCAATTTTATAACCCATTACATACATTAATTTGACTTTAATTAAAAGCCCAAATTAATGCCCAATACTTAATTTAAGTATTTTAAGCCCAATGTGCGATCCTATAGGTCCATTTAATGTTGGCAATGAATTAATAAATTAATTCAAAGGCTATATATATTCTCTAGTAAGATATTATAGCATTCCAAATTAAATGAAAATGCATATGGCATTTAGTGACCTAATGCAATTTTGCATAGTCCCTTACCCTTAAATATCAGAATTAATATAAGGCATGGAACTAGTAATCCTTATATATATTAATTCCTTTCTTGATATTCCAGTGACACTGAACTCTCAGATAAATAATGATTACTCATTATTCCATCTCGGTATGGCCATACACTTCTCAGTTCACTGATCAAGTGGCCGGTGATATTTTCTCTCTTATCGAGAGGGGTAATCCCTTCACTTCTCTCATGCTCTCTAACATGAATCAATGCATACCCAATCATACCCGTACTTGTCACTCTGTTACGAGCACATTAGGTGTATGTCAAAGTACACAGTAATTCATAAAGAGTTTCATAGAGATTTCAGGTCTAAGAACTCCTATACAAAACTTGCATATGAGAAACACTTATGACTTGTACCATGTAGTGTTCTCATGAGCGGATCGAATCCAGATACCATGTTCTTTAACATGTATCTATGATCTCTGATTGACATACTTGTCCTAATGATCTGTAAGACAGAACTCATAATATCAGAGAGAGCATACTAGTCTTAATTCATTTATTATTCCCATAATAATGACTGACTAGGGATATTTAGAATGAAGTCCCATTTGTTTCAAGGTCTTACAATCCATGTGCCTCACACATGATAACTTAAACCGAAACGACATTCTTGGATAGTTTTATCAATTGACATGCACGGGAATACAAAAGATAAAACAAATGCCTCATTTTATTAACTAAGTGTTTTATTACAATGTATTGGGGCTAGGGCTTACACTAACAATCTCCCACTAGCACTAGTCCCAATTGGGCATAGCCCTAAGACCGAACGCTCTCAAATGAGCTTCGTGCAGATTTGGACGTAACTGTTTCGTCAAAGGATCTGCTACATTGTCTTCACTTGCTATCTTGCTAACCTTGACGTCCCCACGATCAATGATTTCTCTGATCAAGTGGTACCTCCTGAGTATGTGTTTGGATTTCTGGTGTGACCGGGGCTCCTTGGCCTGTGCAATGGCCCCGTTATTGTCACAAAAAATTTCTAAAGGATCTAGGATGCTTGGGACCACTCCTAATCCAGCAATGAAATTTTTAATCCAAACAGCCTCTTTTGCAGCCTCACTTGCTGCAATATACTCAGATTCTGTAGTTAAGTCGGCAACGGTTTCTTGCTTCGAGCTTCTCCAGCTGACAGCACCACCGTTCAAAACAAAAACAAACCCAGATTGTGATCTAGAATCCTGAGTACTGGTCTGAAAAGCAGCATCGGCATAACCTTGTATGACGAGCTCTTCTTGACCACCATACACCAAGAAGTGATCCTTAGTCCTTCGCAGGTACTTCAGAATCCCTTTTACAGCAGACCAGTGCTTCTCACCAGGGTCTTGCTGAAACCTACTGGTTATACTCAGTGCATGAGCAACATCCAACCTAGTACATAACATAGCGTACATGATAGATCCAATAGCAGATGCATATGGGATTCTACTCATGTTGTCCCTTTCCTCTTTGGTTTTAGGGCACTATTCTTTAGTCAAAGGAACTCCCAAAACCAAAGATATGTACCCTTTCTTTGAGTCTCCCATACTAAAACGCTTTAGTACTTTGTCTATGTACTTTTCTTGACTTAGTCCCAAGAGCCGATTCGATCTATCTCTATAGATTCGAATACCAAGTATTGTCTCGGCTTCACCTAAGTCTTTCATTGAGAAACATTTTCCCAACCATTGCTTAACCTTTTGCAATGTTGGAATGTCATTCCCAATGAGAAGGATGTCGTCCACATATAGGACTAGAAATACTATTATGCTCCCACTAACCTTCTTGTACACACAAGGCTCATCATCGTTTTTGATGAAGTCAAATTCTTTGACTGCCTCATCAAAATGAAGATTCCAACTTCAGGATGCTTGCTTTAATCCATAAATGGATTTTTGAAGCTTGCAAACCTTTTTAGGATGCTTGGGATTGACAAAACCTTCAGGCTGTGTCATATACACATCCTCAAGTAAATTTCCGTTGAGGAAAGCAGTTTTGACATCCATTTGCCATATCTCATAATCATGATATGCAGCTATGGCAAGCAAGATCCTAATGGACTTGAGCATGACTACAGGCGAAAAGGTCTCGTCATAGTCTACACCATGAGTTTGTCGAAAACCTTTTGCTACTAGTCTACCTTTGTAGGTCTTATCAGCTTTGAGTTTGAATAGCCACTTGCACTCAATTACCTTAGCACCTTCCGGTGGATCAACCAAGGTCCAAACCTGGTTATCGTACATTGATTGCATCTCGGATTTCATGGCTTCAAGCCAATTTTCCGAGTCTGGGCTCTCAATAGCTTCTCGGTAGGTAATAGGATCCTCACGATCTACTAACTCAATAATGTCACTGTCAGTGATTAGAAATCCATATCTCTCAATCTCCTGACGTACCCTACCGGACCTTTTAGGTTCTTGTGTAATGGGTTATTGTTCCACAACTGGTTGTGAACTTGATCCCATTTCCAAACCATCCTCTATAGGAGTTTGTGGTGCTTGAATTTCTCCAAGTTCTACTTTACTCCCACTGTCTTTCTTGAGAAGGAACTCCTTTTCCAAGAAAACAGCCTTGCGAGCAACAAATACTTTGTTCTCGGCTTGTGAGTAAAAGTAGTATCCCTTTGTTTCTTTAGGATAACCCACAAACAAGCAGACAGTGGATTTGGTCTCTAGTTTTTCAGATGTTAATTTCTTAACATGTGCTTCACAGCCCCAAATTCTGAGAAAAGACATATTGGGTTCTTTCCCAGTCCATACCTCGTATGGTGTCTTCTCAACTGCTTTAGTTGGAGTACGGTTCAATAGAAACGTAGCAGTTTCTAATGCATAACCCCAAAAAGAGATAGGAAGATTAGCTTGACTCATCATAGATCGAACCATGTCCAACAGAGTTCGATTTCTCCTTTCGGACACACCATTCCACTGAGGTGTTCCAGGAGGAGTGAGCTGTGAAATAATACCACACTCCTTTAGATGACTGTCAAACTCTTGGCTTAAGTATTCGCCACCTCGATCTGATCGAATGGCTTTTATACTTTTGCCAAGTTGGTTTTCTACTTCATTCTTAAACTCTTTGAATTTCTCAAAAGATTCAGACTTGTACTTCATTAGATAGACATAGCCATATCTACTAAAGTCATCTGTGAATGTCACGAAGTAGCTAAAACCACCTCTAGCATGTGTACTTAAAGGTCCACATACATCAGTATGTATTAGTTCCAATAAGCCATTAGTCCTCTCGCCTTTTTTATTAAAAGGACTCTTTGTCATTTTTCCATGCAAACATGGCTCGCATGTCTCATAAGACTCTAAGTCGAATGACCCAAGCACTCCAGTTTTGTGGAGTCTTGAAATGCGTTTTTCGTTTGCATGTCCTAAGCGATAATGCCAGAAGTAAGTAGGGTTCAATTCGTTTGATTTAACCCTCTTTGTATTAATGTTGTATATGGACTCTTTGTTTTGTAAATCAAGGATACAAAGGCCATTTTGCAACATGGCATTGCCATAAGAAATGCCTTGGCGACGAATATGAGCATTGGCATTTTTAATAACAAAATCAAATTCATCATTATCCAAACATGAAATTGAAATAATGTTTCTGCTCATAGCAGGCACATAATAACAATTATTCAAAACAATACAAAGTCCGGAAGGTAAAGTGAGGTGATAGTCGCCTATCTCCATGGCAGCAACTCGTGCTCCATTCCCCACACGGAGGTCCACTTCATTCTTCCCAAGTAACCGCCTATTTCTTAACCCCTGCATATTTGAACAAATGTGAGAACCACAACCGGTATTCAATACCCAAGTGGTAGAAATAGAAAGGTTAATTTCAACAACAAAAATACCAGAACTAGACGCCTTGGCTCCATTCTTCTTTTGTTCTTCCTTGAAGAGTGCGCAGTTCTTCCTCCAATTCCCTATCTTGTTGCAATGGAAGCAAGTGCTCTCACTCTCTTTGAGTTTTGGCGCCTTGGGCTTAGATTGGGCCTGAGGTGCACTCCCAACTGACTTGGGTTTTCCCTTTCCCTTTCCCTTTCCCTTAGCGGGTCCCTTCTTAATTCCCTTTTGAACCATTAGTACGGGATTGGTCTTTCGAATGTTCTCTTCAGCATTCTTAAGCATCCCATGAAGCTCAGTGACTGATTTGTTCATTGCATGCATGTTATAATTCATCACAAATGGATCATAAGCAGCAGGCAATGATCCTAAGATCAAGTCAGTGGCCAATTCCTTTGGCACTAGTACCTCAAGCTTCTCAAAAGTATCAAGATACCCTTTCATCTTGAGTACATGGGTACTAACAGGAGTACCCTCAGCCATCTTGCAAGAAATTAAAGCCTTTGTTGTCACGAACCTCTCGTGACGAGCTTGCTCTTGGAACATCTCCTTGAGGTGCACCATGATCGCATAGGCCTCTTGGTCCATAAATTGTTTTTGCAATTCAAGCACCATAGTGGCCAACATCAGACAGGTCACATCATTGGAGTCGCTCTTTTTGATCTCAAAAGTTTCCTTTTGAACCGCAGAGGCGTTCCTTCCTGGTTCATCAGGCAAGGGTGCATCCAAAACATATGACTTCTTCTCTTGCTTAAGAACTATTCTTAAGTTTCGAGACCAATCTATGAAATTGGTGCCATTCAATTTGTCCTTTTCAAGGACCGATCGCAATGAGAAATTATTGTTTGAAGATGCCATTTTCAATCTACAATAAAATTTAGCAAGATTAAATAAGGTCTTATTTATGAACCCACAAACCGAATTAATATCCCTTTAAATAATTCGCATTAGTGATTTAATGTGGGCCAAGATCCACTTTTCACAACAACTTATTAGTCAAGCTGAGCTTGTACACCTAACAAGTTAAGTTACTTAGGTAGGAAAACTCCAATCATGTCTCGTACATGACTCTTGGATCAAATGGGCTAACATCTTAAGATGTTATAGCACAACCCATTTATTAGTTGCCTAGGTCCGGGCATCCCTTTCCATGTTAAGTCCAACCTACATTCACAACCCATGCCTCACAAAGATAATCGGGTGCATCTAGGACTCCTAGTCTACGTGACCGATGATCAATGCCTTGACATGTTTTGAATTAGGAAGGCAACTTTGTGACTTACTATTTTTAGGGATTCATTTTTTTACGGCTTACATGGCATACGCTTTGTCATCCATACATAGCATGCATATATATAATTGCATAAAGTAAAGCGTGACAAACATGGGCCCAAAAACCTATAACTAAGATTCTATACTATTACATAAGAATCTTCGAGTTGGGCTTCTCCACTCTGGTGGGCTTCGTCTTGATTTACAAAGTCTTCAAGTATATTCTATTCTAAGAAATAAATGAAAAACTTTTACAACAAAATATAATGGCTCGCATGCCATATTTAATTACAAAACCCAGGGCCCATGAATGCACCATGCATATCCATTCATCACACCAAACTAGCAAATAAATATACATAGCATTCATGGATAAAACAAAGTCCAATTTTTAATTAATTTAGCCAAGCCCATTAATGGAAATTGTGTACTTGAACCTTTAAGAGATGACCCCGTGATGGGCCTGGGCCGAAGCCCAATGGACTAAATCCTCTTATTGAATAAGTTCTCTTAAAAGCCCAAAACACAAATTAGTTAGATTTGTGCTATAAATCAACTCTAGTATAATTTCCAATTTTGCCATTTTTTTTAATTTTATGTCATACAGCCCATAAACATTAAAAATTCATATAATATGTGCTAACATGAATTAAAAATAAAATCATGAAGAACACACATAATAACACACGACATTCATGGAAAAACAAACAAACAACAAAACTAGTTGTTTAATGCTTATGTAATGCCATGAAATGCACAAACATTTAAATCAATTTTATGAGTCATTTAATAATCTAAATAAGTCCATAAATATTGATTTAATATTCTGTACCATTTTAATCTAAATGTGTTTTTACCATTTTAATCAAAACAAAGCAAACAATGTTGATTAAACATGTAACAAACACAAACTAGTCATTGTTTTAAGTGATTTTAAAATTAATCAATTAAATTGTCATGGACCAGAATTAAAACCAAATTTAAAATATGTCCAGACCTGATATTTAATCTTTAAAAATCACTTACAAACATGCCAAAATCAATTTTACATTTAATTTTGAAAACTAGTTGTTAAACTAGCAATTTACATGCCAACTAGCACCTAGTTTCATAATTAACATGTACCATCAGGTATAAATAATTAAATCCGACCATTATCAGCCCTAATAACACCTTAGGACAGTATATTAACATGTCATATTAATTATAATACCTATCTAATCAATTAAAATCGTTTTTACACCAAAACAATGCAAAAAACTCAAAACAGAAAATTTCAGATTTGCATGTTTTCAAAATAACGATTTTTAATTAATTTTTTCATGCATCTAAAGCACTAAAATAAGCATGTTTAGGCTCTGATACCACTGATGGAATATGACATGGTATGATAATCATGATAGCACAGCGGAAAAACAAAAATTTTATCATACATACCATACATATCCAAAACTAGGAACGAAAACATGCAATTTTAGGTTGTAGAACTTACAAGTTAAGATGCCTTTTAGATATTAATTTCGGTGATGGCCAGCAACTAAGATGACTTTGTCCGCCTTAGATCTCGATCACCAATGCCAAGGAATAGCCTTTTACGCCACTCCTTCTATTCTTACACACACACTTGCACCGACTGCTTAAAATCGAGATTGCTAGCTCTCTTTTTCGGTATTGTGTAATGGTTATAGTTTGAAGCTACAAAATTTGATTTTGTACTTCTCTTAGGTTGCTATTATTACCCAAGAACACAAGAGAATGAGGAACTATCCTTTCTCCTTGTGAAAAATTGGGCCAAAAGAATTGAGAGAGAAAGAGAGAAAGTTCACGCCAAAAGCAAGAAAAACTAGGGTTTCACGTTTTTCTCCCACAAAATATATATCTCTTTTTTCCTTTAAGTGATATCTATCAAATATACTACCTTAAGATAATTAATATTAGCTCAAGATAAATAATATTTGCATTTATCACTTAATTAAAATAAGTAATATTTATTGATAAAAACTCTTTCAATTTATCCAAGATAAAATCAAAAGTCATTTAATCAAATTATATCACTTAATTTAGGATAAAAGATAAGACATTTAAATCTAATAAATCACTTAAATAAAAACTATACATGTGCCGAAATTCCTTGTGATTTCTCTTAGGAATTTCGGCCACATCAAATTATATTTAGATGATTTAATTAGATAAATATGTCTTTAGGCTTTAATACTCAATTAATTAAATTAATACATGACATTTAATTAATTGAAATTAAACCTTGTGGGCTGAATTTCTCTCTCTCATGGACCAAAGCCCAATAGCAATTTTATAACCCATTACATACATTAATTTGACTTTAATTAAAAGCCCAAATTAATGCCCAATACTTAATTTAAGTATTTTAAGCCCAATGTGCGATCCTATAGGTCCATTTAATGTTGGCAATGAATTAATAAATTAATTCAAAGGCTATATATATTCTCTAGCAAGATATTATAGCATTCCAAATTAAATGAAAATGCATATGGCATTTAGTGACCTAATGAAATTTTGCATAGTCCCTTACCCTTAAATATCAGAATTAATATAAGGCATGGAACTAGTCATCCTTATATATATTAATTCCTTTCTTGATATTCCAGTGACACTGAACTCTCAGATAAATAATGATTACTCATTATTCCATCTCGGTATGGCCATACACTTCTCAGTTCACTGATCAAGTGGCCGGTGATATTTTCTCTCTTATCGAGAGGGGTAATCCCTTCACTTCTCTCATGCTCTCTAACATGAATCAATGCATACCCAATCATACCCGTACTTGTCACTCTGTTACGAGCACATTAGGTGTATGTCAAAGTACACAGTAATTCATAAAGAGTTTCATAGAGATTTCAGGTCTAAGAACTCCTATACAAAACTTGCATATGAGAAACACTTATGACTTGTACCATGTAGTGTTCTCATGAGCGGATCGAATCCAGATACCATGTTCTTTAACATGTATCTATGATCTCTGATTGACACTCTTGTCCTAATGATCCGTAAGACATAACTCATAATATCAGAGAGAGCATACTAGTCTTAATTCATTTATTATTCCCATAACAATGACTGACTAGGGATATTTAAAATGAAGTCCCATTTGTTTCAAGGTCTTACAATCCATGTGCCTCACACATGATAACTTAAACCGAAACGACATTCTTTGATATTTTTATCAATTGACATGCACGGGAATACAAAAGATAAAACAAATGCCTCATTTTATTAACTAAGTATTTTATTACAATGTATTGGGGCTAGGGCTTACACTAACAATTTATTCCCATGAGAACGATCACGTCGATAGCAAAGTTATGTTTTCTATGGAATTTAAAGCAATTGAACTGATTAAGAAGACGTTGAGGAAGAACCAACTTAGTTTGTTCGAAAAATCATGTTTTGGATACTTTTTGGAAATGCCAAAGGTTGTATGTCAAGGGAGACTCATTCATTCCCTATTACTTAAGGAAATTCCTCAATTACATTGGCATTAATTAAGGGTGAATATGAATGGCGTAGTGTTAAAGTTTGGATTTGAAAAATTTTCAATTGTCACTGGTCTGAAGTGCAGAGGGAACTTAGATGAACATAATTTAAGAAAAGATGGTTTTGAGTTTATTGATAATTATTTTCGGGGACAGAAAAAGATAACATCTGAATTAATAAGAAAGAAGTTTTTATGTGGCAAATGGAAATCTAGTTCAGATGGGGTCAAGTTGGCCATCCTCTATTTTGTGACCAGCTTCCTTCTTCCGGGAGTACAAACCAGGATGGTTAAGAAGGAGCTTATAGCTATTGTTGACAGTAAACTATACAATGAATATCCCTGGGGGTGGGATGTGTTCAAAATGATAATCCAAAGCCTCAAGGGAAGTCTGCATAATCGTCAACCAAAGTCCTATAGGTTAAGAGGATATCCATTGGACTTTCAAGTATGGTTTTACGAATGTTGCTCTGCAGTTGATCCGAGGTTTGCTTTGCATTCCGGAGAAAAGTATCCCAAAATATTAAGATGGAACTTTCATCATTATATGCATTCTTCGACTTTCCAACAATATTTTTTCAATGAAGAGGTAATAACCTTTGACTTGTTATTTATCTCCTATGTTTTATGATTTATTTAAGTGGTTTAAAATGTTTTTTTGTATTAAGGTACATACCATATTATGCTTACCTCAGATACTTTAATCACATTGTATCTGATTACGAACACTAAAAATACAGTGTCATAAATTCAATTCGACATATCGATCAAGATTTATTAAAATATACAAATGTATTTTGTATTACACTTGAAATTTTACGGAATGAATGAATTCATTGGATACTTTGTTTTTATTAAATCAATTTTGTTTGTTATTTTTCATCGTGTGGTTTAAGTTTGTATGTATTTGTTTTAATATATATGTGTGTTTATAAATTTAATTTCTCTGTTTTGATATAGTTGAAGTTGCATAATATTCAGCCTACTGAGGAGGAGACGAAACTATATAGTGTGGACTTGTCTATTTTGAATATTGTTGGGAGAGGGGTATATATTGAGGATACCCAAACTCGCCCCCACACATCAAGACCCAAGTCCTCAACCGTTTACTGAATTTAAAGACAGAGGGCAAGATTCAGCAAAAAAAATAAAAGACACAGATATGACGGAAGAGTTTTGATATTTATATGCAAGGCAATTGGAATTAATGAAGGAGATCTCAATGATTAAAAAAGGGTTTGAATCTTTAAAAGATGATTTATCCAACAAAATGTGTGAATTTGAGACTTTCAAAGCTGATGTGAACAAAAAGTTGTGTTCACTTTCTCAAGTTGGTGCATCAACTAATACAAATGTGGCCGCAAATGATCCGACTGTCACCACTCAGGTAACTATTATACTCGATACTGAACTTATTGTCAAGTATAGTTTGTTAAACTAATTATTGACATGTCAGCAGGCTTCTGGTCCTACTTCTAAAGCCATATCAATGGCTCATCCATTTGACATCCCCTTTGAAGCTGCACTTGATATTGTAAATCTAATTGAATTCAATGCGTGGGTTGATGGAGGCATTAAATTTTCACAAAAATCCAGGTAAAATGATATATACTTTTGATTGGGATTTCGCATCTTCAGTTTCTTTATGGTAGTGCATTTGTAATATGTTTATATATATATATATATATGTTTATATATATATATATATATATATATATAAGAGGGAAAAAAAGGGTTCATGATGACAAACACGAACCTTTGGAGGAACCCTTTGATTTTCGCGTGTTAAAAGTTACAGAGAAGATATGGTGGCACAAGTTGGTGCATCGTAGAGAGCAGATCACAAGTTTGGTGAGTTTACTAGACCATTAAAAGTCAATTAAGCAATAAATTTAATTCCTTTATTATGTATATACGATGTAACGTAAAAATTGTTTACACTATATTCACTTTAGCCTTTTATATATAACTTATATTCACTTATTAATTTCAGTATATGGATGTGATCTTCTATTATCTGAGGAAGAAGTGAAGGCTCAATAGGAGAATAAATAGTTCTTTCATGACAATTGACAACCTTTTTGATCAAGTAATACAATATGCTTATAACAATCCAGGAGGAGACCCTAATAACCCTCCATTTGTAAATGAAGGGAATAGGGTGACCAAGTACATTTTCGGCCAAATGATACTGTACAATGAGCCATGGATGGAAGTTGACTACATCTATTTTCCCATTAATGTGTCGAATGTCCACTGGATATTGGCCATGCTGTCTATAACGGATAGACAAATTGTTGTCTATGACTCTATGTGTAACCGAATATTGAAATCGGCCGTTAAACGTGCAGTTTTTGCATACAATAAAATTATTCCTTTCTTTTTCCATCTTGTTGATTTCTAGAAGGGCTGATCTGATGTCGACAATGTTCATGATAAAGAAGGTACACATCTAATTGACGTTGTGTACAATGCGGATCTTCCCTTACAAGAAAACATGTATCTATTATAATTATATAGGATATTGGATTGTTTATGATTGGTATTACCATTTATATGGAATTGAAATTCCTTTCGATATCTTTATTTTTCAGTGACTGCGAGGTATATGTAGCTGCTTTTGCAGAATATTTAATAGAGGGGAAGACAATTCCCCTAAAATTCGATTCAAACAATTATAGGAAGAGATTAGGCCTTTTGTTATATCGATATAGAAAGGATAAGCAACGAGGAGTAATTGAAAGCGATCATGAAGATGGGTAGACTCATTGCCAATAGGATTGCATACATACATGTATATATCCGAAATTTAAATTTTTTTTACATTATTTAACAAATATCGTGTATGTTGTTTCAACATTTAATTATTATTTTTATTATATTAATGTATAACCAGATAAAATAATGCCTTTATCTGAAAATATAATAGCATAAAATTATATCAATATATAATTTATTGACAGGCTGGATGCAAAGGAAAAGTTAAATATCCAAAATTTAAGCTAAATATGCTGCTTATTACGGATTATGGCTGGTTCAATGGCATAACAAATCGGATTACATTGTATTCGATACCCAAAGTATTATGTTAATATATGATAGCAAAACCATTTATGGAATTACCGTATACAATGTATTATGTTAATATAGAATAACAACATTGATTATATTATTTTCGGGAATAAGTGAATATGATGTCGTTATATTACATCGTCTAATATATTGTATTATGGAGTAATATTTTACACTAATTGAATACAACAGTATAATGTAGCATTTTAATTTTATATTTGTTACAGTGATGTCCTTCTAATTTATTGAATTGACATAAAGCATAAAAAAATGAGAGGAAAATAAATGCTTAAATCGAATGATATAATAAAATCGAATACACTATATACATGGCATAACAAATCAAATTACATTGTAATCGATACACAATGTAGTATTTAATATATTATAAAAAAACCATTTATGGAATTACAGTATACAATGTATTATGTTAATACAGAATAACAACATTGGTTACACTCTTTTCGAGAATAAGTGAATATGATGTCGTTATATTACTAGTTAATATATCGTATGAATATTTCACAATAATTGAATATGACAATATAATGTAGTATTTTAATTTTATATTTGTTACAGTAACGTCCTTCCAATTTATTGAATTGACATGAAGCATCCCAAAAAAAAAATTAAAAGGAAAAAAAACTTAAAGTGAATGATATAATAAAACCTAATACATCATATACATGACATACCAAATCTTAATACAATGTATTTACTGGATAGATGAATACATTGTATTCAGTTGTATTGTTCTATGATTATATTCGATTATACTATGTTATGGTACCGTGACATCGAATACAATGTACTCGTATTTTCTGAATAATATATTGCATCATTTGTAACCCACTATATTACATGCAAACTTACTTAATAATGTTGTTTTGCTTAATTATAAAAGCAAAAAATTTTATAATTTAGGCATTAAAATACATTGAAATTCAGTTTTTTTCATAATGCCCACAAACAACATGGCAACATTCAAGATCGGACCCGAGGGGGCTTGGTGTTTGATGCAAGAACCACAACATACTCGTCATCATCATAAAAAATGTAAATTCCACTGTGTCACAAAAACGCACCCCATACCTAACTGTAAAAATACTAAATTCGGCATCGAAGTAGTAACCAATGACTTCGTCGTCCAATCCTAATACAGGAGTGTACTTAATAGGCCAGTACCAGTCTATATTTTTGCAATACATTTGTACAGTCTTTTTCATCATGCCTAGATATTTTGCAAAATGGGTTGGTATAACCTGTAATCAAAAGAGGGCAGTTTAATGATTTTATATGAATAATAATATAATTAATACATGAAATTTTTAATTTTATAGCCTTAAATAAATATTACCATCCTTGAAAGGAAATCCAACTCAATTATCTTCGTAAAAAATTTCTCAAGGTTGTCCCCAATTGAAGAATTTTTCAGCCACGTCATGTTGTCTTTAAAGACTGCATCATTGGGTGGCATACCGTAATCGATTTCACTTTCAGAGTAACGCCAAATTCTGATCTTAAATCCAAATGAAGTGAACTCATACATCATAACCCTAATAGGGTAGATCAATGAGTAATGTTTTTATATTTGCTCGATACCTTCTGAAATGTAGTGATAATCATGCTGATAAGCATGTTGGTATACTGTCCTGACTTTAAATAAATGGAATGACTTTTCACCCACTCGAACAGTAATGTATTCATTCAATGGTAGAATCAAAGCACAGATTGCTCGTGCTGGAAGTCTCTGCAAAATACAAGCATTCGAGTATATAGAAGCATACATCGTAGGTTTGTTTGTAACAAAAATTTTATTAAAAAATCAAAAAATTATAATAAATAAAAGAAACTATCAAAATATTAATTTCAGGGAAAAATAACATAAACCGACTTATGTTTGTCTTGGACCATCAACGGTTAACCAAAATATGTCGCTTCTCGTTTGCATTGTTGCTTGCAGACCGAATATCAGAATAGAGGTTGAGTGTAGAGATGTCAATATAAGAATTTAAGCAGGAGTTAAGAGTTTGATTAGGGTTAGTCAGTTTAGGAAGGAGAAGAGACCACTGTTGAATCTTGAATGGGGCACAGGGAGACTAACCGGCTTTCTGATACAGATATATGTGGAGTAGCCTTTTTAGTACATGTGAAAAGTAGTTTCTTGATTAAAACCGATTAAAATTTGAATGTTATAAAATTACCCCTTGGTGTACTTACAATCAAAACCGACATGACCATTTGTAAAAGAAGACGTATATGTAATAGCCCAAGACTCTGTTTCTTACTTACTCTATATTTGTTGAAAACTTTACTCTCCCCCCAAGTATCTTGGCTAATCATTGGCGTCCTATATCTCATTTGCTTAACCAGTACATTTTCATTTTCGTTACTCTCATTTAGTAACTGCTATCCCTTAATTATTTGTTCCAGTGTCCTCGAACTCGAACTGGGAAGATTTTATTGCTTCAGCAAATCAACGAATCCAAGGTAGATACGTTTATAATTTCACAATATAAATTTGATTTATTGTCTTTTAAAAAGTATAATTTTTGGCTTGATTGTGTGGATATGTGTGTCTGTCTGTGTGTGTAAGGGTTTTTTTTTAAATTTTTTTCTTATTATCATTTTATATATTCTAAAATTTGAATTTATCTTTCTTAATTTGGTGAGTGATATTTGGGGTAAGCATTTATTTGATGTTCACAAATTGCCAAGAAATAATCAACAAACTGCATGCATTGTTTAATAGTTAGGGAAACTAATCCGAATGCAATGTATTACACAACCGAATATAGAGTTCTTTATTTCGTTGCCAATTTGATTTTGAACTGAATACAACCTGAATAGAACTAATTGGGCAAACTGTATATATTTCATACAACCCGATATAACTGCTTAAATTTGTTTATCTACAAAATTATGTCGTTGTTATGTATCTGTTAAATTTGCAATCTTATAAACAATTCTGTTATTCAATATATTATTATTTTTGTTTTGCAATTTTCCTATCATTCTGTTAGTTATGCTAAAATTTATCCCTTACTTATATGGTCGTATCGAAATATAAGTTAATCGTAAACTTCATTACATTCACCCCGATAAATACCTTATTTCTTTGATAGATAACGGTGGAATTGATCAAGCCTGAACGAAAAATGAAGGTATTGAACTTTATTATTTATTTTAGAATTTTCATTCGACTTATATTTATATGTTTGTTTATTTTATATATAAACTTTTTTTTAAAATCATTGATAGAAATTTGTTAGCATATATTGAGGTTAAAATGATATTATTTCAAATCGCTCTTGTCTAATATCTTAATATTAAAATTGTTATATGTTGTGTCTGTTATACAGCAGGCCAGAAATTCGAACAAAGATAGCAAATATTATGATGTCAACAAAGTGAGCTTCTGCATGGATTTCGATGCAATTTC
The DNA here is from genome assembly GCA_037975025.1 of Excoecaria agallocha. Taxonomy (NCBI): domain Eukaryota; kingdom Viridiplantae; phylum Streptophyta; class Magnoliopsida; order Malpighiales; family Euphorbiaceae; genus Excoecaria; species Excoecaria agallocha. Next base: position 27,375,918 of record CM075813.1, on the reverse strand, counting down.
AAATATTAAAGCAATGTTGAATGACAATCAAAAAAGGATGTTCAGCGAAACATGTTTTGGATATTTTTTAGACATGCTCAAAGTTGCTGCTCAAGGGCAACTCATTCATTTACTATTGTTGAGGGAAATTGTTATTGAGAACAGACATCAATTATGGGTGAAGGTGAATGATGTAAAATTAAAGTTTGAGTTAGAAGAATTTAAGTATGTTACTGGTTTGAAGTGCGAAAGAGACTTCAATAAAAATGGAATATCTAACGATGGTGCTGAGTTCATCAATAGATATTTTGGAGAAGCAAAAAAGGTGACAAGGGACATGGTTATAGATGTTTTTATGGAAGGAAAATGGGAGTTTGACAAAGACGAGCTTAAATTGGCAATACTCTATTTTGTTCACAGCTTTGTTATGGCAAGAGTGAAGAGTGGGTGGGTGAGGACAGAGGATATTGCAATTATTGACAATGGACTATACAATGACTATCCTTGGGACATGGACTCATTTAACATGACCATCCAAAGTCTTAAGGGAAGTCTTCGTAATGAGATACCCTCATCCTACAGGTTACGAGATTTTCCACTGGCCTTTAAAGCTTGGTTCTTCGAATGTTGTCATAAAGTAAAAGCCAGGTTTGTAGAGGACTGCGGGGACAAGCAACCCAAAATCTTGAGATGGAAAATAAAAAATTACTCACATACTCGTATGATCAATAGCTACCATTTCTATCGAAAGGTGACTTTTGTTTAATTATTTGTAGTTTGTTTATTTTTTGTTTTAATAAATATTTGTTTAAAATTTATATTTACTTTCCATTACTTTTGGATTGCAATGTTCAGCATATGCGCTGTATTCAAATATACTGTATTCTGCTATTCAAATAGTTTAATAAATGCTATGGTAAAAAATCGTATACATTGTTTTTAAAAAATTAACTACAATGCAATCATGGTACACTTAGTGGATTCATTGTATCATATCATAGAAAAGCTCTGTAGAATGTGGTAAAACAGGAATAATGCATGCGACGAGTTAATTTGAGAAAAAATGAATAGTGTTTATCCTATCATCGAAGAATGATATGTTGTAAATTGACATGTGAATTTGGTGCAACTTTTTTTTTGTTATCACTTGTTTAATGTACTGTATTGTAATATTATTAACTTACAATTATTTTTATGTTTATCATCTGTCTTACTTGGGTGTACAGAATATCGCAATCCCTGTCCAGCAACCCCAAGAAGATATGGTGATTCTAATTTGACGGATATCCATATCGAGGAGGTTACTGGTGATGAAGGAAATGAGCTGATGTACTTGACTCAAGACCCACATGAAGAGCATGGGGATGAACATATCATCAATCCTATCGATTTAATTACTAGATAGAGAACTGGTCCAGCTGATGGATGAGGAAGCAATGAAAATTTGAAACAGGACGGTTCAAAACATAAAATGGCGAAAGAGGTACAAGTACTAAATAACAGTCAACTAAAATTGAGGAAGGATATATCCACAATTAAAAGGGATATATCACAATGAAAATGGATATATCCACAATGAAAATGGATATATCCACAATAAAAAAGAATTTATCAACATGCGAAATAGATGTTGGAGCAATTAAGAAAACCCTGCCACTGTAAAATCATATGTATCAGAAATGATGAATATAATGAGCAATTTGGTGGCAGCTATTAATGCAAATCCATATAATCCACAACACAATGATAAGGACGGAGGCATTACATTAGAAAATTATAAAAAAATGTAAGTTATTTATTTATTATTTGTTCTTTAGGGAAACATGATTCAACTGATTGATTACACATGCTCATTATGTAATGTTTGATTTAAAATAATAAATAAATCAATGCTTTGCAATGTTAACAATGTATTTTTAATCTAATTAGGATGGTGTGTCGTTCCATGGCAAAGAAGAAAAGGGAAAAAAAGATGAGGTACATCATGAAACTGATGCTGTTCTACTAAATGAGGGACATGATAAAAAACATATAAGCTTTTTATTTATTATTTGTTACTTAAGGAAGGCAGGATTCAAGTAATTAATTACTCATGCTTGTAATATAATGTTTGATTTCTTGGAATAAAACAATGCCATAATTTTAAATTGGTATCTGAATTCCAATTAGGATGATGTGTTGATTCATTGGGAAGAAGAAAAAGCAAAAGGACTTGACGAAGATCATCAAACTAATGTTGTTCTATTTACAAAGGAACATGAAGGAAAAATATATCAAGATCAGCATAAAAAAGGCCACAATAATTCCAATTCCGATTTTGATAATACTATTGGTATTATATTGGATGCAATGAAGATTTATGAGGTAGAAAGAGAAGAAAATTGGGCGTTGAATAATGCACATCAGTCATCTTCATCACTAGATCCAAAAGAAAAATTTGCTATTAAAGATCATGAACACCATGGTGATCAACTCCGTGGAAAACATGATATGCAGATTGATGAACAGCAGCATAAGAAGCGAAATTCAACAGATGCAAATGTAAAAAATGTAAGTTGATTATTTAGATCCATTTTTACACTAAATATTTAAAAAGAGTTGAGCACATTGCAAATGATATGATTAGTTAGTACTATGTTAATGCAGCTAATTTGTAGTAAATTTTTTCCATTGGTTTGTAACAAATTTTCGAAAGATGAATTGTCAATGTCAACAAACAAACGCGTCAAGAAATCTGAAAGGAATGATCATCCTTTGAATATAAGCATTGAGCAACAGACTGTTTATTGAAGTTAAATGAATGTAATGCCTGGGTTGACACTGGCATCATAACCAAAAAGACAGCCAGGTAAATTGGTGCACACTCTTGATATTCAGATTGGTGCATAAGTTTTTTTTGTGTTTGTATTGTTGTATCTTTCGATTGCTGTATAAGTTTTGTTTATGTTTGTGTTGTTGCAATAAGTACAACCTTTATAGTTTAATATATTATTTTATTTTTTATTTTTTAAGGGACAAATGTAAGGTGTATGCAAGCCAATACAGATAGTTAAATGATGCTTTTGATTTTACATGTGAAAGTGTTAGACGAAAAATATGGTGGTATATATTGGTGTCTCCCGAAAAAGAAATGACAGATTCGGTATGTGTACTTCATCAAAGAGAAAACAATGAATTCGATTTTGATTAGGGCAGACAATGGTTTGTACCTAACAACATAATACACCATATACACTTCTAAACAAACATCGTATTTGATGCAATATTTCTTTAATTTTTGCAGCACATGGATATAATTTTTTATTATCTAAGGAAGAAGTGCAAGCTCGATGACAATGTACGGGGTTTTTTCATCACAACAGACTGCATGTTTGATCAAAATATCCAGTCTATACACGAAAGTTTAACCACAAACCCTGAGGACAAATTATGTATAACATATGAACATGTGCTGGTTGAATATATACTTAGGAATCACATGAAGAGCAATTATCCATGGGTCGAGGTTGATGAGATCCTTTTCCCTATCAATGTTGACAGAGTCCACTGGATTTTGGGAAGGTTGATATTAAAGGAAAGAAAACTTGTCGTGTATGACTCTCTACATTCACCAACTCTGAAAACACGCGTAGACGTCATGGTGAAAGCATATAATATTGTGACTCCAATGTTCTTAGACCTTATTAATTTTTGGCCTGAAGTAAAGGACATACCAGATGTATCCAAATTTTTTGGACATCATCCCATTGCCGCCGAGTCTTATGAGAATCTCCCTTGACAAGAAGACAGGTATTTGCGATACATGTTTATAATACATTTACTTCAGAGGCAGTGAAATAGAAATTAAATTGCGATTACTTAATGTTTTTGGCAGTGATTGCAGAGCATATATAGCTACATTTGTTGAGTATTTAATAAAAGGAAAGTTGATTCCATTAAACTTCGATGCACATAATTATAGAAGGCGCATTGGACTTTTATTGTTTTTATATGGAAAGCATAAGCAAGAAGGACGAATCGACAGTGACGATGGGGGGCACGTAGATAGTAGGAGGAAGAGAAGGAAAAAATAACAAATATCGCAATAAAATACAGCCCCCGACCAAATAAGCGAGATAGAATAAATATGTGTAATTTTTTAATGTAAATTAAAGATGTACTACAATTTTTTTATAGATTTGTTGAAGTCGAATTAACCCTAGAATGAAATGTTAGGTTGAAAAGTCCATAGAAAATATCAAAATACAATGCATCGCATTTTTTTGACTTTATAGAAAGCCAATAGTGTAAAAAATTTGAATGCGTTAATTTAGTTAAAATTTATTTACAATATATATGATGCATGCATTGTATACGGTTTTAAGCAATATTCTTCAAATGGATACGATTGTCATTATCTTGTGTAGTTTAGTACTCCCTCCAGTTTTTAATGAATGACATTTTAGGTTTGATGATATATTCTTAAAAGAATGACGTTTACATTTTAGACAATATTTTAGTTTAGTTTATCCCATATTTGCCCTTTAATTAATTTGCTCATATTAAATGAACACTGTATTCAAGGAAATCAAAGAATTGCAATCTTTAAGTAAGAAGATGAAGAGTTTCTGCAAACAGCTAGTTGTTTAAGAGATAAAACATAAACAGCTAGTTGTTTAAGGCAAAAAAAGCAATTAGCTGTTTAAATGAAAATAGCTAGCTGTTTTAGAGATAAAACATAAACAACTAGCTATTTAAGAGATAAAACATAAACAGCTTGCTGTTTAAGGAAAAAATTTTGGTGAATTTTTTTTTTGGCAGTAAAACAAGTTCATGGTGCCAGAATCTACATTGAGATAATGAAAAACTTATAATTAAGCCACATAATTATAAAGGAGAGAGAATATTAGTGTGGGAAATAGAGTTTTAGGAAGAGATAAATAAGGACAAATTAGTCATTTATATGGAGTATTTAATAAGTTATTGGTTTTGGAAAAAACTGCAAAACATCATTCACTCAAGAACAGAGGGAGTACTTAAACATTGTAGGAAAATTTTATGGATAAAGCGATAAAGCCTATTAGTGTTAGGAATATAGTGAAATCGGTCTTGTATACGCATGTTATAAATTGGAAACCATATGTATACATCGATAGATGTCACTAAATGTATTGCAGCTTCAGAACCTCATAAGGTGTATGCCAGTTAATTGATTATAATATATTTCATTTATGCGCAATCACACCAAAGGTTATGGGTCAACTGAATACACTATATTCGAATTTTTCGATTTAACCACTCATAATTAATTTAAATTGTTAAAGGGGCATAACATTCTACGTTTTTGTACTCACGCGAATAAAACGTTATAAAAAATGAATATGGATAATAATGATACAACTAACATTAAGTTGATTCGAAAAAAATGAAATAACACAGTACCATCTTCCTAATCAAATAATGAAATAAACCCCATTGTGTAATAACAATACATGGACATCACAGGTGTAACAACCATAGAAACAACGTCGAAAAACGTATTCGATGATAACTTTATCATTCCTTATCAGTACGCGAATATACTCGATTAGGAAGTGATACAGGTCGACAACAAAGTAGTTACCCATACCCAGTAAAGGAGTATAGCCAACCAACCACATCCGTCTATACTCCATGGACCACATTTGCATAATATTTTACACGTATGGTTTGCAAGGGAAAACAACAAATATATTTTTAAATAAACAAGATGTTTTAATTTAACGGTTGTAATTTAAACATAAAATTGCATGGATCAAGGGACTTACGCTAATGCATTTGGACTTAGAAATCTTGTGAAATATGGGTCGCATGGACTGTAGAACGAGCTGTGAGCCATGGCTCTCAATTAGCCCCTGCTTATCAAAACAAGGTTGATGAATGGGGGTTAAAAATAAAACTTGTAGTCGTAGTTAGAACGTAATAGATAGCAATGAAAAGCTGCATCAATTCCCGTGTAAAGTCAACAAAAAAGGAACGGGTATCACTAAAAGTAGAGTAGCCTTTTTGGAAGCACACAATAGGGATGCATCTCTAACTTGCAAGCGTTAATATTTTTTATTTTATTTTTTGACCAAAATGGGTTATTTTTTTCCTTTATCTATTTAACTGAATATACAGTTTCGAAAATTTGTTGATATTGAATATAGAGTATTTGATGACCGCATTACTGTATATAACTAATTAATCAATGTGCATTACATTATAAATAATGTTGTAGATAATTAAATTTAATGCATCCGATTCGAGCTAAATTATACGTTACATTCACTGCACAAGATTATGAATATAACATGTTGACATTAACCGAATAAACTTAATACATATTAATAAAACAAGTGGGTACATTAGATAAAGAAATACATTAGATAAAGAAATTTCCTATTAAAGATAACTGCATCAAATCCAAAGAGATGATAAAAAATAATAATAAAAAATAAGATTAATAAAACGTAATAAAGATAAAGGAGAAAAAATTGTTCACATTACATTCATAGAAATAAACTAATTATTTAAATTGAAAGAGACCTTCATGTGGTGGAAGTTCCCCTCCTTGTAGTAGACACGGAATGCTAGCTCATCGCCTTTATGAATTTTCTCCTAAAAAACAAATCATGTTCAATTTTTATCTAGTATGCCCTTGTCTATATCACCAATTCCCTAATTAAAGTATGGCTTATACTTTATCTTGTACCATAAATCATATGTTGGGCCTCTAACTCTAACGTGCCGTTCCTCCCTACCAAGAACATTCACAACTATGTGTTTGGGCAAGGTCTGCATATGACAATCAGAAGTGAAGCGGAACCATAAAAGTTAAAACAACCGGAGCCAGGCAATATCAAATGGACACTGTATTGATACTGTTTTTGCTAACCATTCTTATGATCCAATCACTATCATCCATCGCTATAGTAAAACCCCTCAGATTTTCATATTCCTCGGCCTCGTAATTGTCCACGTCAGAGAAGTCAGTGTCCGAATCTGCTAAAACCAATTGAACAAGAATATGTTACAGGCATAATAACGATAATAATTAAAAAAATCGAAACAAATGTACAAATATTACTACCTATTCAACCAACATACCTGTGATGAAGTCATAATTTAGAATATGATTCAACTCCGGATCTGGTGATCCCAAATCATCATATAGTGGTTCCATATCGCTCTCATCGGAGGACACTTCAATCACTTCCGGGGACTATGCATTTATAATCATCCAAACAAATCGTTACGATATTATATCAGCCATTGATATGAAAATAACTCTTACAATAATCAAGGAAAGAACCCGTGAGGAATACAAACAATGATACTCATTTTTGTTACCCAATAATCAGTAGCAAGTGGTGAGTATGAGCTAGATGAACTCGCCATTTAGGGATCTTTTGTCAACTATTCAGAGAGATAACAGTCACCGATATATTTTTTTCCTCCAGAAATTTACACTATTGCATAAAAATTCAACAGACTCTAGGGTTAAGTGTTAAACTATGACTTGTCAATGGACCCTTCACTTATCCACACAAAATTTAATTGTATTTAAGATGAAGTCCAACCACCTCCTATTAAATACAAAAGACTGGATAAATCCAGTCTATTTGTTATGGTATAAGTTTATACATTATATTACATTAAGTTTCAAATATTAATACAATATATTCACTTTGCAAAATTTTACCTAAAATATTCAAGAAAACCTTTAGAAAAATTTTAAAAAAAATTAAATTATTAAATATATTAAAATTATAAAATATGACTCAAATGGATATATTTTTTATTTTATTTGGCAAATGAATGCACATTAAAGTTGAACACATTGCAAGATATCACTGCATTAGCAAATATAACCAATTTATTATATACTCACGTATTACTTTGTATACACTAAGTTAAGAATTGATTATGATCAATTGATGATGAAAATATTTTCTCATCTGTATTCGATTTGAATTTAAGAATACATTTTATTTCCTGACAACAAAATTAAATACACTTGTAGATATAAACACGTTTATATACCTAATGGGATATCTGTCAACATTCTAGTCAATTAATGGAACATATTAATACAATATATTCAGATTGCAGGTAACCACATTATATTAATTTTTTCCCATTACTTAAAAGAGTTTGTAAAATTTAAATAAAAAAATAATGATTATAAAAAATGTAATATTTGACCCAAACTGATACAATTTTGTGTTATTTGGCAGACTGAATATACAATATTTTTATTTTATTGAAATTAAACACGCTGTATTCGATGAATGCATTGGTAAATATGTCAAATTTATTATATATTAATATAATACATTGTATACTATCAGGAATCGATTTTCCAATGATATATCCCATCAAACTATTACATTATTTACTTTACCTTATCGTCCAAGGGTATTTGGGCATGACCACAGATGTCATCATAGAGTTAACCAACCACTGTGGTCTAAATCTTGATGGACATTATTTTCCTACGTTGAGTTAGAGGTCGGAGTGAAATGCAACCTGGACGGTGTGTTCGAAGCTGCCTGGGCAAGAGGCGATACATTGGTGTTCAGGTTACGTCCACTAGGTTGGGTACTTCGATCTGGGTTCTTTATAGCCCTCGATTGTCGGATAGTTTGACCCACAGATCTTAATCGATTTGTCCTTGGCCGCCCTCGAGTTCTTGCTATAGGAGGATCCAGGATATGTATATGGCTGCCATCATTAAAGTTGTTGTCAACGCTCGCATTATTGTGGTTGGGGCTAGACTCTAGAGCAATTTGTGGAAAAAATTCACTGGACATTTTCGCTCTCAGCTACCTTAGGCGACGTAGAAACATCTCATGTTTGTTGATAATGGTGATTTATATGGTATTTTTAGTATGTTTTAAGGTATTTAATTGAGTTAATTTTGTGTTAATTAGGTTGAATTTGAGTTTAATTGGTTAATTTTATGTTTTTGGAGTTAATTATAAATTTTGGTTGTTTTTCAGGCTTAATTTGCTAAAAAGGACTTAAATTGCAAAAAAAAGGCAAAGATTGGGGGCCAAAACTGCAAAAATGAAAAATTGATACGAGAAAGTAAAGCGTCGAGTCCATAAGGTTTTCACATGACCACGTGAATTATATGAAGAGAACTAGGCATGGCCACGTGAAGGGATGAACTTGGGAATGCATAGCCACATGAAAAACATTGAAGAAGTATGCATGGCCACGTGAGAAGGAGAAAAGAAGAGCAACCAAGTAACACGTGACCACGTGTGAAACAAAGGAGGACCACACGTGACCACGTGTGAGGAAGAACAAAGGCAACACGTGACCACGTGTAGAAATACACTGAGAGACACGTGGCCACGTGCTCAGTCTCCCACTTCGCGAAGGATTTTCTCTGAGCTTCCTATTTCAGCAGAGTTCACTTCCTATTTAATTTTTGGAGTTTAAGAAGGATTCCACTATGACTTTGGCCTATAAAAAGGAGCCTGAAACATCAGAGAAAACATCCAATTTTAGAGAAAGAATGCAATCTTAGAATTAAGCTTAGTTTATTTTACGTTGCTTTTGTTTTCATTGTTTTTCTTCAAAGCTTCGTTTTAATTTTTAAACAAGTTTAGGAAATAGTTTTTCTTCTTTTGCTAATGGATTATTGAAAACTTATATTTTCATTGTTATGACTTTATTTTGAGCTTAATTTCAATATCGATTGATTATTTCTTTGTTTTAAGCATATTCTAATCTTTGATTGTGTTGAGATTGATTGTTGGTTTATTGAATAAATAACTAAAAATTGGCTTTGACATAGTTAATGATTTGCATGTTCTTGGGTTAACTCTTTAATATTTATGCATGATTATTATCCGAAATATGAGATAATTATGTGTTAATTTTATTGGTTAATACTAAGAGAGGAAGAACTAAGAATAGGTGAAAGTTAACTCTCTTGAAAAAGGCTTTAATAGACATCTAGGAGGATTAATTCAGACTTTTATGCTAAGTGTTGAATTGTTCTGAATAAGAAAATTTTAATGCTTGGAATGATAATCTTGAGTAAAGTTATCTGATTTTATTTATCTGAATTCTTCATAATCACTGGTGTTTCTATTGAATTTAAGTCATTACAATGAAAGTTAAGGTGGATAGTTTCTTTAGCAAAAGAATTTCAGTTATTGTTTTGTTTTTAATTCATGTTAATTTAATTTTAGCTTTTGTTTTGTTTCATTGTTTATTTTGTTTAATTTTTGCTTTTAAATCAAAAACATTTGGGAAACAATCTCGGATTAATTTAATTCATACATAGATATTATCCTTAGCAATCCATGTTCCCTTGGGTATGATATTTGAGGTCTTAATTTATATTTCCCTGTATTATTAGCCGATCTAGTACGCTTGCTAGACACTGGTCATTTGTTGTGCTGCAATGCCTTATCAACTGCTTCATGGAATATTTTCTCAAGTTCTTTGAACTTCTGATGCTGGGCAGAAAGTTGCGGGTACCAACTGTGAGGGAAAATACTCATCTGTGCCCTTTGTATGTCCTTTCTCCATCTGGAAAGCAAGTACATTTCATTAACATGGCTGATGGACTTGTAATCCAATATTTTCATGATGTGGCAGCATATAATGCCGCTTGATTGGAAGCTATTGCACATGTACCAAAAGTGTTGTCCATCTTCAATGTATTCAACGTCATACACAAAATGCCTATAGTACCAATTATTGACAAGGCATTTCTCTTAGATTTTAAATATTTTCGATTCGAAAAAATTATTTAGATTATGCATTGTATGATCTGGAGTGTCAACAATGTGGCAGTACACCATTCTCTTAATTTGATTTTGAACTTTGTGAAAATCTCGTGAGTGAAGACTTGCTGGAATTGCTTCTCCCATTCAAAATGAAAATGGCACTTGGAGACTTTATTCTTTTGTTTATACTCTGCCAAACACTCCTTATCTATCTTGTCCCGGATGACAAGCTCGTACTGCTCAACAAGCTGTTTAAGCATGCTCGTAGGTCGTATGAACCCATCGAAGTATGCATGCATACTCTCACTTTGTTGGGTAGACAACATACTTGAAAAACTACCAATACGAGGTACTAAACATGCATACTAGGACATAATTAAAAATACTAAATAAATTAATAAATGCCATGCATTTAGGCATTACAAAATCGCCCAAAATGAATCCTTGAGATACACAGGAACCCAAAACTCCCTTTCCACGTACAGCTTCATCAGCCATTAGTTACCTTCGAGATTGTATTTTGTTAAGAAAACTTGCCAATTTTTCTCAAAAAACTCTGCTGTTAAGCTATCATAAACCAGACCCTTGAAATCATTCCGAGCATTACTAAATCTGCAATGTGTTTAAACTTCTTAGATAGTTTGGCAAGGATATGCCATATACAAAATCTATGTCTAGTATTAGGCATAACTTCCCTAATTGCCTTTCTAATTCCTTCACATTGGTCCGTCAATATGCAACCGAGATAAATATCACCCATCGCATATAGCCATGTCTTAAACAACCACTTGAATGTGTCCGCATCTTCACGGGTAACCAGAGCACAACCCAGTAGAATTAATTGGCCATGGTGGTTGACATCGACTATAGTTGCAAAAGAAAGCTTATACTTATTGACCAGGTATGTTGTGTCAAAGCTAATTACATTGTGAAAATCCCTATACGTTGCTTTACATTTAGGATGCACCCACAAGACATTGGCCAGCCTGAATTCCTCATCCAAATCAATTGAGTAGAAAAATTTCGAATCATTGACTTGCATCATTGCAAAGAGTTTTTCCATGGAATCTGCATCACCCTCACCCCGCAGTAACCTCCTTGTATGATCAATGTAGTTTCGACAATCCTTTGTTAAACAACTTATCTTATCTGGGCCGCTGCTTTATATTGAACCAGCCTAATACTCTTTGATGGCCTTATTCCAGCAAAATCTTGCATCCCAAGCCTTCTCCTGATGTTATTCTTTATGGCCCTATGGGCACTCATCAACCTTGACATGTCCTAAAATAATTCGTGATTGTGTGTTGAAACGATCAATGAAACCTCTCATATTCCGTTATCCCTTAAAATAGCATTCACTTTTGCAGGACAATTGAGCTTTTTAGACAAGCCCCTAGCTTAAGGTTTTCTTTCCTTGTCACAACTAAGGGTTACATATTTGCGATACTCTCCGTTACACTTCGCCGCTGATTTCTTAAAAACACTAAAACCTTTCAGCCTCGAAAACTCTTTGTAAAATTTAAATAAATTATCTACATTTAAAAAATATTTTCTCGTTCTAGGACCTCCCTCAACGGAGTACTCAAAATGATTCTCACTTTCAGTGCCGCTGTTCGAATTTTCCCATCTAATTCACTATCATCATTTAACAAACTATCATTTTCATCAGTTTCAAATAACTCACCAAATAAATTATGATTTTCTTCAGATGATGATGCAGGATGCTCAGCCACGAAGATGATCGATGGATTCCAGATTTTTGTTCAAGGAGAAGATTAATGGTTTACGTTAGTATTGGAGGGAAAAACCATAAATTACAATTTAATGTGATGTGCATTTGCAAATTTATCAATAGCGCCTAATGTATGAGTAACTTTATCCACCCTATGCTCTTCACATTAGCGGAATTTGCAGGACTCTAGGACAGTAGCACCTAAAAAGTTTTGACTATGCAAAAAATAAGTTGAGAATCGTAAGAAAATTACCCATCCCTCTAAACTCAATTGCACGGCAAAATAGTGTGTATTGTATTGTTTAACAAAAAAAATCATTGTGTGTATTGTTTCTATTCAAACTGAATTTAATGAATTCAATTTAAGCTAATTGATTATTATATACTAACTATATTAAATACACTATATTCACTTTGTTCAGATTTCATTTTTTTTAATTGTTTTGTATTATTTTTTTCCTTGTTCCCACAATCCCTTAAGTTATCCTGGTAAGGATAAAAAGAGAAACAAACCGAAAGCAACCACGTCATTTTGTATATTATATTTGTTTAACGACGTCAATTTAGGATTTCATAATTTTTAAATTTTGGTTTTATGCTAAACCGAACCGAATTGCCCTCAAATTTTCTTTAGGTCTTCATTATGTTATCTTGAAATTTTGGTTCGGTTGGGTAAAATTCTACAACTTCGATTTATCGGTTACATTTTTCACTTATGCAAGCAGATATAGTGAAAGCAAAATTTAGTCAATTCAATTTCTTTGACTCAAATATATTCACTTTGAAGAAATTGAATGCAAAGTATTCACTTTGCTTTTATACTAAAGATAGAGAATAGGAAATCAGATTTGGTTAATTATTTCTAATAATTGGTCATAATAAGACAACTCAATCAAATGTTTCAAGATTTATTTTTCATTTGAAATTAAACTATAAAAGGATTCGTTTTTATATTTTTTTAATTTAAATATTCTAAATATTTATTCAGATTTTGTTACAACTTTTTTTAATTAGAATAATACATCAATTATTTATGATATTATTGACTTTAATATCTTTTTAGGTGTAATAAACATATATGAAGATTTATAAATTAGTAAGTGTATACAGTGTAATACATATTAATTAATAAGAAGGTTTATTAATTATTAAGTATGTACAATTTATACAGTAATTAATGTTCTGTATACATTACATAAGTGTATACAAGCCATAAGTGTATACAATATACAATTTATTAATTAATAAGTATATACAGTGTGCTACATCGCTTTTGTCCAAACTTAATAAACTGTATATAGTATAATATTAATTTTTTCGAGCTTAACAAATTGTATTCACTTTTAATGTTGCATTCTAATATTATTTTCGGAATTCTTGTTTATTGAGTAATGTAGATATTTTTTTTGAAGAACGTAATGTAGATATTGAATCAGTTTATTTGCTTCCTTTCTTATTAAATGTGACAGTTTGTAATGAGAAAATTTATAGTTTCAATATACTTTAATGACTTGATAACCTTTTTATGAGCCCAATGTGGCTTAAAATAAAGATAGCTTAAAGTTGGTTTAAAATGGCTTCAAATACTCTACTTTTGAAAAGGTTAATTTTTTCCAAAAAAAGTATCTAAAATACACAATTACATTAATGCCCCCATTTGAGTCAATCAATTCGAGTCATTTAGCACGACTCGTTTGTATTTTATGTGTACTGTTAGAGCAGAGTTTCAACATCTACTTTATTTTTTAAGCAAAAACTACTTTGATTAAAAAAAATGCCAGTTCAAGTATTATACCACAAAATTTATTTTTTTTTGTGATTTTAATATTAATTTGATCACAGCTCCAATTATCGTTTATGAAATCAATCCACAAATAATGGATATTTATTCCTTACTAGTACTTTATTATATTATTTAATACAATATGTTACTGAAATTGTTGGTATCACTATGATTGTCTATTCTTGAAATGCTGTGGCTATCAAGTTTTTTAGTAGTACAAGTTGGCTTCCGAAACTTAAGTTCAATCAATGTTATTAAAACTGTACCGGACGATTGAATCAGTTTAACTATGAATCGTTAATTGATCCGATCGGTTCAATATATAAAAATTGCACTAGCAAAAAACTGGAGCCAAAAATTGGTAAAAATCGGATGGAATCAGAAAAAATCGGTTTGAATCTGAAAAAACCAAAATTTATCCAAAATATCTATGCAATATTATTTTTTGTTGAAAAAATAAAATATAAATATAAATACAAACTAATTGAAATTTAAATAATTCTGATGAATTTTTTATGAATAAAATAAAAATTGTAATTTATATTTGATGAATTGTTTTGAACATTTGTATTTTTTTTACTATATTTATCTTAAATTTTTATTATAAATATTGAATGACTTAAAAATAATATTTTATTATTAACATTTGATAATAAATGTATTTTTCTAAACTGTTTTTAATTTTTTTATATAGTGATATTTTCGTAATATTTATATAAAACTTAAAAAATAATACTATTTTAAAAAAGCCGGTTAAACTCTACTAAATCGATCGAATCACGAATCTTTTACCTTTTTGATATTTTATTCGGTTCGATTTTAATAACATTGATTTCAATACCAGAATTTAATGCGCATTTACTTTATTTTCGTGGGCCACAAGATTGATTGCTTTGCTTTTAGTTCTTTGATTAACCACTGATTAACTCTTCAATTTCGATATTTCTCTCTGCAGAAGTTAGCATCTATCACTTTATGCATTCATTTACATGGCTATTTACATCCCATGGTTGCCTAATTTTGTCAGATGGTTGGTTGTGTCTCGACAAGCAAATTCAAGATTGTTGCCCAATCACATCTTTGGGGGCTCTAATTCACTGGAAAGAAACGTTCAAATGTCTAGATTGGCTCTGGATTGGGTCCTTATCTAGAGTAGTAAGGCTATAACAATTGCACTAAACATTATACTTCTCATTCCCATGTTTTGCCATCAAACTCTAAACCAAAAGACCAGCAAACAAAAAATGAAACTCCAAGCCTTTCTTAGGTAGAATTTGGCCTTCAATCCTTTATCTCATTCTGTTACTTTCTATAACTAAAACATGGCTATGCTTATAGAATCCATTAACTGAGAGATCTAAGTCGAAAAATATAAAATAAAGTTCAAAAGGTTGCAATTAGTACATTTTTCCAAAATTAAATTCAAAATTTCAATACTAGAAATCAGAAATTTTAGTTTAATGGGCATTTTCAGTGCCAGTGGGCTGTATACTTTTCTCATTAATCACTTTGGTTCAGATTGGACCATTATAGTTGGGACCTTATATCCATTAACCTTTAGCAAGTGTAGTATAGGCAATATACATACATGTGGCAATCGTATAATATTCCTTCAATAAAAAAATATCATTGGCACAACTAGAGAAAAAGAACCACACACCTCTAATCTTAATAATTTTGAGAAAATCAAATGTTCATACTAAGGATATAATAAGTGTACTCAACATTATTTTCCTCTTCATTCTCATGTTTTAGATTTCCAACTCTAAACAACAAAACTAGCAAATCAAATAACGAAACTTGAAGCCTTAGCTCGGCTCATTCTGTTGTTGTCTATTAGCACTGCCAATTATCTCTCTTATTTGGGAAATAAAACCCGATCGACTTGCTCTTTTGGAATTCAAAGCTCAGATATTCAACGATCCAAATGACATATTGCTCTTTTGGAATGACTCTGCGCACTTCTGCAAATGGGAAGGTGTTGCTTGAGGCAAGAAACATAAGCGAGTGACATCTCTAGACCTTAAGGGGTTGAGCTTGATGGGGACCTTATCTCCTTATATATAGAACCTCACCTTATTAAGGTTTCTCAGTCTTGATAACTGTTAGAATTAAAAATTCTCTGAAGAGATTTACGAAGACAAGAACCACTGGATATTGGAAGGCTTTTTTGTCACATTTATTATTCAAACTCAAATGCCTGTTAAATAGGCTAATACAACTGAAACTGAAAGAAACAACCTCCTAACTAATAGGAGAAATGCCCAACGTGGTTGAGAGTTAATAGACATTATTGAAGAAACAAATTTTGATTTTAACAGAAAAGTGTGACTCCTTCCTTTATCTGCAAGTAGTTGCTGACCAAATCCTCCTTTCTATTATTTTGGAGCAATTTTAACACTCCCTCCAAGTGCTTCACGAAGATACTCAAATTTCTCTTTAGTCAAAGGCTTCATGAGCAAGTCTGCAAGTTGTTTTTCTGACTCGTAATAATGCAGAACCACTTTTCCTTCAGCAACCACTTCTCTAATAAAATGTGTTTTTATCTCCACATGCTTGGTCCTTCCATGGTGAATTGGATTTTTGGATCAGGCTATTGCAGCCTTATTGTCACATAAAATCTTTGTTGCTTCTTCTTGGTTCTATACAAGCTCTTCAAGTAGTCTTCGAAGCCAAAGTGCCTGACATGCAGTTGCTGAAGCTGCAATATATTCTGCTTTTGAGGAAGATAGGGCAATAGTGGCTTGCTTCTTTGAGCTCTAGGATACCACTTCTGAGCCAAGACTAAAAATATAAGCTGAGATGCTCTTTCGATCCTCCATATAGCCTGCCCAGTCACTATCTATATATCCCACAAGCTTGTTCCTTGTCCCCCGAGCATACCAAATTCAAGATCAGAAGTACCAACAACATATAACAGAATTCGTTTTGCAGCTCTATAGTGATGTTTTGATGAATTCTGTATAAACCTGGAAATTACACCAACAGAATGTGCCAGATCAGGTCTAGTGTGAGTTAAATAAATTAAATCTCCCACTAGACTTCTATAGCGATACCCATTTGCTTGTCCTGTCCCATTAATTTGTTGAAGCTTTTCGTTCACATTCATTGGTGTACCTACTTCTTTTACAACCTACCATGTGAAAATATTTGAGCAAATCTGATGCATATTTGTGTTGAGAGATAAAAATACCATCATCTGCTTGCTTTATCTCTAACCTAAGAAAGTAGTGCAACATCCCCAAGTCTGTCATCTCAAATTCACTTTTCATGCTTGCTCAAAATTCTTCAAGCATTACAGAAGATGAACTCACATAAATCATGTCATCTACATAGAGGCTCACAAATAAAAATCCTTACCCAGCTTCTTTATGTAAAGTGTTGGTTCATTCTTGCTCCTTTCAAAACCATTCTTCAAGAAATATGCATCAATCCTCCTATACCATGCTCTTGGTGCTTGTTTAAGCCCATAGAGTGCCTTCTTCAGCTTGTAAACTTTCTATTCTTTGCTGGGAACTATAAAACCTGTAGGTTGCATCACATACACTTCCTCCTCCAAATTACCATTCAGAAATGAAAAATTTACATCATACTGATAAATAGGCCAACCCAAATGAGCTGAGAGAGATAAGAGAACCCTTACTGTTTCAAACCTTACGACCGGGGAGAAGGTTTCATCATAATCTACTCCATGTTTTTGAGCATATCCTTTTATGACAAGTTTTGCTTTATGCTTTTGTATGCTTCCATCAGAATTATACTTAATTCGGAACACCCACTTCAAGCCAATTGCTTCTTTATTGTTGGGTAAATCAACTAATTCCCATGTCTGATTTTTCTTAATTTGCTGCAAGTTCTTCCTTCATGGCTCTCTTCTATTTGGTCGTCTTGATTGCTTTTTCAAAATTACTAGGGTCCGCCAAACACAAAGCTTGTGTAGCTGCATAAAATCTTCTAATGATCGATACCCACATGGCCCAATTTCCTCTTCTGATGATGCATATGAATTGAAAGCTGTATCAGGACCAGAAGCATCTGTTGCATTTAAATTTGCAGACGTGGAGGCTTTAATTTCTGTTGATGCGATCTGCTGGTTTTGAGGCTGCTCATTGTGGGTATCTAATGGATTTTGGGGCCATTCTCTATCATTAAAAATTGCCTGTTGTACAACTTGTAGACGTGTCCTCTTACCAAATCCACCTTCCTTCTTCATTGAAAATTACTTCCCTGCTAACAATAATTTTTCTGCTTGCAGGATTAAAAAACTTGTAAGCCTTTGAACTTTGGCAATACCCAATGAACACGCACCTGATGGCCTTGGGGTCTAGCTTACTGTGAATTTAAGCATTGATCGGGGTGTACCCAACACACCTAAATATTCTAAAAAAACTCACGTTTGGTCTCTTCTCTGTCCATATTTTGAATGGGGTCTTATTTTGCAAGACTATTGTGGGCGATATGTTGAGAAGATAAACTGCAGTTGCAGTAGCCTCCTCCCAAAACATAGCTAGCAGCCCTTTTGCCTGAAGCATGCTCCGAGCCATTTCCATAATGGTTTGATTTTTTTGCTCTATAACTCCATTTTGTTCTGGGATGTATGGAGCTGTGAGTTCCCGATAAATACCACATTTTTTACAAAATTGAGCAAATTGTTGAGAAGCAAATTTGCCCCCTCGATCCATCCTTAATACTTTAATATGCTGTCCACTTTGCCTCTCTACAAAAATCTTGAACTTTCTGAATTTTTTGAAGGCCTCTCCTTTATTCTGCAAGAAAGAAATCCAACACATCCTTCTATAATCATCAATGAACAACGAAAAGTACTGCTTTCCTCTCAAGCTCGCTATTTTCATTGGCCCACACACATCAGCGTAGATCAAATGCAGAATTTTTGGTGCACACTATGTTGTTCCAATGGGGAATGGCCGTTGGCTTGCTTTCTATAAATGCACCTTTCATAGATGTTTAAATCTCCAAGTTGTGGCAATCCCTTAACCATTTCTTTCTTCTATAATTTTTTCAAACTAATAATATTCAAATGGCCATATCTCATGTGCCATAATTTGGTCTCCCCCTCACTTCGTACCACCATGACAAATGGATCCATCTGGTTAAACTCCATTGAAAAGAGTTTATTTGCCTTCATATTGATTTCAACCACCTTCTTTCCGGTCTTCTTATTCTTGATCACACAAGATTTTTCATCAAATGTGACTGAAAAACCAACTGATATGAGCTGTCCAACACTCAATAAATTATGAGATAGATTTGGAACAAATAGCACATTAGATAAGAGATAGGTTTTACCATTTCCAACCTTCACAACTGCTATTCCTCTCCCTTCAACACGTAGCAAATTGCTGTCTCCCAACCATACATTCAACTTGTGATTCTCATCCAAATCACGGAACAAACTCTTAGCTCCTATCATGTGATTTGAGCACCTGCTATCCAAAAACCAGGTATTTCCATTTGATTCTTTACCCACTATTGCCATGAACAATTGGTACTCTTCTTCTTCTTTCCCTTTTATTGGTTCGGCTTCTTCAGCATAATTCACCTGAGTTGGTTTTCTCCAACAGCTTGCTTGCACATGGCCAAATCTCTTGCAATAATGGCATTAAACACTGCTGGTGCGTCATCTTCCTCGGCCTTGACTTCCACCAACATCTCTTCCTTACCCATACATTTTCTGGTCCAAATACATCAATTCTTCAACAGTTGTGGCACTTTTTTTTGCCTGAAATGCTTTTTCTTCAGCCTTCTCCTCTGGTCAAACCAATCTTTCTTCATGGGATTGT
This sequence comes from Excoecaria agallocha, assembly GCA_037975025.1. Lineage (NCBI taxonomy): Eukaryota > Viridiplantae > Streptophyta > Magnoliopsida > Malpighiales > Euphorbiaceae > Excoecaria > Excoecaria agallocha. Next base: position 27,355,872 of record CM075813.1, on the reverse strand, counting down.
AGGATACCCATCAACTCATCAAAGGAAAGCTTGGTTAGATCCTAAGAGACCTCTATAGTAGCCACCATAGACTCGAAACGAGGTGGTAAGCTCCTCAAGATCTTAGTTACCACCACATCGTCTTTGCATGATTCACCAAAGCTCCTCATCTGACTCACATTTGATTTGACCCGAGATAAATATTCTTGCACACTCTCTACGCTCTTCATGATAGAAGTTTCAAATTCTCTTTTCAGTGTTTGCAGTCGTACCATGATTACTTTTTGAGCACGTCTGTACTTCTTTTGAAATATTGTCCATGCTTTCTTAGTAGTTTCCACACCCAAAATTATGGGAAACACGTCCTTACTCACAATATGCTGCAACAGACACAATTGCCAAGCATCCTTCTTATGATTTTCCCTTAAACCAGCAGCACCTTCATGATCATCAAATATGCTTTCACTATCTCCCACAGTTCTTGAGATTTTAGCAGGGTTTTCATCTTCACACACCAGAATTGATATTTCTCACCATTAAAGGGTGGAATATGCACTTGTAAAGATGAAAAGCCGGAGGAAATGTCATTTACTGCCATCACACACTCACTTGTGTTTCATTCGATTTCTCATGTGTTTTCTCTCTCTCTCTTTGCCCAATTAATAATCGAATGAAGCTCTGATGCCACACTATTAGAATTAAAAATTCTCTAAAGACATTTACGATGATAAGAACCGTCAAATATTAGAAGGCTTTTTTTTCACATTTATTATTCAAACTCAAATGCCTGTTAAATAGACTAATACAATTGAAACTGAAAGAAACAACCTTTAACTAATAGGAGAAGTGCCCAACATGGTTGAGAGTTAATAGACATTATTGAAGAAACAAATTTTGATTTTAACAGAAAAGTGTGACTCCTTCCTTCAACTGCACGTAGCTGCTAAGCAAGTCCTCCTTTCTATTATTTTGGAGCAATTTTATTGTAAGAGGTTTGGCCATGTGTAAGCAAGCTGTTAGAGAAAACCAACTCGGGTGAATTATACTGAAGAAGCCAAACCAGTAGAAGGGAAAGAAGAAGAAGAGTGCTGATTGTTCATGGCAACAGTGGGTGAAGAATCAAATAGGAATACCTGATTTTTGGATAGCGGATGCTTAAATCACATGACTGAAACTAAGAGTATGTTCTGTGATTTGGATGAGAATCACAAGCTAAATGTACGGTTGGGAGATAGCAATTTGTTGCGTGTTGAAAGGAGAGGAACAATAATTGTGAAGGTTGGAAACGGTAAAACCTATCTCTTGTCCAATGTGCTATTTGTTCCAAATCTATCTCACAATTTATTAAGTGTTGGATAGCTCATATCAGCTGGTTTTTCAGTCATATTTGATAAAAAAATCTTATGTGATCAAGAACAAGAAGACAGGAAAGAAGGTGGCCGAAATCAATATAAAGACAAATAAACTCTTTCTAGTGGAGTTTAACTAGTTGGATCCATTTATCATGGTGGCACAAAGTGAGGGGGAGACCAAATTATGGCGTAAGAGATATGGCCATTTGAATATTATTAGTTTGAAAAAATTGCAGAAGGAAAAAATGGTTAAGGGATTGCCACAACTTGGAGATTTGAACAGCTGTGAATGGTGCATTTATAAGAAGCAAGCCAGACGACCATTCCCCATTGGAATAGCATGGCGTGCACAAAAAATTCTGCATTTGGTCCACGCTGATGTGTGTGGGCTAATAAAAACAGCGAGCTTGGGAGGAAATCGATACTTTTTGTTGTTCATTGATGATTATAGCAATATTTGTTGGATTTATTTCTTGCAAAATAAAGAAGAGGCCTTCAAAAAATTTAGAAAGTTCAAGATTTTTGTGGAGAGGCAAAGTGGGTAGCATATTAAAGTATTGAGGATGGATCGAGGGGGCAAATTTACTTCTTAATAATTTGCTCAATTTTATGAAGAGTGTGGTATCATCGGGAATTCACAGCTCCATACACCCCAAAATAGAATGGTGTTATGGATTAAAAAAATCAAACCATTGTGGAAATGGCTCGGAGCATGCTTCAGGCGAAAGGGATGCCAGCTATGTTTTGGGAGGAGGCTACCGCAACTGCAGTTTATCTTCTCAACATATCACCCACAATAGTCTTGCAAAATAAGACCCTATTTGAAATCTGGACAGGGAAGAGACTAGAAGTGAGTTTTTTTAGAATATTTGGGTGTGTTGGGTACACCCTGATCAATGCTCAAATTTGCAGTAAGCTAGACCCTAAGGTCATCAGGTATGTAATCATTAGATATTGCCAAAGTTCAAAGGCTTACAAGTTTTTTTAATCATGCAAACAAAAAATTATTGTTAGCAGGGATGTAACTTTTGATGAAGAAGGAAGGTGAACTTGGTAAGAGGACACGTCAGGCAATGTGCAGCTACAAGTTGAATAACAGGTAATTTTTAATGATAGAGAACAACCCCAAAATCCAGCAGACACGCATAATGAGCAGCCTCAAAACCAGCAAATCGTATCAACAGAATTTGAAGCCTTTACGTCTGCAAATTCAGATGCAGCAGACGCATCTAGCCCTGATACATCTTTTGATTCATATGCATCATCAAAAGAGGAAATTAGGCCACGTGGGTATCGATCATTAGAAGATATTTATGCAGCTACATAAGCTTTATTTTTGGCGGACCCCAATAATTTTGAAAAAGCAATCAAGAAGACTGAATAGAAGAGAGCCATGGATGAAGAACATGTTGCAATTAAGAAAATTCAGACATGGGAATTAGTTGATTTACCCAACAATAAAGAAGCAATTGGCGTGAAGTGGGTGTTCCGAATTAAGTATAATTCAGATGGAAGCATACAAAAGCATAAAGCAAGACTTGTTGGAAAAGGATATGCTCAAAAACATGGATTAGATTATGATGAAACCTTCTCCCCAATCACAAGGTTTGAAACAGTAAGGGTTCTCTTATCTCTCTCTGCTCATTTTGGTTGGCCTGTTTATCAGTATGATGTAAAATCTGCATTTCTGAATGGTAATTTGGAGGAGGAAGTGTATGTGATGCAACCTGCAGGTTTTATAGTTCCCGGCAAAGAAAAGAAAGTTTACAAGCTGAAGAAGGCACTTTATAGGCTTAAACAAGTACCAAGAGCATGGTATGGGAGGATTGATGCATATTTCTTGAAGAATGGTTTTGAAAGGAGCAGGAATGAACCAACACTTTATATAAAGAAGCTAGGTAAGGATGTTTTATTTGTGAGCATCTATGTAGATGACATGATTTATGTGAGTTCATCTTCTGTAATGCTTGAAGAATTTCGAGCAAGCATGAAAAGTGAATTTGAGATGACAGACTTGGGGATGCTGCACTACTTTCTTGGGTTAGAGATAAAGCAAGCAGATGATGGTATTTTTATCTCTCAACACAAATATGCATCAGATTTGCTCAAACGTTTTCACATGGTAGGGTGCAAAGAAGCAGGCACACCAATAAATGTGAATGAAAAGCTTCAACAAATTGATGGGACATGACAAGTAGATGGGTATCGCTACAGAAGTCTGGTGGGAGGTTTAATTTATTTAACTCACACTAGACCTGATCTTGCACATTCTGTTGGTGTAATTTTCATGTTTATGCAGAATCCATCAAAACATCACTATGGAGTTGGAAAACGAATTCTGCGATATGTTGCTGGTACTTTTGATCTTGGAATTTTATATGCTTGGGGAACAAGGAACAAGCTCGTGGGATATACAGATAGTGACTGGGCAGGCTGTATGGAGGACCGAAAGAGCACCTCAGCTTATTTTTTTAGTCTTGGCTCAGGAATAGTATCCTGGAGCTCAAAAAAGCAAGCCACTGTTGCTCTATCTTCCTCAGAAATTGAATATATTGCAACTTCAACAACTGCATGTCAGGCACTTTGGCTTTGAAGACTACTTGAAGAGCTTGCATAGAATCAAGAAGAAGCAACAAATATTTTCTGTGATAATAAGGTTGCAATAGCCTTATCAAAAATCCAATTCACCATGGAAAGACCAAGCATGTTGAGATAAAGACACATTTTATTAGAGAAGTGGTTGCTGAAGGAAAAGTGGTTCTGCATTATTGCGAGTCAGAAAAACTACTTGCAAACTTGCTCACTAAGCCTTTGACTAAGGAGAAATTTGAGTATCTTCGTGAAGCACTTGGAGTATGCAATTTTGGAGCAAAGGGAAGTGTTAAAATTGCTCCAAAATAATAGAAAGGAGGACTTGGTCAGCAGCTACGTGTAGATGAAGAAAGGAGTCACACTTTTCTGTTAAGATCAAAATTTATTTCTTCAATAATGTCTATTAACTCTCAACCATGTTGGGCACTTCTCCTATTAGTTAGGAGGTTGTTTCTTTTAGTTTCAGTTGTATTAGCCTATTTAACAGCCATTTGAGTTTGAATAATAAAATTGTGACAAAAAAGCCTTCCAATATTCGGTGGTTCTTGTCATCGTAAATCTCTTCAGAGAATTTTTAATTCTAACAGTGTGGTGATAACAACAAATTCAGTGGACTCATTCCTGCAGAAGTCCGTTATATGTTCAAAATGAGTAATCTCAACCTCTCATATAACAACTTTAAAGGAGAAATTCCAGCAAACATCAGCAACTGCTCCAATCTCAAAAACTTGAATTTGGCCAACAGCAACCTAGCTTGCACGGAAGCATTCCGAATGATTTGGGACGACTGACAAGCTCAACTTTTTTTGCAGCCAGTGGGAATAACTTGACAGGTATAATCCTTTCCTTCATTTACAATCTTTCATTAGTCGCTCAATTTTCGGTAGCAGTAAATCAACTACAAGGGAGTTTCCCACCAAATATTGGCCTCACTCTTCCTAACCTGCAACATTTTTATGTCGGTGGAAACCAATTCCATGGAAGCATTCCATTTTTAATCACCAATGCTTCTCAGCTTCGAGTATTTGACATCTTTGCAAATAATTAATCGGTCAAGTTCCAAACCGTTTAGGATACCTAACGAGTCTCCAACGACTGAATATCGAAGATAATTTTCTAGGTAGTAACACAGGTAGAGATCTGGGTTTCATCACATCTTTGTCAAATTGCACCAAACTAGAAATATTTTCTATTAGTGGAAACAATTTTGGGGGGCCATTACCTAGCTTCGTAGCCAATATGACTAACCTTTATGTACTACATTTATCAAGAAATCAAATATATGGAAAAATCCCATCAGAGTTCGGGAACCTTGTCAATTTGTATTTATTAGCAATGATGGATAATCTTCTTTCTGGTCCAATTTTGGATACTTTTGGGAAGCTTGTAAATTTGCAATATTTAGATTTCGGTAGAAATAAACTCTTTGGACAAATCCCAAAATCCTTGTGTAACAACACCCGACTAGCTAATAATGCCATTATCATTGCAACAACCATCAGTTAAATAGTATTTTTTTTGCAACAGTGTCCTTGTGTGTTTCCTATCGATGAAAGTCTATAAAGAATCCATCTCCAAAAATTTTTAAAGATAACCTTCGTCGAATTTCATATAAGAAATTGTTGCAAGCCACCGATAATTTCTCTTCAAAAAGTATCATTGGGGAAGGTAGTTTTGCATCTGTATATAAAGGAAATCTTGATCCTCAAGGAGAAAAGCTAGTCGTTGTAAAAGTACTCAAACTTCAACAATATGGAGCTTCCAAGAGCGTTCTTGCTGAGTGCAGAGCATTAAGCAATGTCTGGCACCGAAATCTAATAAAGATCTTGAAATACTGCTCCAGTATTGATTTTAAAGGCAATGACTTCAAAGCTCTGGCATTTGATTTCATGAACAATGGGAGTTTGGAGATGTGGCTGCACTCAAGAGAAGATGGCAGTGGCCGGTCAAGGAATTTAAGCCTTTTTCAGAGGCTTCAGGTCGCAATCGATGTGTCATCTGCATTATACTACCTTCATGATAATTATGAAATGCCAATCATTCATTGCGACTTGAAGCCGAGCAATATTCTTTTTGATAGGATATGACTGCTCATGTTGGTGATTTCGGATTAGCAAGACTCTTTTCAGAGCCAACCAATAATTCTTCTCATGGTGAAATTAGCTCAATCAGGATAAAGGGAACAATTGGCTATATGGCTCCTGGTATAGTTTTACAAGCTTCTATTTATTAAATTATCTGCAGGTTGAGATTTACAGGAAGAAAGATAACAAAGTTAAATCATTATTTATGCAATGCAGAGTATGGAGTAGGTGGCCAGGCAACAAAATATGGAGACATACAGTTTTGGCATAATCTTGTTGGAAATTTGCATAAGAAAGAGGCCTACTGATGAAGTTTTTAAGTCTCCATACCTTTGTTAAATCTAATCTCTATGGACAACTCATGCAGGTTTTAGATCCTTTATTAATTTGTCACTGAAAGTTTGGTATAAGATGGAGAAGTTCACAATTGTTTTGAATCAATACTGAAAATTGGAGTTTCATGCTCTGAAGAAGCACCAGAAGATCGAATGCATATGGGGGATGTCACTAGAAAATTAGATGTTATTAGAGAAGCTTTCTTGCATGCAAAAATCTGTGAAGAAAGACAAACAGGAGCCTTCTAACAGGTATGAGTTTTCTTTAAAGATGAATCGTAATTTTCTTTTAATTAAGTTCAAAGATCAGTTTTGACATTTTCCCTATTCTTTAAAGCATACATTCAGCAAAAGAGGATAACATCCCAACCCAACAAAAACAGACCTTGCACAGGAAGCTCACAAACCACATAATCAAAAGATAAGAGGAGATACACGTAAAAGAAAAGAGTGCAGCATCCCAAGCAATATAGAAAGAATAACTCATCACTTTTTTTTTTTTTGAAACCACTTATCACTTTTCTTAATTGGATTAAAATCTTAATTTTCTATACAACTCACCGGATTAAAATCTTTATTTTCTACTTTCTTATTTCTCCCAACACTCGCTCATCACAACATCTTCACCACAATCCAAATAGAGGAAAGCACAACAAATCCCATAGAAATACCAACTTTTGTTCCGGTAGCATCAACATCAGAGACCATCTGCCATAGGAGATGAAGCTAAATTCATGTGTATTTTCTAAAAACTTAGAGAAACAGTAGAATCTGTATATAAATTTTACTGGATAAAAAAAGAAAATTGAAAACCAAATCTATTGTTCTTCAAAATTTCTTTGAGGAAAATTAGAATTAAAGCAGAATTAAGGGTGAATATGCAGAAACTGTAAGATTTTAGATAAGAGATCAAGTAAATGCCATGTTTTGGGCGTTGGTTGAGGGATGTAGAATAAAGAGATGAAAAGAAATGAGGGATATGCACGAGACAACAGAGAAGAAATATAAAATGAAGGCTTTCAAAATGGTCATTGCCCTCTGAAAATGCCCTGTAATAGGGGAAAATGGAGAAGAAAATACGGATCCAAGTAGGCACACTAAAATACCCATACTTAAATCTGCCAGTGTTCTTTAAAATTTCTTTATAGCAAATGGAATTGAGGTGAAGATGATGAGAAAAATGTCGAAATCTGTCGATTTAGGAGAAGAAAGGAGAGATTTAGATTTTAGTTTGAAGGGATAAGAGAGAAAATATGAACAGAGAGAGGAAGCCTGCAATCGAGGAGAGAGAAAATTCAAGGAAAAAAATTAGATTTTATAAAATAAGATTGGATACTTTTTATTGTCAGACCTAATTTTTTAAACATTACACTATTAATTCCCAATTTAGAGTCCACCTTCGATTAAAAAATTTCGTCAAATATTTCGTTTAAAAAAGAATTTTGTCAAATAATTTGTTTAAAGCTGACTGTGATGTATAATTGGATCCACTGTACATGCTATATCACTTCTTCTTCTCCACATCACCTCTTCTTCTATGTCATTTTTTTAATTACTTGGTTCTACTTCTAGGTAGGTTTGAGAATCGCCATCCACCAATTAATAGCTTAAGAGAAAAAAAGCAACAAAAAAGAAGAATATGGGATAAATAGCTCAACTCTAACACTGCCACCCACCACCAGCTCTGCCACCATTCTTGGTGTTGCGGCCTTTTATTTCTTCTTCCTATCATCAGTCTCTTAGATTTAGATTAATCTTCAATCTCGATTCTTGGAACTGATAAAAAAATTCAAAGATCGTGTTTTTCTTTCTCTTTTTGTTTCTCTGTCTACAAATCCATTATGTGTTCTAATTATTAATTAGATATTGAGAGAGAAGCAGGTGAAGGAATTCAAGAAATTGAAAAATCTTGGTGGATTTTGGGGGATATGGAGTTCTTGATTTCACATTTGATGTTATATGCTGAATATTTAATACTGAGATATACTAATGAAGAAGGTAACCATTAAAACCATCAACTGTGTGTAGTATTTTAGATTCTCCATAGCTACGTTCAATTTCTCTATAAAACCACACCAAAAATCCAATCTTTCTCTTCACACATTCTTCTGTAAAATTCAGAAAAATCAAAATCAAGAAACATGAGTGAAGAGACCATGAAGCAGAATCAAGATCGGAGGTCGAAGCCAATGTAAGGACGAGATAGTATTAATGCTACTAATAATAACACTAATAATTAGCCACAGAAATGGCCTCGATGTGAGTCTTTGGATACAAAGTTTTGTTATTACAATAACTACAGTCTTTCTTAGCCTCAGTACTTTTCCAAGACTTGTAGAAGATACTGGACTCAAGGTGGAATCCTGAGGAATGTCCCCATGGGTGGTGGTTGCCGCCAGAAAGGGAAGCGAGCAAAAACATCAGCTGCTTCTTCTTCTTCAAGTGAGAAATCCAGGCCTTAAGTTTCTCAGCCGCAGACTATAATTTCACAAAATTAAAAAAATAACTTGAGGAAGAAGAGGAGGTGATGGGGAAAGAAGGAGAGGTGACATGAAATTCTATATGGCACTGTGGATCCCATTATGCATTCCAGTCAGTACAATCTGTTAATTTAAACGAATTATTTGATGTAATCTTTTAATTGAAAGATGAATTAAAATTGAAGTTTACATTGTAACGTTTAAAAAATTGAATCTGACATTTAAAAATATCCTATAGTTGAAATTTTATGTTATAATTAATCATTTTTTATTTTTTCCCTTCCTATTTACTTGTGCCACATGTCAAATATTCATTGTCTCCTTTCCACATAAGTGGCACGTGTTTATTACACAGTAGAACATTTCTTTTCTATTTTTCATGTATTAAATTATCATATAGTTATTTAAAATTTGAGTGGCGAACTAAAAACATTTAAAGTTTAGATATAAATTGTGAAATTACATACAAGTTTATGGAGGTATTTAATATATTAAGCAAAAAAAAACCAAACTAATTTTTTTGGAAATTTCTTGCATATACTCTGTGAAAGCAAATTTTATAAACCAAATTAGTAGTGGAATTACCACCTATACATATGGAGTGGTGGTTAACATGCAATGCACAATTGGCCCCGATTTGTGAAATTTATCTAGCCCGAATTTAACGATTAAATATTTTTTATTATAAATGATAACCACAGAAAAAATATTTTCCAAGATCCAAACAGTCGGCTCAATAGCATTTGGCAGGGTCCAAAACCCACTAGTAAGAATAGCTTAGCGTGAGCTGGAATACAAAGTATGGGACACATAACGTCAAATTGGACTAATGGGACAACACGTCCCATCAGTCATTGACATAAGTCATCATCCATACCTTCCACCTACTTCCTGTTACATCGCCGCTCACCTGCTCTAATTGCCAATTATCACTCACTAAGTACTCAAGTACACCTCATTTATCTCCTATAAATAGCCTAACAAATAATGGCTCTGAGTATTGAACATTTGAAACTCTCTTACTAAGTACTCTCTCTCAACAAAGCTACTAACTTAAGCTTTGAAATGCTTACGTTTGGTCTGATCGGGCACTTTTTTTTGTAGGACTCTACCGGTTGATCGAGAGCTATGACTGTCAACTCTCTTTTCTCAGATAAAGACATTTTACATCTTATCATTTGGTGCTTTCGTTGAGAGCTATGACATGTTCAAGATCTAATGAGCACACAACCTCTAGAGAATATGATTGCAATGGCAATAACCAAGGTATATTTAGGCCTGCAGGGAGAAGAGATAGATCTCCCAGATCACCTATAAGGGATAACCTTTTTTCAGAATTTGATGATGCAGTTATGCGGTAGCTGGAAGACACCCTTGTTACTCTCTAGGACATGCGTGCTATTTTTAGTGACTTCACTAAGAGTATTGTCCAAATGATTAGAAAGGAAAAAATGCCCAAAACTTCTGAAATAAACCACGAAATAGACTTCATGGCCGAAGACTTTAGAAGAAGAAGAAATAGAGAAATCTCCATCAATGAGCCACAAGCCCACAATAATGGGAGAATAGGGGTTAGAACCCTAGGCAGATACGATAAGGGGAAGGGGATAATGTCCTCGAGCGGAGATTCTCCCTACATCCCTAGTAAATCCTCCACCTCATCCATTGGAGATGATATATCTTTCATATGCTCACTGAATCATAGTCGTACGAAGGGAAGTAGGGAAGAGTTCACCTCAACGACCATAAGCAGAGAAGACAAGTGGTTCAAGCAAAAACTTAGATAATTTAGCTTAACAGGGCCCAAAAAAGAAATGTTTGAGGGGAACACCTGCAGAAATACATCTTTCCCATTTTGTAGGGAAATCACAAATTCTGAACTAACTTTCAGATAGAGAGATATGGGAATGGACAAGTACATAGGTAAAATTAATCCTACCACTCATCTTGCAGAATATCACACTAAAGTGCAGGTTTACACCTACGATGAGAGGATTGCCTGCAGGATCTTTCCCACCACTTTGGGAGGAGATGCCCTCAATTGGTTCCACGAGCTTCTCCATAAATCAATCACCTCATTTCGACAACTCAAAGAACTATTTTTCACACGATTTATTATACAGATGCAAGCACCGAAGTCGGTAAGTGATTTGTGCAATATCCATCAAAGAACCGTTGAAAGTCTTAGAGACTACACCAATAGGTTTCAAGCCATGATATCAGAAGTGAGGAACGTAAGCATGGAAATGGCAACCACCGCCTTGGCTGAAGGCATCATTGACCGACTACTATTTGAGTTGATTACAACAAGACCACCATTCAGCTTTTTTGATCTGACAGAAAGAGCTAGACAGCATATTCAGTTGGATGATGACTTAAGGTTCAGTTGAGGAAGAAGGAGTAACGTTATGGACAGACTCCAGTAACCAGATGGACGCTCATTTAGCCGAACTTCTATATCCGAACGGATAGCAAAGAGCCTAGAAAGGGCCTCCACTTTAAAAAATCTGGGTAAGAGAAAGGAGGTCGAATGGATTAGATCCGATTGGAATAGCAGTCAGCAGACTCGAACCTTCACTCCGCTCAATACCAATTTAGCACAGGTGTTAATATGGATTAAGGAAAAGCACTAGAAAGTATATTGGCCCAAAAAGCTATCTGAGAGGAGAAAAATCACCGAAACCATAATAAGTACTGCAAGTTTCACAGAGATGTCGGTTACACAACTTACGAGTGTTACCGGCTGAAAGAAAAAATTGAGCAACTCCTGCAAAGATGGTACCTCAAACATTTTATAGGTCCGACTAGAGGGGTAAGTCCCTACAGATAGACAAATCTTAAGAAAGATGATTCCGACTTGGATGACAACAACGAGCGAAGAAATCCAAAGAATATGGATCCTCACAGACCATACGCCAGGGTTATAAAAGTGATCACCAGAGGATTATCCTACGGAGAAGACCTCTCCATAAAAAGAAAGGGAAAAGGTGTTTACATTTGCCAGTCAGCCGAACGGCTAGCCCCAATCACTATATCTAGTGATGATACGCGAGATATAATGTTTCCCCATGAGGATGCTCTCATCGTCAGGATAAGGATCAATAACTTTGATATGAAAAGGATAATGATAGATAATGGCAGTACCGTGAATGTGCTTACTCTTTAATCTTATAGAGCCATGGGATTATCGATCGAAGAGCTAAAGTCGAACGTCACCCCATTGATCAAGCTCGATAAAGCTACAGTTTTGGTAGTAGGATCTATGGAGCTCTTTATCAAGCTTGGCCAAGAGGCCCTCGCCCACACCTGCAAGGTAACATTCACGGTTATTGATATAGTTTTTGCCTATAATGCCCATTTTGGCAGGCCTTTACTCTTCCAAATAGGAGTTGTCACCAGCATATGGTACATGGTGATGAAAATCCCAACTAGAAGAGGTGTTGCCATTCTAAAAGGTGACTAAAAGGCATCCAAAAAGGCCTACATTGCCATGATCAAATAGCAGAAAGAGGCCATGATGGTGGAGCCAGGGATAGAATGATTTGAGCAGGTGGAGAGGCAGAGGATGGATCATGTGGAAGAAGTTAGGACCAGGGCACTGTCGAAGGGCAAGAACATCCAAATAGACACCAGCATGAGTGTAGAAGTCGAAAAGGCTGTCATACAGGTCTTGAAGATCAACCAAACATCTTTCTCCTGAAAGCTAGAGGATATTCCCGGAATTGATCCCAATGTGATCACCCATAAACTTAATATGGATCCAACCTATAAGCAAATCCAGCAGAAATTGCGAAAGCATCCACCTGATTGGAGGAAATTTATTTATGAGGAGGTTGACAAATTATTGAAAGCGGATACGATCCGAAAGGTCGATTACCTAGAATGGTTTGCTAATGTAGTTCTAGTGAAAAAGAAGCTGGGGAAGCTGCGGATGTGTGTAGACTTTATAGATCTTAACAAAGCATGTCCAAAGGACAGCTACCCTCTGCCTAGCATAGATCAACTGGTAGATGCCACTCTTGGCCACGTCATCTACTCCCTCCTTGATGCATATGCTGGATACCACCAAATTATGAAGTGAATGTTGGATCAGAAAAAGACCAATTTTATCACAGACGATGACACCTTATGCTACAAGGCCATGCCATTCGGAATAAAGAATGTAAGTATCACGTATCAGCATCTGATGAACAAGATTTTTAAAGATTAGATTGGGCAGAATATGGAAGTTTATGTGGATGATATGATTATCAAAAGTAAAAGCCCTGAGAACACCCTATCGATCTGGCGAAGGTTTTTACCACGTTGAATAAATTTTGGATGAAGCACAGTCTCTAGAAATATGTCTTTAAGGTGCCTTTGGGAAAATTTTTGGGCTTCATGGTCTCTCAAAGAGGCATTGAAATCAATCCAGATAAAATAAAGGCCATCCTGAAGATGCAGCCATCGAGAAGCATGAAAGATGTTTAGAAGCTAAATGGCAGAGTAATAGCCCTTGGAAGATTCATCTCTTCTTCGATCAAGCAATGCACTCCCTTCTTCAAGAAGTTGAGGAAGAACGAAGCTTTTAACTGGGGAACGGACTGCCAGCAAGCCTTTGATGAATTGAAGAAGCTTCTCACTAATCCACCATTACTTAGCCAACCTTTTATAGGTGAAAATTTATAATTATACTTGTCAACTTCTGGTAAAGCTATTGCAGGTGTCCTAGTCAGAAAAGAAGAAACCCAGGAATTGCCATATATTATGTGAGCCAGGTGTTAAGGGGCCCAGAGTTGAGAAAAAGTTTGATCGAGCAACTCATCATCGCCCTCATAATGTGTACGTGAAAGCTAAGGCAGTACTTTAAAGCGTACACAATAGTGGTCCGATCGGGTCAGCCGATCAGAAAAATTCTCTAGACCCCAAATCTGGAGGAAAAAATGATAGGTTGAGCAATCAAGCTCCAATTGTGGGAATTGAGGTATAAGCCCAGAAAGGCAATAAAGGCCCAGGCTTTGGCAAATTTAGTTGTCGAGTTTGCTGGCGAAGAAGTGACCGATAAACCCTAACGTGTAAGATGGAAGATGATCTTGAATGAAGCCGAAAATGACACTCGAGGAGGTGTAGGCATTATAATACAAGCCCCTTGGGTATCGTTATAAGGTACACAATAAAACTCAACTTTAAAGTTTCAAATAATGTGGCAGAGTATGAGGCACTTCTTTAAGGCCTGAGACTGCTACATGCCGTCCGACCTAAGGCGGTCACCATCATGAGTGATTTTCAGCTCTTAACAAGCCAAGTCTTAGGTACCTTTGAGGCAAGAAAGAATAACATAATTCAGTGTCTAGCAAAGGTCAAGGCCATAGTCAAAATCCTGAAAGAATCTAGATTAGAATGGATCCTGCAGAAGGTGCTGAGAGATCAAACAACAGCTACCAATCGGCTTGCAAAGATGTCTACTTCCGAACAAGAAGTGATAGAAGAAAATATATCAATTTTAGACCAAGCTTCCTCCTCCATAGATGAACCAGAGATGATGTAGATTAAGCCAGCACAAGATACATTGATGGACTCTATCAAGCAGTACCTACAAATAGGGCGACTACCAAAAGACAAGATAAAAGCCCGAAAGGTATCATGCAAATCCTTAAATTATTCTGCTATTAATGGTGATCTATACAAAAAAGCTTTTAGTCACCGTTGACTCAAATGTGTGATAGAGGAGGAGGGAGATTACATCCTAAGAGAAATCCATGAAGGCATTTGTGGCACACACAAAGATGGTAGGGGCCATGGCGAGAAAATTACTCCAAAACGGATACTTTTAGCCAAGTATCTTCAAAGATACCCAGGAAAAAGTGAGAAAATGCCAACAATGCCAAATCCATGAAAGAGTCATTAGACAAGCAACAACAAACCAGCAATCGATTGGGATTTTTTAGTCGTCCGACTAATGGGACCTGAACATCCTAGGATCCTTTCCCTAAGGCAAAAGGCAAATGAAGTTCCTCTTTATAGCCATCGACCATTTCTCCAAATGGATCGAGGTAGAGCCTCTAGCAACAATCACAGTAGAGAGGGTCATAAATTTTGCATGGAAGTACATCATTTGCAGGTATAGCTTACCCAATATTTTTATTACAGATAATGGCAAATGGTTCGATAGTTTCATCTTCATAAGCTTTTGCTGAGACCTCAACATCAGCCTCAAGTTCACCTCAGTCACCCATAAAAAAAGCAATGGGATGACCGAGGTCTCCAATCGAACAATCCTGAAAGGGCTAAAGAAACGGCTGGACGAGGTAAAAGATAACTGGACTGAAGAACTGCAAAATGTCCTATGGTCTTATAGTACTTCTCCAAGAGCTAGCACTCACCAAATTTTATTTTCTCTTATCTATGGCTCTGAGGCAATGATACCTGTAGAAATCAGCCTTCCATCCTATCAGTCCTTATTTTATTTTGATCGGATGAACATCTAAGAAAAATGCCAAGATTTGAACTTGGTAGAAGAGAGGAGAGAAGACGCCTATGCCAAAATGGCTGCCTACAAATAAAGAGTTGCCAGATACCATAACACGAAAGTGAGGCCAAGAGCCTTCAACATGGGTGATCTAGTACTAAAAAAAGCAGACATAGGTGCAGAGAATGCCGCAGTCAAAAAGCTAATGCCAAATTTGGAAGCGCCTTATGAAATCTCTAAGGTCTTAAGCTCCAAGACATATAAGCTTAGAACTCTATAAGGGTCGAACCTTCCCAGAAGTTGGAACGTCGAAGTACTTAAAAAGTATCATATGTAATCTTGTTCCAAAAATTGAATTCAATAAATAAATTACTTTCCAGCTTCGAAAAAAGTATATTTACAATGACTTTTTTGTTAGGTTCAACATTTATTTGTAGGCTATCTATTTTATTCCAAACGATAAAAATTTTGATCGACGCTAATGATCCCGATCGATGAAAATCCTGATTGATAATTTAATTAATCCTCGCTTGATATGCTTCCTGATTGAAAGGAATAAGTTTACACCTAATAGTGTATCTATTTCGATTTCTTGAGATCAATGATATACGATCAGCTCAGCTTATCCGCTAGGCTCGAAGTCCATCCCGAGCCCAAAATGCAAAAGCTGGAGTCTATCTATCTACCTAAGACTGGTATAACTTATCAACTAGATTTGATGTTCATCTCGAGCCCAAGATGCGAAAGTTGGAACCCATCTATCTCTAAGTTATGGTACAACCTATCCGCTAGGCTCGACGTTCATCCCGAGCCCAAAATACAAAAGCTGAAGTTTATCTTTTTACAGGTCAAGTTTGTTCGCTAGGTTAGATGTCAATTCCAAATCGAAAATGTGTGATGCATCCATTAAATCTCCACTGAATCATTCGCTAGGTTTGACATCAATTCCGAACCAAAAATACGATGGTCAATACATGAAATTGCTCACCAGTATTTAAAGTAAAATGAGAGGTTAAAAAGTCATTCGTAATGCTTGATGTTCATATGCTTAATCCTATAATCTAAATAATAACTCACGTCAGACCGAATGGCTATATATTTTCAATAAGATTGGATGAATCAATCATTGGTTCTAAGTGTTATGGACTGCAAATCTTGTAAAGCATTTTCAAATTCAGGAAGTATCCTATTTGATTAGGTGTTATGAGAAGCATGCTTGGAATGAAAATTGCATCATATAAAAGCAAGAAGTCACAATTGGAAAAGAAGTTTATTGCATTCATTTGATAAATTTAGAAGTTACAAAAATCACTACAAACTTTATAGAAAAGAAAAACCTAAGCTTCTATGTCTACAATTCCTAGCCCCATTTGGATCGACAGCAGGCTCTGCGGTTTGCCTAATAGCAGGCTCTACCTTTGCCTTTGTAGAAGGCTAGAAAGACTTGATGGCTCCTTTAGTAGTAGGCTCTGTTGGCAGAGAGGTAGTAGCTTCAGGCTCAATTGGTATGCTGGGCCGGCCAAGGCTAGGATGATAAGGGGTCTTCATTTCCTGTTCCCTCATTTACCCCATTCTGATGAGCCTCCTCCTTGTC